>OZ018319.1:54080234-54408233 GCA_963969495.1 Ceratothoa steindachneri | reverse complement strand
CTTCGATGATACAAATTTAACTAGGATATAAAAAATTATGGGGTAGCAGGTTATTCAAACGGGCATAGTTTTAATGTGTGGAATTAGCAAAAGTTGAAAAGAGGATGTTTTACTTACCTCATATTGACAAGTAGTGTACATCGATGGCATGGCAATGAAAAGATAGTGGAATCGAGTGTTCGGTTTCTGAAAAATGAGCATTAACATCGTTCTGGCTAAATAACTTATGGAATGTCCTTTCTTGGGTCCATATAAAAGGACATTTTTTGTTGTTGTACTCCTCAGCAGTTTAATATTTTTGGTGTGAGCCAATGTTCCCGGATCCACAAAATTAATCGACAAATTAATGGTCGTGCTTTTGACAAAAATCAATTATAGCTTCGATACCAACATAATATTCACGATAGAACGCAAGAACAGCTATTTTACAACCATCATAGAGCAGACATTTTAAATTATTTGCTATGCCACGTTTCAGGGAAAGAGTGAGAGACACGTAGGACGGGAATGCTATGCATCACTAATTATAGCATATTAGCTAATTTAGTTACATCAGTCGGGCAAAATCGAGTGAAAACTATGCTAATGAGATCCGCTTCTTTTGAAGACACTTAACTTATGTCGAATAAGGCGTCCCATATACCGAGTCTAATTGCAACAATGGGAGGTTCCGTGAGATGTGGTGAACTATATAAAATTCACTTCCGGCGGCTCTGAATAAATAGTAAAGCATTGGTCTGGGCAAAATTAGTATTTGTCCAAGAGTCCACGACGCCTAAGGTAAGCCTGCAGACTCTTATTGCTGGCCGAGTGTAGGCGGGAATTAAGTTGTGATAAATGTTAAATATTGACTTCAACATTCATTGTCCTTCGAATAATTCCAGACTTAAATAAAACCCGTCCCTAACTATTGAAATACGACCCAGTGCCCTGATTACTTGCATTGTCCTTACGAGTGTCTATTTTGTCTCTCCTTATAGCTTCTTTCTCTTGGCCTCTCATACCCCAAGAGCCCGAAGACATGAAAAAAAAGAAAAATATTACTCAATGTAAGCTTCCTAGAGAGAGGAGAAACTTCTACACTGCCATAGTCGAGCCCAGCTCACCCCCGGCAAAATACTCCCTCTATCCCTACTTTCGAGGCTGGCAGTGGTTACTGGAGGACAAGTTGTATCCTCCGTCATAACTTCGATCAGGCCGACTACTAATCAGCCTTAAGTGCAAACTCAACCTGTGTTGTTGGAAAGTAATCGAGCTCGACGCTCATACCCCTGCTCCTCTCAAGCAGGAAAATATTTGGGTTGCAGATCCACTTGGAATTGGAGTCTCCACTGTCGGTCGCGTGCGGCCGCTTGTGTATATTCACAGCTCCCACCTGAAGCCACATTCTAAATCTATTCGCTCAGTTATTTTTTTTTCATTTCCTTATCTTTTATGTTCATTATTTATTTTGTTTCTACCTTAGTAAAGATTATTTTGTTTTTTCCAGTTTGATTGATATCCAAAACCAACTAGATAGTTGATTTAATTCTGCAAAGTGTAGCTGTTGTCATAAGATAACTAGTTACTCTTACGATATTTATTGCAACCCATTGTTATATTGCCCTATTCGGGGCCAGGCCCAATTGCAGAGTTGCCCTGGGTGATATCCGCTATCCTTTCCGGGACACAGAAAGCAAACGGAGGTCAGGAGATCTAACCTGACCTAAGACACCACGCCTTATCACAAGAATAGGCTTCTTGTTTGGTTCTTTTTTAGTGGAAAAACAGAAAATAAAAATGAAAAAAATACCCCTACCCTCCCATATCAACCTAAACTAAAAAAAAATCAAATTAAAAAGAACTAAACTACATAAAACCATACCTAATCCCTTCTTTTGGTGGTTCCAAACCAGCAATCAATGAAAAGATGGCTGCCAATTTATTACCGTCATAACATCATAAATAGAATTTTTTGCGCCTTAATAAGTGAACCTGCTATATAGTTTATATCTCCGATATATACTATAGAGTATTTATGTATTTTCAAAATACAGATATTTATAACAAAGCACTTTCGATGGTGTTGGAGTTGGTAATAGGCAGATTACCGTAGTTTTTAATGAAACTTCATTTTAAATATTATAATGAGCATTATATTTTAGCGGAAAAGGTTTATTATACCCCCTAGAATTCGATATTGTCATTGAGTTAGCTCGAGTATTTCCTTATTTAAGGAATTGCAAGAAGATTAACAAGGTCTGCTGTTTTCACTTATTCTGAGTTATGACCTTCGCCATTTAAAACTTTCAATAATTTCAGAAATTACCTTGGGAGGACCTTTGCAATTCTAGTACTCGAAAAAGAATGTAAAACAACATAAGCTTTTCAAATTTATTAGAATCGGCCGAATAGTTACAATGTTATTACAAAAAAATAAGAAAGACGGGGACCAACCCACCACCCCTCGCGACTAGAGTCGCGCGCGCCTGAAAGTCCCTACCAATGTAGAGCAAAGGAGAAGTTGACATAAACCACATAAACACGAACACACAAGAAGGAGAAGGGAAGGGAGGAAAAGAGAGGTCCATGGAGGAGGAGAGAAAGAGAGAGAGTAGATGGCAGGTGTGAGGGAGAGAGAGAGAGATAGGGAGAGAGTAAGACTAAGAGAGTCTGTGAGGGCGAAATGTATGTATATATATATGTAATGGATGGGAGGAGGAATCGGAATTTAGGGAAGGATATATATATATATATATATATATATATATATATATATATATATATATATATATATATATATCCCAAACAATATATTTTTAGAACGTGATTTTATTAATATTTTTAATTTTTTTTTAAAAAGTGGACAAGTGATGTGGTATGAATTTCTAATGCATTCTTTATCCCCCACTCCTTCTTTTCCCTTTCATTCTACCCTCTCTTTCTCCCTCTCCCCCTCTCCTTCTCCAACTCCCCCTATCCCTATCCTTATCACTCTCTCTTATCCTTCCCCCTTATCTATTCCTCCCTCTTTCTATTCCCACTCTCTCTCCTCGTCTATATCCCTTTTCTCCCATAACTTTCTCCACCTTATCTCTCCTTATCTCTCCTCTCTACCGCACTCCCATCTTTCCAATTCTCTTTCTCTATCTCTCCCAACTCCACATCCTCTCTCCTGCACTTTTCTCCTCTATCTCCCCTCCCCTCCCTTTCCACCTATATCTACCCCTCCATCTCTATCTATCTATCTCTTATATCCTTAAACCCTCTTCTCTCCTATGGGTAGAGTGTTGGAGGGGGGGAAGGGTGAGGATAGAAAAATGGGGGAGATGGAGAGAGGGGGAGAAAGAGATGGAGAGAGGGAGGAGCGAGGTGGTAAATAGTGGTGGAGCGGGAGAGAGAGAGAGAGGGCGGGTGGTGAAGTATTGGGGGGGAGGGAGAGAGGGGAAAGTGTATATTTTAGAACGTGATTTTTTATTATTTTTTTATTTTATTATAGCTTTGTTTATGAATGTGCTTTCCCCCCTCTCACCCTCAGCCCCTGTTTAGGAGGGGGACGGGGAGGGGTAAAGGGATTAGGGAAGATATAGAGGATGAAAGGCGGAAGGAATGGGGTACGGGGGAAGAGTAGGTGATGGGATAGGGGTAGATGGAGAGGGAGATGAGAGGTTAAGGGAACATGCAGGTGAGCGGTAGAGATGATTACAATCGACTTGAAAGATCAAATTGGCAGAAGGCTAACAGACCGAAGGGCTAGTAGCAAGTAAAGCGAAGCGCAAGCCCCCCCCCCTCCCTCCGAAGAATGGGAATGGCGAACCAAGGGCTTGTATATAGATTGAGAGAAGAATTGCAAAATCAATCGTCATTAACAAAGTCTAGAATTTTTAATTTTCCGAATGGCAATATAAATTTAATAAATACCTCTCGAATAATGCTGCCAAACTCATTTACAAACAACCCGGAACCAGCTCATCACGGAGATTAGAGATTTCCCCCCCAGATCCTTGCAAGTATTTATGTTTTCCGGTTTGTCTCCTCGGTTTTCATTTTGGTTAATTTTGCGTTCTCCTTTAGATACTGGAATTGCTTGCACAATGGCAGGCCGTAACTAGTTCTGCTTTTTTTTATAAATCAGATTCAAATACAGTGGTTTATTATTATTATTTTTAGCACATATATATATATATATATATATATATATATATATATATATATATACATATATTTATATATATATATATATATATATATATATATATATATATATATATATATATATATATATATATAAATATGGATAGATGGATAGATGGATAAATAGAAAGAGAGAAAGAGAAAGTAAGGGAGAAAGAAAAGAGAGAAAGGAAGACTAATTGAGAGAGATATAGTGAGTGCAAGAGATGCAACGTAAGAAAAGAAGAGTATGAGGGCGACTGTAAGAAAAAGAGAGAGAGAGAAAGTATTTGTGTGTGTGTGTGTGTGTGTGTGTATGTGTGCGGATGAGAGATATACTTCTGCGTCGTTAGATGAAGAACTAAAAAAAAAATAATCACCCTCACAGTTCTGAAAATTATCCTTTTTGCCCCTTCATTATTGAAGATTGTCCCGTGGTCGCGTGGTCTCTATCGGATAATCTACTACCTTTCGTGCATTTTTTCAATGGTGAATTTTTCTTTCTGGATGATTTCGACTCCTGCTAGATTCTCTAGTCTCTCTCTCTCACCGATACATCTCAACAGCGCTGGTATTTTACATTCAATTCTGTACTTAATCTCTATGCCGTTTCGACCCGCACAATGACCATCCACCGCTGGCTGTAATGAGAGAAAATAGTCCACCCTTTTCGGTAATTACACAGAATGTTCCACGATTGTAAATGATAAAGAATTGGAACTATTGAAACTATTCATTTTTTAAGGGATATCTGAGTATCGCGAGCCAATTTATAGATTCTTATTTCTTCAGTTCCAAAGAATATTCGTCTCACTTACTTTGATATATATATATATATATATATATATATATATATATATATATATATATATATATATATATATATATATATATATATATATATGTGAAAACTATGCGGCCGTTTGTTAAAAGTATTTTTAATCATCTCTATTTGGACGTTTCGAGGATCTAGCCTCATCATCGGCACTAGGAACAAATTTAATTTAGTCTTAAAGGAGAAAATGTTCAATGGTTTAAAGTATGTTGTGTTAGGCTAATGGCAATGTTTAAAGATTGTATCTTATCAATTTAGAGGAATGGTGTTCGGATTATGTCACTTTGCTTTTCTTAGTACCATCTATTATAATATATTTCTCCTACTATCTTTTGCAAGTTTTCTTGATTAAACATATTTTATGCCCCGTTAGAAATTGATTATCATTTTATTATATTTGCCTTCAAAAACTATTTTTGCACTTTATCTTTTAATTCATGTTTATTAACAATAAGAGGAAAGTAACTTTTGATAGATCTATTATTATTTATTAGTGACTATATTTATTTTGAACTCGAAGCAAGTAATAAATTATTTTCCTCTCAAATACGTAGGTGAGTCAAAAAGTTCTCAGACAAATGCCAGATTATTGAAATGTTCGATTTTGTACAAGTAAATACAGGGTCAAACACGACTTTCATGTTTTCTGAACAATTCCTACAAAATTCGTCATTCAATTTGTCGAGACTCTTTGTATTAGATGTGCTTCAAAAAGGTTACTTTTTTGAACCCATAAAATGGCAAATTTTGAGATAAGAGCGAACATTAAATTCCTGACTAAACTTGATTGGAAGCCTGTTAAGATTATTGACGCTCTACAACAGGTTTATGGTGACTCTTCGCCATGTAGAGCGGTAGTTTACGACTGGATTAAGCGCTTCAAGGGGGGCAGAGAAGAAGTTGAAGATGATCCACGTGAAGGGAGACCCTCCACCTCCATTAACCCAGAAAATGTCGAGCTTGTGAGGAATCTAGTGGATAAAGATCGCCGTATTACTATTGATGAAGTTGCCAATGCATGTGAAATCTCTCATGGCTCAGCATTTGGAATTCTAACTGAAAATCTTGGCCTGAGCAAGCTTTCAGCACGTTGGGTCCCAAAAGCGTTGCGAGAAGACCAGCTGAATCATAGGGCCAACCTTTCTTTGGCTATTTTGACCAAGATTGAAGCAAACGAGGATAGTTTTTTTGAGCGCCTCGTAACGGGAGATGAAACTTGGGTGTATCAGTTTGATCCTGAAAGTAAAAATCAATCAAAAGAGTGGCACCCAAGGGGGGCAGCAGGGCCTATCAAGTTCAAGACAGAGAGGTCCGTTAAGAAGATAATGGCTACAGTTTTTTGGGATTCGGAGGGAATTATTTTAATAGACTTCTTAGAAGGACAAAAAACTGTTACATCCAGCTATTACGAAGGAGTTTTAAGGAAGCTGAAAACTTCAATAGCCAAAAAACGACGAGGAAAGCTCCACAAGCAAATCTTGTTCCACCATGACAATGCCCCTGCACATTCGTCCAAAGCTGTGAGATCTCAGCTACGGGAATTTCGATGGGAAACTCTTGCTCATCCCCCTTATAGCCCTGATTTAGCACCCTCTGACTTTTTTCTGTTTCCAAATTTAAAGGGACACCTAAAAGGAACCCGGTTTCAATCATTAGATGAAGCAAAAAAGCAGGTCATTACTTGGTGCCAGAGACAACCCCGTGAATTCTACAAAGATGGTCTTTACCGTTGGATTCATAGATTAAGAAAGTGTATAGATGTTAATGGAGCTTATGTAGAAAAATGATTACAGTATTATTACAAATAAAAATTTTATGCCATTTATCTGAGAACTTTTTGACTCCCCCTCGTATAAGTAGTTCTCTTATGTCTGATTATTTGAAATTTCATTATTTTACTTCTAGAGAGCCTCGAATTTTAAAAAGAACTTTGGATTTAACAGCTTTGAGTGAATCCTAAATAGCAATTTTAGAGTAGGACAATACAGGACTTATTTTAGACGTATTTCTGTAGCGTTCTGAATGCGGAAATAATAATGAGTAATATTGATGGGACGCTGATATTACAATATTTTTTTGTACCAAAAAATGATATTCAATTATTAGTTGTAATACTTTTTACCATCTCTAATATAATTGTGTATTATTTAATTATGTAGCCACATGGCTATTAGGAGAACTCAATTTAATCTTGCGTTTTCTTTAGTCCGTGAATGTTGATTTTGTATGTATTATCTTTACTGTTATAGAAGACTGACCGAAGTGTGAGCAGAGAACATCGTTTGTCTAGTATCATATTTTTGATATTTATATTTTAAAAGTCGTATTTAATGCTCTTAATTTTTTTTGTGTATTGCGGTCCTCATTTATTCTTTGCATAAATAAATCATTCTAATCTTCCATCTCATACACCCTGTTCCGTCTCAGTCAGCATTTAAAATTTATTTGATTTTCAAGCAAAATACGGATGGTGGACAAAATAATAACACCCGTTTTGATGTAAACACACTAAGACACACCGCTAGAAGAAACTATGAAACATGAACGAAAAAAATAACTAAAATGAAGATTCTTATTCATTTAAAGAGCCAGAAGACGACATCAATGAAATTGCGAGATGGAAATTAGCTCAATTGTACAAGTACCGAGGCAAACTCAAGCGCGGAATCGGAATAGACAAATATATGTCTTTTTCTTGTAATATTTACTATTTCAGTGTTGTAGATCACAACACTTTAAATCACAAGTAAAAGCCATCAAAACGGGAATTACCAACTAGCCGTTCTTATCTTTCTTTGTGCGCCACAAAGAAACTCGGAAAAAGGACATCCTCTTCATTACCAAAGGAGACATTTTAATAAAGAGAGAGAAAAATGGGGGAGGAGACTGACGAATAACGCCCTAGAAAGTCATGATTAATGACGTGAAATAAACTGTTGTATCCATCGAGAACATGTCCACCCAGGGAAGAATTAAGGAAGAGAAATGAATTAATAAGAGAAAAGATTCAACGATAATGAATGGACGCAATAACAAAAGAGAAATTAAATGATAATAGCTTTTATGCCAATTCCTGTCATCACTCATTATTTAGGCTAGGAACAAGTTTATACAAAACCTAGAATTCCTTGTGGAATGAAAAATAAACTGAATAGGAAACGTACACAAATGAATAGAAACAGATGAAAGAACCGAAATACTAAAATACTAATTAGTACAACAAACGTGGAAAAGATTAAAAAAATGCAGCTATTTGTATATTGATTGTGAAATGATAAGAGATAAATTATAAAAATAACTAGCAATATTAAGTAAAAGAAAAGTACTATTGAGAGAGAAATAATGAACATGAGGAAAAAAAAAAATTCTAGAATATCACCTATCATCTAACCAAAGTCCTCAACTCGCTCATTGCCCCATATGTCCCATCTGATTACAGCTTACATTCAAGGGAAGACTTTCTTAACATCCTCGAAATATCCATACCAGTCGGTTTCATGTCTTCAATGGACATCGAAACCTTGTTTACCAATGTTCTGGTAGATAAAACCATCGAACTCTTTTGCCAGAAATTCTACGACACTGAGGATAATATCCCCCTCCCGATCTCTGAAGAGATTTTACAACAACACATTGAAGCTTTTGCCAAATAGGCGCATTTCTACGGCCCTGATGGTCATATGTACGTGCAAGTCGAAGGAGTGGCGATGGAATCTCCAATTCTACATGAGAACAGTGGAGGATGCTCTTTTCAAAGAACAATCCTTCCTTGAAACCACCGATCTTCCGCCGATATATAGATGACATATTCATCAAGGCAGATAACCTTAGCCTTGTCCTTACCCTTATTCAAACTTTCAAGGATATCCCTTAACTTCACTCACAAACAGAAAGAAATAACTCCACGTTTCCATTTGCCGACATCATTGTTCTGTCTGAACAAATAGATTTTATGACTGATGTTTACGTAAAATCAACAAATCTGGGCTTCTGCATGAGCAGATCGGCCGAATGTTCTGACTGGTACAAAAACTCCGTAATGTAGACCTCCTCAATAGAGCCTTCTCTCATTCTTCAAAGAGAGTAACTAAGCTGCTCGACAACAACGGCTAACAACAAACGTTAATCAATAATGTCATAGAGGAGAAGATGCACTCATTTTCCAAGGCAGAAAAATGAAAAAAACAAGTACAATTGATCTTTATTACCAAACATTCATGAACACAGGATATGTGGAGGACGGAAAAGTCCTCAAAGCCATCATACACCGGAATGTTATCCTCACCGATCAAACAAGTCGAATTAAATTAGTAATTTATTACGGACTCAAGAAAGCTCGCGCTCTCATCATAAAAAAATAAGTGCTTGCCGCCACGGGACACTTGCAGGAGTGTAAACTCTTGTACGAATATAAATGCAACCTCGGTGAGTGTGAGCATCGCACTTTCTCGTATATTGAGATGACTTCTACAATCTTGTCTCTTCGACCTACAGCTTAACGTAGAATCCGAACCACGATGTGTCGCTTATTTAATTTTGTTTATGCTTTTATTTCGCCGATCTAAACATTGTTTAATCCTCATAAATTTTCTCAAATTTCATTCTAGCTTTATAATTTTTGTTACTTCTGATTGCTCCTGAAACATGTTTTTATGTTAAGATAATAATGCGTATTTGAAATCCATTTTTATTACTTTATTTATTATTTTTTGTCATCAGTAGATTGATAGATTCGCAGAAGAATCTTTGTTGTCTTCAGGAAAAGTATTAACCCGGTAGAAGAGACAAAGCCAAGTGCCAGAGGTCTCCAAATCCGTGAAAGAGCTTTTTCGAGCTTCACGATTAACGTGTTCTAACCTATACGATATTATAACCACAGCGTCGGGACCTTTTCGAGTGGACGCCCAAACCCCCTACCCTCTCGGAGTAACTTGGAAGCTCCCAAAAGACCTGCTTTATCTGCAAGTTAACGGCTCTCCAAGACACTCAGTAAAACCACCACAGGCTTTCTCAGCCAGAGCTCCATCGATTCAGTTCAACAGGAGCCTCCTCCTGGACCCCTGCAACTTCCCCACCCCCCATGACGGTGCCGATTCGACCCTCATTAAAAATCCAGCGATACTCTTTTCCATTAGCTCCTGAAGGAAAAAGGGAAGGCTTTTGGGATGCTTCTACCACCAAACCCTGCTACTCTGCGGCGGACTGATTGGAGATACCTTCTGTTTTTACCGTTCTTAGCTGAGGCGTTACCAAGCCTAGGTGGACTGATTAGTGATGTCTCCTGTTCCTAGCTGGGTTCGTGGAGAAGCTGCGTTCGGGCACCGAGGTCTCAGTTAGCCCTACCTCTTGGTACCTGATCAAAAGGTCGTTGGTCTGATTGGAGTTTCCTCCAGTTTCTGACGATCCTGCCACAGTCTTGACAGGCGGAGATTGACTGATTGGAGATTCTTCCTGTTTCTTTCTCGACTGTAGGTATATAGAGAGCTGCATATGAAGATAGAGCTGGAACTAAGTCAAACGATGACCAGACGACCCAGCTATGAATGGCGCAGGAAGGTAGTTGGACCTATGTGTCCCACTGACGCTAACCGGTACACAGACCACATTAAGGCCGCTGTGTTTGAGACAATATTCAGAAAACTAGAAATATGTCTCAAAAGGCTAATCGTAGTCGCTCGAAGATATACCATGATCCGCCAAACCCAGGCGGATCGGGTAGAACTTACTTCGACTGCTGCAATCGAGGAGCTGAGAAAAATGGGGCTCAAGCGAAATCCCTTACCAGCCTTTTATGCAAAGAAGGCCATAATATGCAAGCAAGTAGACCCGTGATTTGGAGAGATTTCGGCAGAGTACATAAGACAAGAACTTTAAAAATAAAGCAGTGGGCAAAGGTGCACGAAGTGGTGAAGTTCCGCAGCCTTACTCTCGTATTAGAAGTCGTATTTGAGGAAGTGGAAATGATTGCAAAAGCAAAGCAAACAAAGCCGAAGCTCTTCTTTATGAGAATCTCACCAGAACACACCAGCAGGGTGAGATTCTTTTAACTACTAACCTGCTTCAAATGCTACCAAGTGAAAGATCACCCGACCGGAGCCTGTCTAAGCAAGGATGAGCAGAATATATGCTCTGAATGCGCCCAGAGAGGACATGACTGGATGTACTGCTTAAACGCAACAAAAATGTCCATCAACTGCGCGGAACCACAACAGACCCCTAAGCATGGAATGCCCAGTAAGAAAAGGGCAGCAGCGGACAAATCACGCTCCAGCTACGTGTCAGCTGCCAAGTAATCTCCAGTGCAAAAGTTTGCTCCACAACCCATCCAGCCGCAAATTATAATTCAGCGCACAGACACAATACCACCCAAGATGCTGGCCGGCATCTTACATGCACAAGTAATGAACCTCTTATGCCCAGGGACATTCACCATCGAGACGAACAAGATGCTGGCTGCAAACTGAGTGGAACCCATAAAGTTCCCAGACAAACTGCAGTTGGCAAAAGTCCTCTTGGCAGACAAATCTCAGGACAAGCCACTACAGCCTATCCTACTACTTCAACAAGCAGTAGAGCAAGACGAGGAACAGGCCTACCTAGAATCCGCAGAAACCCACGAGAACGTATCCTCCTCGACCGAAATCGAAAATTTGACAGCGAAGAAAGACACCAGGAAACAACGGCGAGTGAGCTACAAGGAGCTACAACGAAAAGAAGTACCCTAGGAGAGCTTACGGTCCATTCAAAGAGAGGACCGTTGGGCTAACAGTTGAGCAGGCACAGATCTGCAAAACTACTCAAGTGCCCAAACGGCCAATTTTCAAGACTTTTTCCAGTCTTGACTGGAACCGATCAACAGAATTGCTGTTGACAACTTCCACTGGAAGTGCATTCCAGCTACCGCAGATGCTGTATGTGAAAAATTTACCACACAGATCACGGTTGTAACGCTTCAGTTCAAGTATGTAGCCGTGATTTCTTGTTCTGCTCTTGCTAAGCCGGAAAATATCCTTGTAGTCTACAATGTCAAAGCCTCAAAGTGTTTTGAACACTTCGATAAGAAAACCATGCAGTCTCTGGGTCTCCAGAGAAAACAAGTCTAATTCCTGTAATCTATCTACATAACTTTTGTGTCTGATAGAAGGAATCAGTTTGGTTGCTCTGGCTTGCACACGTTCTAATCTTGTGATATCCTTTCGAAGCGAAGGACTCCAAAATTGTGGGGCATACTCTAGGTGCGGTCGGACAAGGGAGTTATACAAACAGTACTATCTCCTTGTTCCAATATCCAAACTATCGCTTTATATAACCTAGCATCCTTTGGGCTTTCTTGGGGAGTTCGGTGGCCGATATGCTTCACTTTGCATTTGTTCACGTTAAAAGGCATTTGCCACGTGTCCGACCACTCCCCAATCTTCCAAAGATCATCTTTAAGGCGGGTAGTATGTCCTTCCTTTGCGACGTTTATACCAAGCTTGGTGTCATCGGCCAATTTAGAAATCTTCGCAGCCATGTCACCACCGTCCATGTCATTGATGTAGTGATGAACACTAGTGGTCCCAGGACAGAATTTTGAGGAGCACCGCTAGTAACGGGCACCCACTCAGAAGCTTGTCCATTCAACACCACCAGTTCTCTATCCAACTTGCTACATTTCCGTCTATGCCCAGCGCACGTACTTTCCTGAGGAGGCAGCGGTATGGTACCTTATCGAAGGATTTTTGAAAGTCTAAGTAGATAACATCCACCACCTTATCCTGGTCGTGCTCACTGAAAACGAAGTGGAAGAATTCCACAAGATTCGTTAGGCATGACCGTTGCCTTCGGAACTCGTGCTCGGAACTCCTTAATTGCAAGTTATACTATAAATATGACGTCATTTTGTCCACCATTATGCTTTTCATGGGTTTACCACCTATCTAAGTTAAACTAATAGTCGGTAGTTCGACGGTCTTCTTTCTTGAAGATATAAGTCACCTCCACCTCACGCCATTCTCCAGGAACGCATCTGGTCCGGATTGACATGTTGAAGATTGTACTCAGATGTTGTGACACTTCATCGCGCACTTCTTTCAACACTTTGAGTAGCAACCAGTTCGGTCCAGGGGAATTATTCGTATTTAGGTTGTTGATTTTCTTCTCTACTTCGAATTGAGTGAAATCCATTTCTTTCAGCTTCTTATCAAAGTAACAGTCCGTCGGCTGGGGGATGGGACCACACTCTTCAGTGAACACTGAAGAGAAGTAGTCGTTGAGGAGGTTAGCATTTTCGCCATCTGAGTGCTTTAATGCCCTCTCCTCATTCCTCAAAGGGCCAATCGTTCGACGGATTGGTTTACGGCTGTTTACATGTACAAACAAAATTCTTGGGAGTACTTTGGAGAGAGATAGAAGGATGGAGCGAGAGTTATTAAAAAGAATGAAGAAAGAACACTATCTTTCTATCTATCACACCTCTTTCATTCTCTACCACTATCTCCCTCATACTATTTCCCACACATTTCAAGTCTTCGCTGAGAAAGTAGTACAAGAGATAAAAGAATAAGTGAGAGAACCACTGAGATAGATTGAGAGAGAGATAGTAAGAGAGCTTGAGAGAGAGAGACAGAGAGAGAGAGAGAGTGTGAGTTTTTGAGGAACACTTGAGAGAGAGAGAAAGAGAGTCTGAAAGAGACTGTGAGATTGTGTGAGAGAGTGAGAAGGAGTAAGAGAGTGGGAGATTTTGAGGAAGACTTGAGAGAGAGGAAGTGAAAGAGTGACATAGATTGAGATTTAGAGAGAGAGTGAGTATAATAATAAGTTGAGTGAGAGAGAGTCCGAGAGTGTGAGAATGAGAGTTAGTGTGATAGATTAAAAGATATATAGGAAATAAAGAGAGATAGAGAGAGGAGAGTAAAAAGAAGGAAGAGGTATAGGGAAAATAGAGTGAAAGAGGAGACAAATACCGAGAAAAAGATAGACAGAGAGAGGGAGATTATGAACAAGAGATAAATGGAGAAAGCTAGAGGGACAGAGAGAGATTACATCGAGATTACAACAAAAGTCTGGTAGCAACAGATCTACTGATCCTCATTAGTCTACCAGAAGGATTATGGAACAAAATAGCTTTATGAAACGGCAAAGTAAAGGCGAGGCCGGAAAAAATTGTTAAAGTAGATGGCAACTTTATCAGTTACTATTTTTCGTCACCCTTTTTTATATCTACTGTAAAACAAGTCTGGGTTAGGATTTGTCATCATCCATTTATAAAGTTTCGTTTCTTCCTCCCGAAAGTGACTTCTCTCAAGTTTAAGGTTGTGACCACGCGTTGATTCATTTGATATAGATATTAAAAATTTTGATTTGTTTACATTTTCAAAACCATGAGTGATTTTGAATAACTCTATCATGTCCCCGCGTATGCGTCTCTGTCTAAGAGAGGATAGATTTAGAGCTTTAAGACTGTCCTGGTAATTCTTTGTTCGCAAGCGAGGAATCATATTGGTTATTCGACGCTGGGCTCTCTTTAATCTTTCTGTGTCGCATTCTAGATGTGGTGACCAAAATTACACTCAATATTCCAAATGTGGCCTAACAAGTGCTTTATAAAGTGTTAGAATACATTTTTTAGACTTGTTTTGAAATGTACTCCCTATTGCAGCTAGTATCCTGTTTGTCTTTTTCACTGCCTTTATGCATTATTTACTTAATTTAAGGTCGCTGGAAATTTTGACACCCAGACCTTTTTTTACGTTGACGTTTGGTATGTCGGGTCCTTCCAGTTTATAGTTGGTTCTCGCGTTGTTTTTACCAATGTGAAGGGAGCTGCACTTTTCGACGTTAACATTCATTTGCCATTTGCTCACCCATTCAACCAATTTATTTATGTTAACTTGAATCAGTGCACGGCCTTCTGAAGTTTTTGCACGGCCACCAATTTTGGTATCATCTGCAAACATTGATAACTCGTTAATTATTCCGATGTCTATTTCGTTATTATATATGAGGAAGAGTACTGGTCCAAGCACCGATCCCTGCGGCACGCCACTTGTTACTTGCATATAGCTGGAAGGGCTGCCACAAATTACTACTCTTTGACTTCTTTTACTAAGCCAGTTTTCTATCTATTTAACTACTTACCCTCCAATACCATTAACTTTAATTTTGGCAATCAATCGTTTGTGTGGTACCTTGTCGAATGCCTTCTGATAATCGAAATACACAATATCAGCAGTTCGGTTTTCATCATATATTTTGAATATGTCGTGAAAGAAATCAAGCAAGTTTGCCAAACATGATCTTTTTCGACGAAATCCATGCTGAGAATCTTTTATAAGCTTTTTCGTTTCCACGCGATCTACAATTTTGTCTCTCATTATTCTTTCAAATAGTTTTCCAATTACTGAGGTTAAGCTAATAGGGTGGTAGTTTTCGGCATGGGAGCGGTCTTGATTTTCGAATATTGGTGCAACATTTGCTATTTTCCAATCTTTTTGTACAACACACGTTTCTAAACTTTAAGTGAATATATGTGTCAGGGGGATAGTGATTGTTTCGCATATTTCATATAAAACGTGAAAGTGAATACCGTCTGGACCAGAATAACTATTTACGTTAATTTCTGTCAGGCCTTCTCTGACTTCGTTTTCAGAAATACAAAAGTCATTTAGATATTCATTGTTGCCGAACAATTCCACTGGAACTGGAACGTTGGTCTCATCTTCAGTATTGAACACAGGAGCCAAAGAATTATTAAGAATTTGTGCCATCTTAAGAGAAGAGAGGGTCAATCGATGGGTAGGTTGTCTTTTTACTATTCACATAGCTGAAGAATAACTTAGGATTGGTTTTTACTTGCTGAGCGGTAGATTCTTCTAAGTTTTTTTTGGGAGGATTTTATCAGCTTCTTCGTTTCTTTTCTTAACTTTTTAAAGTTATTTTCATTTACAGTTGATTTTCTTCTCTGAAATCTAGTTTATGCGGCCTTCTTTTGTCCAAGAGCTCTTTGAATTTCTCTGGTGAACCATCTTGGCTTTGCAGTTGTAGCTTTTTGCTTCCTTTTTTGTTGGATTTATCTTAAGCAGTTTGTTTTATTATAGACAAGAAATCATTCCAGCATTCCTGGGGACTATTGCTAGTAGTTTGGCTGAAAAATCCTGGTTTTGTAGTTCCTTAACCATTAGGTGATATTTGGCGTTAGTGAAATCCGATTTGAGGGGAGCATTGATATCCTCTTTGTTGTAATTAGTATTTAAGTTGAAGTTTACTTTAAATTCTACCTGCCTTTTGTCGCTGCTTGGGATAAAGTAGCCGACATGAAGGTTAGTTAGCATGTTAGGGTCAGAGATTAATACTAATTCAAGAATATTCGGGTCTCGTGTAGGCACGTCTACTACTTGGTAAAGGAGACCACTTAGAAGCCCTTGGTAGAGAGTATTTCCTAGAGGCTGTAGAAAGCGGTCCACCCCAGTATTTGCAGGGTAAGTTAAAATCTCCTAAAATTAAAGATGTTGGCCTACAAGCTATATCATTAATAATCTCACCTAAATTTGTATCAACTCCTACGACCTGCATGGGGGCCTATAGAAGACGGATAATAGCAAATTATTCATTTTTTTAGTGAGTGAAATTTCTTTAGTATCTGAAAATTTATGATTGCCTCTGTAAATAATTGTGACAACCTTGTTGAACCTATAATGTTGAGGTGGAGCCGTCTGGAAGAAAAAGTTCCTTTTTATTATAAAAGTCATTCCAAAAGTTTACAAATTCTACGCCTTCACTCCTGCAGATTGTCTCAAGGCAATTATTTGTGTAGTGAGCTCTACTGAAGAAGCTATCTCTACCTTTGCTCCGTGGTAGGATGCCTGAAATAATATTATTTGGGTTTTTTTTAACTGATTTAATCATTTTCTTGTATTTATCTAGCAGTTCTTCGGATCTGCTGGTTAGCACGTCGTTTGGTCCTACGTGCAGAACAAATATTGTGTCCTTTTTGACCTCCTGAAAGTGAGGGTCTAGAGAATTAGTTATGTCCTCAATGGAGGCACCCGGTAGGTAAAAACGCTTGCGTCATTTAGGATTCGATCTACAAAAGGTGTCAAGTTTACCTCTTATTATAGAGTCTCCCACAATAGCGGATTCAACTTCAGTGTCCTCCTCCTCAGCTAAAACCTTAAAGGAATTGAAAGTCTTAATTGGGGTGATTTTTTTCTGCTAGGGTTTTGCACAGTTTTTGATCTGTTGGAATGAGCTATTATTATTAGGATTATTAATAATATTACTTCTATTGTTATGGTGCTATGTGTTTGGCTTCTTCTTTGGGGGAAAAGATGGTATCTTCATCCCCTTTTGCAGGTTATGGGGCATCGGGTGTCGTTTTCTCCTTCGTGGGTCGGGTCATGCTTTGACTCACAGCTACATTCCTCTCTACAAATTCCTGCAAAGAGGATACCTTCTTTTCTATATTAGTAAATGCTTCGATAGGAATACTTGCAGGAACATCGGTGGCAGTTGAAAGAGAGAGAAAGAGGGAGAGGGAAAAAGGGAAGAGAGGAAAAGAGAGGGAGAGGTAAATCTATAGCCAGTGATGGGGAGAGGGTGAGTGACATAGAAAAAGATACAGAAGGAGAGAGAATGGGTGATTGAGAGATTGAAAATGAGAGCACAAAGAGTGAGAGGGAGGGAGGGGGGGGGAGGAAGAAACTGAGAGTAAGATTGAGGAATAGCGTTTGAATGAGTATGTATGATTGAAATAAAGAGTAAAAGGGAGCATGGAAGAGAGAAGGAGAGAGATAAAGTCACAATAATAGAAGGAATAGATGTACCTCAAAAGCCCATTCGATCCATCTTAGATGTACTAGTATCCTTCTATCTAGTCTACCTTTTGCAGTACTTTGTCCAGCCGAGGCTTGCAATAAATAACTGATGAAATATTTAGAACCTCCACTGGAAGATGCTTCCATATGTTGCAGATAATTTACGAGAAAAATTTCCCGTAAAATATAGTTCTAAATTGGGGTAGATCTAACTTCTAACCGTGGTCAGGTCGCTGCTATTCATGTTCAACGTGAACATCTTCCTGTAGTCCAGATTTAAACACAGCCTATATATACTGTTGTAGGTGTTAATGAGATGGCCTCGTAAAAAGTGTGACTAGGGAGAAGAGGCCTGAGGATTATTTTGGTGGCACTGGCCTAAACCTGTTCTAGCCGCTCAATGACTACCAATTGTTGCCGATCAGAATTGTAGGACGTACCCAAGGTTAGGCCAGAGTAAAGAGTTGTACAGGGTGATCAAAATCTCATACCGGAAACGAAACTACTCTTTATGTACCCCAGCTGTCTGTCTCTTGTCCCATTTCTCTACATCGAGCACTGACTGGAGAACTTCAAGTCGCGTCTAGATCAAATCTTTCTACACATTAGTCGACTCCAAAGAGCTACCTAACAAGTAGCATATTTTTCAAAGGTTATAGTGACTAATGTGGAAACAACTTACTATGGTTAAGGCTGAGTGGCATCTGTCACATCTCGAGCTACTCACCTAAGATAAAGAAAGCTGTCTTTCACATGTTTGACTATTTTGCGCGAGCTAACCTTAATTCTCACTTGGAGATACAAAGAACGATAGTTAAAGGGATTCAGAGGGTGGAAGAGAGTTGGGGAGAGAATGAAAGAGAAGGAAAGAGAGATTGAGAGAGTGTGTGAGAGACTATGTAACAGAAAGTGTGTGAAGAGATTGTGTGAGTTTGAATGGGTGAGAGTAAGTGAGACAGGGTTAGAGAGAGATCTATTGAGACACGGAGAGAGAGAGAGAGGGTGAAAAAGTGAGGAAGAGTGTGAGAGAGTGAGAGAAACATTCACTAGGAAAAGTAGTACCTCAAAGGACACTGCTGACCATACCTTGGAGGTACTATTCTGGGAAAGTCCTAACCTATAGCATAAGAGAAAGCATAGTATAGATGAAGGGTCTTTTCACCCCCCTCTCTCACCCATTATTATGGGCCAGAAATCGGAAACGATAAATGGTTGTGCTGTTAAAATGGTCACAATCAGGATATTTTAATAGAATAGTTGAAATCTATCTAATTGCTTCTAAACTATACGCCTACTATAACACTGGACAACAAAAAATAATTATTTGTCTGGTTCCTGAAATATTTAAACGAATTCTTAAGTAATTTTGCCTGCTAAATTCGAAAATAATTTCAGTTTTCCTCCATCAGGTCTAGTTTCTGTCTCTCCTCATGTCGATTTTGGCCCTATTAGATGCTAAAATTTCGCCTGAAAATATTTCCAAAGGTGTACATGAGTTGTTATTAGTGATTTTTAATACAATTAAACAAGACTATTCTTTATTTAAACTATTTTAATTCTACAAGAGGCAATTAATATGAAACAATTAAAAGAGTATATCACATAAACAAACAAAGCACAAGTAAAAATTAAAAATTGAAAATGCACGTTGGCAAAGAAGTTTGGCAGAAAGTTCAGGGATAAATTTACGCTTATTTGCGCACCGCTAATGTTGAGCAACAGGAGTAACTCATTTTAAAACCAGCAATAGTATATTATCATTACAGCGTCCCAAGATTGTTGGTAACGAGTTTTGATCTCTTTGATGTGTTGATGAAATCGTTCGCCTTGTTTTTTGCTAACGTTAATCTCCGAGATTTTCAGGAAAACGTTCAAGATGACTAAAAAGAAAATGCATTTTGATGCAAGGATTGAATGAAACTTTGGTGATAATTAGTTTGTTGTCTTTAAAATATGAGTCTGTAGACTTTTTTCTTTATTCTAGAGCACGTGTTCGAGATGACCTCCATTTAGCTCTCTGCATTTCTTGAGGCGCAAACAAAGTTGTCCATGACGTCATTACAAACCGACCGACTAATGGCTCTGATCTCTTCCCTGATGGCTTCTTTGAGTTACGCGATGGTCTTGGGTCTCCCTGCATACGCACTCTCTTTAGGATAGCCCCGGAGAAAGAAATCGGGGGGGGGGGCTAAGTTAGGTCTGGGCTGTGAGGTGCCCACTCAAAATCAGTCTTGAGACTGATCACAGGGCCACCAAATTTCTTTTTCAGCCAATCTTGGAACAGGTTTGAGGTCTGAGAGCTTGTTCCATCTTGATGGAACCAGAGCTTTCCCATAAGCGACGGCAACAGGGTAGGCAGCTCTCTCTTAAAGGTTTGAGGAACTCAACATACCGCTCCTTGGTGACTGTCACTGTCGCGCCAGATTCATCGAAGAAGAATGGGCGATGATGCCTCTAGCTGAGATTGCAGTCAGTACCGTGTACTTAGGGGAGTGTAGGTGCTTGGTAGCTACCTCATTTGGTCTGGCGGTCCCCCAACACAGATTTGTCTTCTAGTTTACCTTTTCTTCAAGATGGAAGTGAGCTTCATCTGAGGTCCAAAGGAAGTTAAGGGAAGTTGGGGTCTCCTGAATCTTCTCTAGTATCTTGACTGTCATAACCTTTCACTGCTCCTTTTCTGGGGCGTCCTGAATGGCTTGAACTGTTTTCACTGGCTGCATTGAGGTTCTCCACTTTCCCATAGTTCTCGAAGTGGTCCACCCAGTCCTGAATTCTGCTCTTAGAGGGGGCTTTTTCACATTCGAACTGATGCACGAAAGTGTCCTGCACTCTCTTGAACGAGCCTGTCTTGTAGTAATATTTGACGCAGTATATTCCCTGTTGGGGCTTCCATTAAGATCTAGTTGTGTTCACAGACGTTTCTTCTGTTATGTCATGCAAAGTAAGGGTGATTAGTGATTGAATGAAGGATATATCACAAAAAGTGTGTGCAGGCCCTTTTTTGGGGGGGTCACCAATATCACGAAAATTTGATATCAAGTTGGTAACAAGGTCTTTATAGTTTTCACTTTTCTGTTTCCAAAACACATTTGGAGAATTAATGCAACACTTTTTGGAAGAGGACATGTTGCTCATTTTCCATTTCTTAGTTCACCACAACATCTGAAAAATCGGGAAAAAAATAAAATAATTAGGATTAGGATAAAGTAAAGAATCCAGTGTAGTGGACGTAGACACATAATAGTGACTAATTTATAACATATACACAATTTTGACATATACATATGGAAATTAACTCCCACATATACTTATATACATATGGACATTGACTCACACACAGACTTATTAACATATGGACTTCGACTCAAACCTAGTATATATATATTATAAAAGGATGTTCAATAACTTGAAAACTAGACCTGATAGATCAAAATGAAGGTAATTTTTCGATTCAGGAGACCGATTTCTTACAGGAATGATGTTCATTTTCTAAACACCAAAACCTCGTAGACCAGTGTAATCTATATTAAAGTGGTACCATGTAGGTGAAGTCGAGATTTAAACTGCTTGATTGATGGACCTTTCATCACTTTTGGCGGTAGACGGTTAAACGTTCCGCAGATTTTGTGCGAGAAGAAGTTACAGCAAATGCTATTATGGATTGTTCAACGTGAACAATCTCCCTTTGATCTACGTTTTCAACTCCTCGTATTAACTTACAAGTTTGATTAGCTTGTCTCTTAACCGGCACGTCCCCAGGGGGAACATCCCTAGTTCTCGTAGCCGCTTGTGATAACTTTTATCTTTAAGGGAAGGTATCAATTTAGTTGCCCTAGCCTGTACCCTTTCAAACCCTTCAATGTCCTTCCGCAGGGCTGGGGACTATAATGGAACGGCGTATTCAAGGTGTAACCTGACTAGAGAGATGGATAAGGCGAGAACTATGTGCTTATTTTAAAAGTGAAAAATCTCTCTTTATGTACCACAGCATTCTGTGGGGCCTATTTTCTTCCTGGAAGCACTGCTTGGAGAGCTTTAAGGCATTGCTAATTAGCACGACAAAATCTTTCTTTATGTCAGTGGTATCTAGCTGTTTGTCTAGCAAGGAGTATATTTTACGAGCGTTAGCATGGCCGATGTTCATTACTTTGCACTTATCAAGATTAGTGAAACACGAGCGGTTCTTGCGAAATCGACGCTGGGAATCCACAATCAGGTTGTTAAACTCTTACTGCTGCACTATACGTTCTGCGATTATTTCCACGACCAGTTTGCCCACAATAGATGTCACACTAATAGGCCGGTAATTACCCGGGCATTCGCGGTCTTCCTTCTTGTAGATAGGGTTTGCGTCTGCTATTCTCCTCTCTTCCGGCTCCTCTACAGTTTTCACAGACTTGTTGAAAATTGTGGTGAGGTGTGGAGCGACCTCTTCCCTAACTTCTCTGAGGACGCTAGGAAGAAAGCCATCCAGACTTGGAGATTTATACGGGTTAAAGTTTACTAATAGGGCTGCTACTTCATCTCTGCCTTAGATTCTTTACCATAAGTCTTCTCCCTCTTTAACATGAGTACCTAGCCTCGGAGCTGGACCTTCTGCTTCTCTTATTAAATACGGAGGCGAACTAGTCGTTCAACCTATTGGTAATGTCTGGTTCTGAATTCCGTAACCCGTCATTGTCATCTCTCAGCAGTCCTATACTATGAAAAATCGGCTTTCGGTTATTGACATGCAGAGAGAATTCTTTCGGGGTCTCTTTATAGATGGAGGCCACTCAAACCTCATCGCTGCGTTTAACTCTGCACACCAGTGTTTTAACTTGCCTACATTTTTCCCTGAAGAAGACTTTCTTTATTATGGTTGGCTTTCCAGTTGTTCTAGGTTGTTTTTCTGTTCTTCATCACTGCGGAGACGCCACAATTGAACCATTTTGGTTGGAGAGGCTTAATTCTCATCCTCCTGCTGGGTAAAAACTGTTGAGTTATGAATGTTTCTTTAAACGCCAACCATTTGTCCCATGCTGCGTCTCCTGTTGTTGGTTCTATCCGAGCTATCGAATCTCGAAGACCTACGAAGTTCGTGAGTCGGAAGTCGGGTTTCAAGTTAGCGACATGAGAGCGCCTTTCACATGGAATGTGGAGATAAAACGTGACTGTGCAGTGACTGATCCCGCCTAGACACTCTCCCACGCTGATTCCGGATGCCATTTCGTTCTCAGTGGTAAACAGCATGTCTAACATGTTCTCACCCCTCGTTTGCTCCTTGATCCACTGTGTCAGGAAGTTATCCTGAGCATATTAAATTAGTCTCCTACCTTCACTATTGCCTGACCAGTTCCTTCAGTCAGTCCCACGTAGGTTAAAGTCATCCATGACCAAACTTGTGCGACTATTTATCAGTTCTATGAGCTTCATGTAGAGGCTGGAGCTTGACTCTTCTAACTGTTTTTGCGGCATGTACACCACCCCTACTCGATAAAAGGAGCTAGTAAGATCTTTATCTAGCCCTAAAACTTTGTGAGCACATCTCACCTTGCATTTGACAACGGGGAAAACAGTTCCAGACGTATACCATGACTTCGCCGCTCTCTCGACAAGGTCGGTCGCGATGAAACATTGTATAACTGGTGATCACAAATTCACCCTCGAAATCTCGATTTTCAGTATTGATCCACATTTCTACGATCGCCACGGTATTTATTCAGTTCTCGGTGGCCAATTCTGTGACAAGTTTGCACCACTTGTTCCGTTTTGACCTCGCGTTAAATAATAAAACTTTTAGGGAACGTTGGCTAGTCTGCACGTTCCCTCCACTAACGCGTTTCCTGACGACTTGGTTGGAGTATTGTTTTCAGATTGGGACGCAACAACATAAGTGCCTTTTTCATCACCGCCAGGGCTTCCATTAATCCTGTCAGGTTGCCGTGTAGCACGGCCTCCTGCAGCAGGATGCCTCACATTGATTTCCTTTCTCGGCTCGTCTTGAATCTCCTGCTCGTTGTAAACCGTGGAGTGGCCGCCCGGCTCGTTCCCTGCAACCCTCAACAACCAGGAGACAGTCCTTTCAATTAACTAGGCCAGAAACTTCCTTCCCAGGTCGTTTAGGTGGACCCCGTCCGCTAAGTATAGGTCATCTCGTCCAAACAACAACTCAACCGGGTCTACAAATTTAACTCCTACCCAGACACAGAAGTGATCTAGACGTTCGTTAATGCTAAGAAGTTTACTATGTGCCTGGGCTGTAAGCGAACTTCATTGGTAGTATCCCCACGAGCATGGCCTTGCTTGTCTTGGAGAGAAGATCCTCTGCAATCTTCATCGATGTCTTCACTATATGTTCAATTTGTCAGAATCTACCTGCTCTAAGGAAAAAGTCGTTTCCACTGACCATTGAGACAAGTACGGAGCTCCTGAAGAAATTCCGTACCTTCTTAACTTCGCCTCAAATTCCCTTGATATCCAACCCGGAGAGGCATCATTCTTCCCATCTGTAGCACCTCCCCTCACCCAAGTGGTACTGAAGGCCTTGCATCTGTGAGTTTCTTACCACAACGCATTGCACGTCCTCGTCCGCCAGGACGGCAAAGCGAACAAAATAGAGTGAGATAGATAAATAGAAAGAGAGTGAGAGTGAGTGAGAGATAGTGTGAGAATGAGAAAAAGAAAGAGTGAGATTGAGAGAGATAGATAGAAAGTGAGGGTGAAAGAGAGTTCGTGAGAGTGATAGTGTTTATGAGTTCAAGTGTGTGAGGGAGGATTTGTGAAAGAGAGTGAAGCTTAGAAGAAATGTAAGAAAGTGATTTGGAGAGTGAGTGAGAGTGATTATAAGTGTGAGAGAACAAGATAGTGATATTGAGAGGGTTAAAGAGAAAGAAATAGAGTATGAGGGGGTGATAGGGAGTGAGGGAGAGGAAGTGATTGGGAGCGAAAGATAGTCAAAGAGATTGGGAGACAGAGAGTGAGAGATAGTGAGGGAGATAGAGTGAGAAGCTGGGGGAGATAGGGGAAGAAAGCGCGCGTGCAGACGCATTTGAGATGACTAAGCCCTTTTCTTCAAATAGATAAGTCCAGCGAGAAAAAGGATGTACCATCTGGTGGATCCATTTTCGTGCCCGATGCATTATAGAATATTTGGGGACCTGGGATAGATCTAGTTATATCTAAAAAATTGTCCAACTTCTCTCTCTCACACTTTCAGTCATGACTAAACAAAGCTGAAACTGAAGGATTTTTCTTAATGCAATCCAAACCTGTACAACCAACGAGACCATCTTCCCTCGCTCAATGGCAAATGAAGAGGAAAGAAAACATCTGAAGTAAGAAAGTGGACATATGCTGTTTACCAGGTAGAATGGTAAAATACGATTACAATCTCCTTTTCATTAACATAAGCCTATTTTCCTGAATCAGTTGTTTTACACAAAGTTTATAGTGATTGCAATCCTATTTTTTTTTTTGCGTTAATTTAAACCTTAAGGTCTCACATGATTCCTTCTCTCTTCCCTCTAATTCGTAAAAAATATTAAGAAAATAATGGTAAATGGGTAAAATAGAATCACGAACCGATAGTTCCCGCGTCATTTCGTATAACGAACACAGCGATATTAGAACACGAACTTGAGTCGCCTTCCAAATGATATCATGAAATCTTGAAGAGTCGTTTATATTATAATTTGCATGGACTACTCAAGGATTGAAAGGTTGAAAGGCAACAAGGTCAAATCTTGGGTTGCTAAGGTAGAGAGCCTGATTTACATGAACTTGTCGAGATGTGAAAATGTGAATGGACTGATTTGCAGGGATTTATTTATGTGTGAAACGCATATGAAATCCCAACAGGGTGAAAATACACATGCTCAATGATTTTCATGGAGTATACTATGCGTTAAATGGTGTATTGAAGGCTTTACATAAAGTGCCTTCTAAGTGAAAGGATTCAGATCAGCTGTAAAGATGACTGGGTACAAGTCAGCTAAAATGCTACATGTCAGATATAATCATAGAAGGGTATATGGATATAGGCATGAGGAAAGTACACGGATTACTCGCGCTTGAAAAGGAAGAACTAGTGATTTGACAGAGATTGTACTGGTCGTGTATATATATATATACAAGGAGGGCTCTAGGCCTGAAATGGTAAATGCTCTGAATTGCATTTGCTCCTATATGAGTGAAGGGCACATGGGCTGCGCGAGGCGAGAAAAACTAAATAGATTAATTTAAATGGGGCATTTTAGGTAGAAAAGGGCATATCTATTGATTTGCATAGAGCATTTAAGTGGTGAAAATAGACACGTAGAGATTTACATGCACTTCTTTTGGAAAGAAAGGGTACATGGACTGTTGTTGGCGTGAATTGGCAAATGCATACATGGGGATCTCCATGGACAGCTTTAGGCGAGAGAAGGAACATATTGCTATATGTACAGTCCTGCACTAAAATATCAGAACGCCTATCTTTCTAACACAGTATCTTCCTTAAATTTGACCAGAGAAAATGCAAGGTTTCCGAAATTCGTGTACGATAACCAACATGTCTAAGCTACGTATAGGTTAACGTGAGGAAATTTGGTAGAATTTAACAAAAGTTTTATTAGATAACTAATTTCTAGCAAAATGGAACTGTCCAAAATGATCAAAACGAAATCGGAAACAAATTTATATTGGAATAAATCATTTAAATTATCAGTTGAAAACATTTTTACAAGTTATATCTAATTATTATTTACCTTGGACACGTTTGCTCTCGATGATACTTTGGCAGTTCCTGCCGCACAGACGACCCAATTGTTGACTTCTGTGCATTAATTTTGCTCCCATTATCTTGAATAATTTACTAGAGTTTTTGAACTGTTTTCAGAATTCTCGCTTTAGATATCTCCCTGAGTGTTTTGCAAACATTTTATTTGGGATTCACGCGAAGAAGTTATGCAGGCCAGTCAATAATATTGATGTGATCGTCACCCAGGAAGCTCTTCAATGACTTGGACGTATATCCTGGGGCCTTACCCTAAATAAGAATTGCATGGAAGGTCTTTGGAAGTTCATTGATGGAACAAAGCATGCTCTCCTAGAAAATCCTTGTACATTTACTATACTCCCTAAGTGCACAAGTGCCTCAGTAACTTCTACCGAAATCACGCCACAGACCATTATATTTCCCTCATCAAACTTAACAATTTTTGTGCAATTGACGGGAAACTTTTCACCTTAATCTCAGCAAGGAAAATGAAGACCCACGAGTAGATGGAAAAGGACATTTATTTTTATCAGACGTTTGGCTCCACACATCGGAACATCTTCAGTGATTCTATTAAAGTCAAAGAAACTACTCAATATAGGGACGTAAATTAACAAAAAAAAACAAAACAAACATGAATAATAAAAACACTAAAAACAAAAAAGCTAATGGCGCATCAAATAAAGAGAAAGAAGCGAGACTAAAGTTAAAATATGATAAAGTATGAAATTAAAAAGAACTGAATACGTGAAAGATGACAAAAATATTCACATTTTAAAGATGTAACTGTAAACAGGGAGGAATGAAAATTAAAAACTTCTGTTTATAATAAACCCACGACCACACTTCTAGGGAATAATTATTTCAGTTTCACGCAACATATATTTAAAATAGCAAATATAAAGACAAAAGTATATAGAGCCTTCAAAGTTTGCTCAGGTTGGACGGATTTTCACAAAGAAATGAGTTTTCTGAGAACATATTTTTCCTTTAACATCTTTCCTATACACTTATTTGATAAGTTTTCGAAACTCTCTTAAATAACTTATATCTGCCTTCCCCCCTATACCCCACTGTTTTAAAATACCGCATTTTTATTAATCTCCTATTTTTTGGTCCCTTCACTTCTTTTTTCGACGGTACTCTTAAAAAAATCTTGCAAAGCCTTCTACCGCAATGCCAGTTTAACTTGATATATATTTATCATAATTATTTGGGTTCTTTATTCAACTATAAAGATCGTATTGATCCTATGTTGAGATCACTTCAAGTGTGCCAGCTGCAATGCCTGCTACGTAGGCCAGACTAGCCTACACTTTAAAAAGAGGGTCAAAAAACATCTTGGATTATCCCATACAACTCAAAGATCCTTAACTACTACACTTAAATTCTGCAGCATACGTAATCACGCAGAAAATACTGGCCCCCTTATTTCATCCGGAAAATTTCGCATTCTCTCTGCGACTCTTTCAGTTCACTTATTAAAAATATTAGAGTCGCTCTATATTAATAAAAACAAACCAACAATCAATGAGACTGATTCCTGATTCCCCCTACGTGTCTCATAACTCTACAACTTACTAAGTTAATTTCATGCTCATTTGTCGTTCACTTTTTAATTCTTGTCAAGGAACAACTATCCACATAAGTCAATGTATAGATTATTTGCATCTTTCAGGTATTCGAGCCTTTTTACTTTCATGCTTTATCATATTTTAACTTTAGTCTTGCTTCTCTGGTTTTATTTGATGCGCCCTAAGCTAGCTTATTTTTAGTGTTTTTATTATTCATGTTTTTTTTTTAATGTTCGTCCCTAAATTGAGTAGTTTCTTTGACTTTAATCGAATCGCTGAACTTGTTTCGATGTGTATAACGAAACGTCTGACAGAAATAAATGTCCTTTTCCATTTACTTGTGGGTCTTAATTTTCCTGCTGAGATTAAGGTTTCCGCCAACCAAACCGATATATATATATATTAGCATTCATAGGAATGCTAATGGGTATGCAAGGAGGATTCACGAAATACTGTTGCTCCCTCTGCCTCTGGGATAGCCGTGCCACTGCAAAACATTATGACAAGCGTGACTGCCTACTTCGATTTACATATGAGCCTGGAATAAGAAGTGTTCAGTCTGTCACCACTTCATTTGAAACTAAGTCTAATGAAAAACTTCGTGAAAGCAATGGCTAAGGACAATTCTCAAGGATTCCAATATCTGTGTAAAAGATTTACACAGCTGAGCGCGGCAAAACTAAAAGAAGGCATATTTATGGGACCACAAATCACGGAGATTTTGACAGACCCTGACTTCGAGAAGACCCTCACTCTTCTTGAACTAAATGCATGGCTAGCCTTCAAGTGGTTATGTGCAAACTTTCTGGGCATCAACATGCCACCTGCATACAGAGATGACATGGAAAATCTTCTTCAATCTTATAAAGAAATGGGATGCCGTATGTCACTTAAAATCCATTTCCTGCATTCGACGTAAGTGACGAGCAAGGTGAAAGCTTCACCAGGATAGCAAGACCATGAAAACTCACTATCAAGGATTTTGAAATGAGAGAATGATGGGAGATCATTGTTGGATGTTGAATCGTGATAATCCTGAGAAACAAATCAAACGCAAATCCCATGCACAACGTTTATGAATTCGAGTTTTGACTTATTAGCCCTTCAATCATTGTTTACCATTCTTATACATGCAATATAAGTACCATTAACTTTATGATGCTTGTGGAATAAACAAAACATGGCTATTTATCTTTATCATATGTTTAGACCTAAAGAGAATGATAAATTTTAGAGTTTCTATATGTTAAATGCATCATTTTGTGTCAGTTCAACTTCTTAATGATCTACATCACAAAGTTTCATCTACCTAACTTGACGCTGCTCTTCACGCAATTCAGGGATAATCTTTCCCTAGGTCTACGCGGACGAACCTTCTGCCATCTGAACCAAACAAATTATATTTTGATTCATTGCAGAAATGTACTTTGGACCATTGGTATTCTGTCCGTAGAACGTGTTTACTGCTGAATGATAATCTAGCTTTCTTATTCTTATGGTAGATCAATGGCTTGACTGATGATTTTAAAGATCTTTACGGCAGGTGGCGTGATACGGTCTTCCTGGAGACAATATTACGCACATTTTTGTTTACTTTTCGGGAAATCTTGTCTGTTTTCTTGTATCTGACTCTTTTTAAGATAGGGACGATGGCTTGATCATTTCTCTTTGAGGTTTCTTTAGGCCTACCAGTAGAAATTCTACTGATACATGAGAATGTGGTATTAGAACGTGATATAATATCATGTACGACACTTTGGGGGCGTTACCCCTTTCAACTATGGCTCAGATTGAGAGATTATTTGTTGATGTAGCTTAAAAATTAGCTCCTGGATATTGAAAAGGACAATGGCTTATCTGGGCATGGTTGCTGCTTGGAACTTAACAAGGGAATGACTAAAACTGCTAAGAATTCATTGTAGTAAGTTACTATCCGAAATTCGTTGATTGTCTCAAAGATAGAGAGTAATAGACTTACGCTGTCTGGATCACTTAGATTACCATATTTTTGGAATATAAATGCTCGTTGCACGCGTAACGTGCAGGTTCATCCACCCTAACATCTACAATGTACATGTACAACTTATATCCATGCTTAGTTTATATCTGAAATTTATAGTACATTACTTAGTATTATTTAGTTTGAAGTTCCTATAAATTTCGTGATGGAAACCTGTGTCAGAATTTTTATGACCGCTACTGTATATATATATATATATATATATATATATATATATATATATATATATATATATATATATATATATATATATATAACTAAATCACGAAAATAAGGAACGTGAGGAATTTATGAATAACGTTACAGCTACGAGGAAAATGAAACAAAGGAGAACTGCGAGGCCTTTCGACTAATGGTCCTTTACTTAGCAGTCTGCTTAGTAAAGGACCATTAATCGAAAGGCTTCGCAGTTCTCCGTTGTTTCATTTTCCTCGTGGCTGTAACGTTATTCATATATATATATATATATCATAAATGCGATAAAATGATGGAAATAAATCACATGCAGTAAAAAAAGAGAAAATAAACGGAATTTTTCCCTGATAAATGTAATTTTCTAATTGCGACTTAATCCATGCAAGGCTAAAGATAAAACCAAACCGTATGAAGAAACGAGTAATAGCTTTAATTTTAATTGAGATCGAAGCGGTTGCCCGCTGTCTCAGGTTGCATAGTTCAATCCTTATCCTTGCGCATATTTTTTCTTAATTAGGAAGACCTTTTTACTAAGAAAAAGATATATAGTAAAATAATCACAAGTCCGAGAAAAAATCACTGCGGAACGCCTACAACGATCATTGGCAACAACACTGCTTACGGATTTCCTTCTATTCTACAATTGATTTTAATACGCTGCCGCTATTCAGTGCATTTTAACTTTTCCAAGAGTGTATAATGTGGAATTGTGTGAAAAACCTTTTTGAAATTGAGATAGCCTAAACCTACAACAAATTAGTTAAGCATCAGCGTCCTTGTCGAAAGCCGTGATATGAATAGATTATTAAATTATTTACCCTTAGATACCTCAAATCTTCTTTCTAACACTCGACTTTAAGACTTTATCAAGGCTCAATTAATGTACGGAAGATCGACCTAAATTTTACAGGATGTCTTTATCTTTATTTTACACTCTGCTGTTATATTTGCCTCATTAGATTCCTTTGGAACCCTTTACGCGATAAGAGAAGTTTGGAAAATTGTACGAAGCAAGTTTAAGAATTCGATTCATAATTCATTGATTTTCTCGTGGCTTGGCGCTTTGGAAGTTTTGATTTTCTTAATATTAAATCTAATTTCATTTTCTGTATTTCATAATTTAGAATATTATGCTACAATACGCCTCGTATTGTAGTGAAGTTAGTTCTAAAGTTGGGGATCAAAAGATTCCCAAAAGTTCATTTAATAGCTTCACCACGTAGACTGGATCGTCGCTAATGGGCTCTTTTGACATTCTGAAGGGGCCAGATGAAAAAACTATTTAGCTTAAGATTATTTATAAATTTATAAAATCACTTGGTATCATATTTTGATAATAATGCTAAATTCTTTCAACGAACCTTTTATTTGCTTTTATTTTGTGTTTGACAACTCGTCGCTATTATGGGTATCGGTTTTGATTCTCGACACTATAGCTGGAATTTGACATATTTTATAATCAGGAACCTCCTGTTATATCGGTTTAATATCACCGTATATCAACTGTACCAGATTTAAACAATTAAAAACTTTCGATTATATGAAGTGTTTCTATATTTAAACGGAAAATTAACGCTTAAATTCATGATATTGGGGAGAAAAAAACTTGGATTTCGAGAGGCGCAAGATTCACTCTACTAGTCTTAGCTATCAACACCACTCCCTTCACACGCTAAGAATGGAAAAAGATCACGTGCCTCTGGCACTCTTTAGATCTCTCCTCGAATCCTAGATCAAGTTCGTAACTCTTCTCTGCGCATTTGAAAGTCAAACGTAGACCCTCTTTCTCATCGAAGAGCCGCAAACTTCGATGCCTTTTTTTACATTGCACGGCAAGTTTCGATACTCGTATCTCTAATAACTGCGCAAAATTTAAAGAACATTTAATTTTCTCCGCAAGATATCGCTAACTTTAACATACGATGAAAATTATAGCTAGCAAATTCTAGAATTACAGTATCTTCACAGTGGCTAAGTGAAGAGTTAAATTCACGGCAATAATAGCAAATTAATTATCATTATTAATACCCCTTTAAGTGAATGCTTCCATCTTTTATGTGTTGTCATTTTTTTCCCACATTCAATTAATTATTTCCTATTAATGTTAATACTGACAAAAATCCAATCACTTTCCCTGTAATCATCCAGAGTGAAGTGTATCTATTCAACGTCTTCTTCCAGGCGTGAAAGGGTAAATAATTAGACATTTAAATGGATAACACTGGGATGAAAAAAGGTACATGACCTGATTAATTTATACTACACCATGAGGAAAAGGGTAGAGGCATGGAGTTCTTTTAGTCATGTAAGCGGACATTGACTAAATTTCCTAGAATACTCCATGCGTGAAAGGGTACATAACCTGATATATATGAAGTGCTCTATGCGTGAAAAGGTGAATTTACTGATTTTTCATGGACTGATCATGAGATGAAAGGTTGCTTGGAATGATGTACATTGACTGATCTCATCTTGAAAAGGTTCACGGACTGCTTTACATCGACAAACTTTAGCCGTGAAAGAGTAAATGTACTAATTTAAATCTACTGCTCCATCACTTAAAGGTTACATGATACGTGGACTGATTTGCATATAGTTCTCTTTGATTATAAAGTAATAGGAACCGATTTATATGGACTGTTATAGGCACGAAACTGTAGACAAAGTGTTTTATGTGTGAAAGGATAGTATAACTGTTCTGGGAATGGAAAGCTATAGGCAATGTCATATAAAAGGATTTAGATATCTTAATCTCGATTGCGGTAAAATTTTCAAAGTAATGCATTGTAGCGCCACAACCGATGATTAGGGTTCTGAAGATACATTGCAATACATTTTTATGTTTAAATCGAAATATATTTTTCCCGTATAAAAGGCAATTATAAAAACGAATTTTGAGTAGGAGAGGAAAATCTTGTCTCCATATATGAGAAAGTGCATTGTAATATTGAGTCGCGTCCAGCGTAGAACGACGAAATAGATCTTACGAAGATCTATTTGAGCTTTATAACCGAGCGGCTAATAGAAACATTTGAGTTCTAACTATTAAACAAGAGATTAAATAATGAAATAACAAAAATATTTTTTATTTAGAAAATAAAACAAATTTGAACTCACTTGCCAAGGAATATCATTGAACGTACTACAGTATATAAATATGTTTTAGAATAGAATCGATAAATATGATTAAAAATACAACATTTTTTTCTTCAAATTTAAAAAAAATGTAGTGAAAATGAAGGGAGTGTAAATATAAGGAAGATATATCGCTACAAATCCTTAAACGGGCATGGTGGCCGTAGGGGCAACAAAATGACGGCGTTGAGGTCGGAGAGGGGGGCGGGGCACGCTATCCTCGACATCCGCTTAACAGATCTGAGAAGCGGACAATTAGAGAACAAAATGGACTAAAAAGGCTGTAGTGAAAATGATAGTCCATTCCAGGATAAGCTCATAATACTTTAATAAAATGTTTGCACAAAGAAACAGAAACAAAGAGATTCGAATTTAATCAAACTTTATTTCCTCTTTAATGTAAAGTTGTTTAATTCGTTTAAATTTGTTTAGATAAAATAATGTTAGTGTCGTTTAGTTCGATTATAATGGGTATTAGAACCATAAAATTAAAAATTTTAATTAAATTAATTTATTCTTATTTTTCCAACATAGGTAACTTGACTGCCCTCTCCATGTACCAATAATTCCTGAATGACCAAATGACATCTTTTCCAACTCGAGACAACGAAGAGAAACAATTAGCGAAACTATGCTAAAACCGAAGGTATACAAACAAATATAGAAAATGTAAGATAAAAAGTGAACACTAAATGGTTTGAAATAAAGTTACAATTTAAGAGAAGATCATTAAAAAAAAACAGCAACACAAAGCAAAACAACGTCATAATTAAGGGTGAATAGAATTAAAACAAATATAAGAAAGAAATTGTTTTTTGTTTTACCACGGATCCGCACTCAAATATGATGCCTTTATTTCTCAAGACAGACATGCTGATTAACGTGGGATCCGAACCAGGAGTATCTACTGAGGATTTAAGCCACGTTAATGGTAACATGAATCGGGACCCCATCCGGCGAGTAACCAAGCCCGGTGTAGTTTAAATTCGGTGCAATCGAAAGCGTCATTTTGACTCGACCAGGCCGTAGTTCTTAATCAAAAGGAATGAGATGAGTAGATAATACAAGTACAAGAGCAAGAACAAAAACAAGATCATGAACACAAAAAGGAAAAGGAAAAATAAATATGAAAAGAAAAGAAAGAGGAACGATAAAAATAACAAGAAAATAAAAGGAACAAGAACAAGAACAAGAACAAGAACAGGAACATGAATACAAACATGGACATAAACAATAACACGAAAAGAGCAGGAACAAGAAAACGAACAATAATACGAACAAGACCAATAAAAACTAAGACAATAAGATCAAGAACAAAGGCAAGTACAAGAATAACAAAGTATAGAAATTAAACCAACGATGTTGTGGTTGTTACTTAATTAAAACTAAGAAGCGATCACCAACGAACGCATTTACGCCACAAAGTTGTTAAGGAGATATCTGGAAAGAAAATGTAGAAGATGGAGGATGCGAAAATATGCGGAAAATATATAACCTAATCCTCATTGGGAGGGGAGGGGGGTCCTCCAGATGTCAGCTGCATCATAGTTTCCTACACTGATAGCCAGAATACTGCCGAAATCGAAACCGCACAAGAGGCTACATCTGGAGAATTACCTGCCATCCAGGCCGTAACTCTCGCAGGCGGATCTGCGGCTATATATCTGCCACACATTTTCCCTTACTCCATCGTCACATCACCTCTTTGTTTACAGATCTCAACTACCTCTTGGCGATGATGCCTTCGCCGGTGCTTGCTTCTAAAGGAGGACAAAGTCAGTACCGACATCACTAAATGTATTCCCATATACAAACTCATCACTGGTATTAATAAATCTCCCTGTTTTTGAAGATACCCTTATAGCTTCAATAGATAGATCTATCACATCCTGAGTAATATAACTGAGAGGATAGATGAGACCTTACTCGATTACATAAAACAGCTCAAGAACAAGCTTATGCAACCCAAGATACGTACAAAAGACCAATAAATCCCTCCAACAAGCGAACTCATTGAATATACTAATGATTGTACTAATAACTCTCATTTGCTTTAGTGCTCCATTTGTTTGAATAGGTAGATAATTGATAGGACTGATGAAAATGGTGATTGCCTCGCGAAGAGTGATGATAAAAGATGTAACTTATCTCTGTCAACCCAAAGAGAAGGGTACGAGGCAAGTCTTTAGAAAGGACGACGAACACATGCATACACACTCTCACCCTTATGTTCTGGAATCGACCTTTATATTTGTAATAAAAATATAAAAATCTTATTGAATTCTCAACATTACTAAAAAATTCACTTTGCCAATTTTCTTGATGTCATAGATCTCTGAGCTGAAAGCATATTTAATCAATTTGTTATTTCACGCAGTAGACCGTCATTAGGGTATTCAAGTCAGAGGTGAATTGGGTAATTATTTATTTCGATACCATCTCAGTATTTCTCGACTAAATAATGATCGAGATATAGTTAAAAAAACATTTTTTTAGTCATACCCTCAATGTATGGCGATTTTTTTTTGCGAAATATCTTCCTATGCTCCGATTTTTCATGCTTATTACGTGACCTGTCATGGAAGCATTTTGTAGATACCATCATTTGGCTGATTTCACGCCCAACTGTAGGTCAAAGAAGGAAGAGAAATTTACTGACGAAATAAATCGTGCAGAAGTCATTGTTAGAACTGATGAAGTGTATCTATTCTTTATTACAGGTGCACAGACAATTCTTTAAGGGAGGAAAAACAGATTTTATTTATTGATGTCTCTAGATGTGGGCCGCAACAGATTCTAGCGTCTAGGAGAAAAAGAAGGTTAATTTTTATCGGTTATTTTATGTCTAGGTAGACACGGTCTTATTCTGGAATTGTCCTCAAGGTTCAATTAATAGGGGTATTTTTTTAATTAGGTTTCTCTAAATTCTCTCCTTGTATATATAAATATACGTGATAGCAAAATTCACTTTTTTAGGTAACGTTTCGTATATAATTAGAAATAAATTTTGAAAAACTAAATAGAAATAAAAGGAAAGAAAATAATAAAGAAAGATGGAAGGTAGTAAAGAAGAAAATAAGATGGGAAAAAAGAAAAGAAAGAAGGCAAAAAGTAGGAAAGAATAAAGGAAAGGAAACAAAGGAAGAAGGAAGGAAGAAGGAAAGAGAGAAGGGATGAAGGAATTAAGGAAACAAGCAAATAAGAATTGAAGAAGGGAAGAAGGAATCGAGGAACGAACAAATAGCAAAACTCCTAGGACAAGAGATGGTTGTATTGCTTTAACGAGAAATTACGGTAGTCTAGTACGCGCAAAACCTTGACGTAGCTTCGAGAGTTGAGTGCTCGTCCTTGAAGTGACTGGTCATGACAGGTTAGAGAATTGTTCTAAGCGGAAGCAGAAAGGGAAATGAATACGAGAAGAGAGAGGACAATGCAAATAGGTAAGTTGGGTCGTAGATGGCAATAATTAATACTAAATAAAAGATAATTTTTTAAATAGCATCGAAAGCGTTGTCCGGAACGGATGGAAAACGAAGACGCTCGCAAGAGTCTCCAAGTTCGTATCACTGAAGCTGGAAATCTAACGCTATTACAGCACGCTCAATCCCTTGGAGGAAGCAGGCTTGCAAATGGTGTCTCCTCTATTTTCTTAGCTTTCAAAGCCACGAATGAACAAGACGGTAGTATCATAGAAGATAGCTTAAAAAAGTGCAACACCCGTCTTTTTGCTAGTATTGTCCATCAATAATGATGTGAATAAGTAGGATAGTTCTAAAATACTTTTGTATTTGAGTACTTATGTTTTCAGAAATATTCTTGAAGATGTTTGTAATGATTCGCCCTCAAATTTCCAATATCAACCTCGTATTAGTCCTTCTAGACAAATATTTTAATTATATCAAACGATAAAATAGGAAAACGCGTTTGTATTAAAGTTTGGTGCCTCTCTTAATTTATTATGTAGGATATTTCTATCATCTTGGTCGTTACTTTTAGGAAAATTGGATAAATAAAGAAAGTGAAAGGAAAGACGTATTTTTTTATCATCAGGCAATCTTAATTTACTTCGATTTTATTACTGAGTCTTCTTTTTTCTACATTGTTTTCTTCTTCTGCCTCTTTTTCCTTCTGTGGTTATTGTTCTTGCTGGAAAACCTGGTGTCACTAATTACCCTCATGCACTTAATAGCTCCTACCAACTCTTCCTTGGCCGATTAGTCCAAGACCTGTGGAATTCTTGCGGTGTATAAGAAGCAAAACATCTTTCTTTCACCTCCAGACAGAGGTTAGAAAATACACAGCCAATTCCTGTCAATTAAGACAGATGTCCCACTGATAAAGCCCCGTTAGACGGCAAACAGTGGAGAGCAGAGAGGGAGCAACCTTCGTCATTTTTATGGTTGGTCTGCTCCAGCCGTGACAAGAGACTCCATTCGCGTGAAGACAATTTGGAATTTCGAAAATATTTTTTTCGGGTGGAAATTTGGAAAAAAATAACGCTTCTAGTTTTCTTTTTAATTTGATTTGGGGTAGTATTTAATTCGTGTCGTTCTTTCTACCTTTGTCCACTATTTCTTTTTGTTTCTTAACTTTCGCGCCTTTGCTATTTCCTCGCATTGTCTTTGTAGTGAACTGTTATATTCATTATTACTATTTAGGACTGTATAATTCATTTGGCTCTTTGTAATTCTATTCATACAAGTATTTTACTTATTTTGTGTTCTCTCGCTGTCTTTTCGTAAAGGGCAAGTCATTAAAAGGGATGATGTCTGGAAATATGATGAACCTAATTCCCTAGGAATATTAAAAGAAAACAAAGGGTTATATACCCTAAAGAGAAATATCCTTATACAGCTTTCGACTAAAGATAAATGGAAGTAATTTTTAACAAATATTCTCTTTAAAGTTAAATTCCAAATTCATATTAATGTAGGTACAAGATAGGTTAAAACTTCCGAAGATGAGAGTTTTAATGACACCAAATTTGTATGCTATATCACAGAAACTATAGAAATTTGATCCCAGCCTTGTGAAAGTTAGTTTTCTAAAGACACTTGTTGAATGCAGGAAGGGGTAGGAGATACATTAATATATAGAAGAGACAAACTATTATTAATCTCATGTTCTTGGATGAAAGTAATATTAGGGTGTAAATTGTTAATAAACCAGAAAAACCTTTTAGAACTCAATCTAGAAGGAAAAAAAGCAAATGTATCGTCAACATATCCTTTTTACAGTAGGGGACGGAATTGAGCAAGGCAAGCACAGGAGGGTCTCTCCTCAAAATTGTTTATGAAAAAAAGTACAAAGATCACCCTAGTGAGTTTCCCATCCCAACAGTTCAATTTGATGATTAACGACGTTACATATTAAAGTGAAATAGTTGTCTTTGAAGGCTAGCTGCAAATTGTGAAAAACTGAATCCATTAAAGAGGGTATTTATATTCGAAAGGGCTTTAGTTAAAATAATCTCTATAGTTTCCTGATTTGGAATATTAGTAAATAAGGATGTAATGTCGAAGCTCGAGAAGAATAAAGACTTGACGACCTAAACTTTGTAATTTCAGAAGCAAAATCAGGTATATTATTAACGCTATATAAATTGGAAGTAAAAGGGGTTAATAGTAGAACCAAAAACTTAGCAAATTTATAGGAAGGAAGAGTGTATGAAGCCTGAAAAACTGTTACAGTTCTTTGCTACAGAACTGTAGACAGACTCACTTACAACACAAGAAGATTATAACTTGAGCAGAAAAGGGTTAATTTACTCCTTTAAACAGTAAATCATAGTTAAAGGTTATTCCTAATTTCAGTAAATTTTTATGTATCTGACAAAATCTGGAACATTTTTGAAATGCAATCAATCCTATTCAAAAGTATGATCTCCATTACCCTTATCAGGAAAGGTGACGACAATTTCTCTAATCAACACAAGGTCTCGAAGAAAGGTAAAATCTTGTTTAGTACAAAGGAGCGACGGAAATTTCATGAGCTTAATTTCATAAAAAAATTCATGGGTGACATGTGAGATATTAGTTTTAAGATCAGTAAAGGAACCTAAAATGGGCAGATGTTAGATATGGTGAATAACCTTTTCGACCGAAAAATAATAGTGCACGTAGTCAAGCCTGAAGTTTGGTAGCTTAAATTGAAGTGCGAAAGAGAGAAACTTTTCCGTTTTCGAGAGTATAGCGACAAAAAGATTAACTACACAGTTTTAATCGTGCAATTTAGGCCGTAATAAGTTAACTTTTCTGAGTTTGCAGCTAGCTGTCAGAGACATCTATTTCACTTTAAATAACGTCGTTTACAAATATTTTGCAAATATTTTCATGTGCAATTTTTATGAAAGTCTATTTCGTCATTGGCCTGTTTAATTCCGTCCCCTACTGTATAAAAAATATATTGACGAGTCCTTTGCTGTTGGTTTTCGAGTTTGTGTTCTAAATGTTCTAAAAGGTTTTTCCCTTTTATTAAAAATTTACACCCTAATATTACTCTCACCCAAGAACATTAAATTAAATAATAGTTCGCCATTTCTAGATATTAATGTATCCCGTAACCCTTGTGGCATTCAACTAGTGTCTTTAGAAAACCAACTTTCATAGGGCTGGGATTAAATTCCTTTAGTTTCTGTGATAGAGCATACAAATTATATTCATCAACAAAAAAAATATTGGCAATTTTTTGAAGTGAAGGATAATATTGCCACGCCGTTAGGTTCCTGCATTGTATATAAATCTACTTGCCCCAGGTGTTATAAAGGGACCTATATACGAAGCACACTACGTTCACTTCAGGCAAAATACTATTCTCACATAGCTATAAAATATAGAACTAGTAAGACATTAAGCAATAGAGAGTATTCTTCCATCAGAAACCATCCAATAGATTGTAAAAGAGACGTATCCTTAAATGATTTTTCTGTTTTTTCAATTTTTTGATCGTTTGGCTGTGGAAAAGGCTTTTAAAAGTGCTCTGAAAATCAAGATGACAGCGTTTGGAAGAAAAATAATATTTCGGTGAGACTGTAAGAGAAAGATTGAATACCCTACTCGCATCTATCCCAGACAGTCGAACGGCTTTTGGATTGGAAATTCGTTATCATCGTGACTGTTGGCACAATTATGTCAGCAACCCTTTGAAGAACTCTTTGGCAGATAAATATACAAAGCATCTGTAAAAGGTTAATCTTCGCGAGGCACAAGAAATCTTCATTCATTAAAGTCTGTGTCCATCTTCACGCAAATCACAAGAGGTAAGGTTCAATAAAGCATGCCGATTGTGCCCCAAGAAAGATGGATATTGAGGAGAATCTATTCAAAAACAAAGTCTCTCAATGCTCGAATACCACATAGTAAAAGAGGTAACTTTGCAAATCAAGAAATTGAAAAGCCAGGAAGTAAAAACCTCAAACAGACAACTGAAGAAATTCAGAATAAGAAGGCATTTGCCTCAGTCATCAAACTTGTTGAGGAAAGTGATGGTTTAAAGATGTAAGACTTAATGCAGCATCGAATACAGATGAGTGCCTTTCAATATTTAATGCAAATGGTACTATGCGTAAAACGCTGAAAAGTAAGCTACAGGAAAAGCTGACAATGACATCCATGCCATAACTGGAGGTTTACCCTATTAATAGTAGACATGAAAGTAATCTGGCCTCTAACCACGCCTACTATTGAAGAGAAGGGAAAAAGAAAATGGAAGCAAGTTAACGTGGGGAGACTATGGTAATGAACTTGTAAAATATTTCCTGAACAGATTCGTGAATGATTCGTATGAGTAAGACTTCTTCATCAAAGACAGTGAACGCCAACGCCGTCAAAAAATCAGTTCATTCGTAATGTTTTTGTGAAATCAGGGGACAAATTTTCCATCGAGAGTGCCTTCAAAAGAAAGGAATCTTCAACCACTGCTGAGCTCATATATTGTGTTGTTTGTAAGCCAGCAATGAATCTCACTACAGATGAAGTATTGCAGAATCTCACATGCGTCCATGCAGAAGCAAACACAGCTCTGTTCACACTATATGGTAAGCTGCGGTCGGAGGGATATTCAGAAGCAGTGTCATAGATACTGAGGATACCGATAACTATGTTCAGGCAGCCTATGTGGCTCAGCAAATATCAGGACTCCTGTCCTTGAAACGCAAATCTAAGCTGATAAATGCTCAGAGTTTGTGTGACAACGAAATGGAGGAGTCTTTGATCCCACTTTATGTTCTTACTGGATGTGTTCATAACTCCGGCTTTTATGGAGTAAGCAAGAAACATATTGTGGACCGTGTAGAAAAATCATCAGAAGCCCACAGCTTCCTCAAGAGCTATGACACAATCCTCCCGGTCATACAAGAAATCATCAATGACTTAGAGAAATTTGTTATTCGATACATCTATCATGATACCAAACACAAGACATTGGCAGAGGTGAGAGCATCAAAGTAGCCAGTACTCAAGAAAGGAAGATTATCAAACTGGTACCTGACTCAGACAGCCTACGACCACACTTAAAGCGCACCAATTACCTCACATATCTGCAGAAGGGCAGGTTTGGTATAGCGTACTGGGAGGCTTATGCCTCCCAGTACGCTATACCCAACCTGCACTTTCACCATCCCTGGAACTTCCATCAGCTCCAAGGCATCTACAAATGGAGAGCAGCGATGATGGAAGCGGAGGTGATTCTGACAATTGTGCATCATATTTTTCATGCAGTGATAGTGAATCTTAATGCAGTAGGGGACAGCATACATCTGTCATCTTGGATTTTGAGGTCAAGGAGACTATGAATCATGAATTATGCCAATCCATTGTGTTTCTGATATCAAAATCAATGGGAATTGAACCTAAATTGTCATTTTTGGCCATCCATTGCAAGAAATATTTTATCAGTTTTCTAAGAGAGCGGTGGCGGCCATTTTGAAAAACGTCTAAAATAAACACTTTCCCGCCAATTTGGTGAGGTTTATGAGAGCTCATTTCTTTGACTATCAGCTGCCCTTGCTAAATCCACTGACAAACTTTGATATGCTAAAAATGGTCACCTAACCTCAGAAAAATGACTACTATTGTATCAAGGAAGAGAATTAGAATATGGTAAGTTCTTAATTTGGTAGGGAGTTCACTGAAAATTCCGTTTCAAAAATATCGCGCAGAACAATTAGAAGGATACTTAAAGATCAAAAGCTAAAAAATGCAAGGCTAAAAAGAAGCCATGGATATCTTAAGGCAACAGAAATATGTCTTCATTGGGGCAAAGATCACAAAAATTGGACACATAAACAATGGTCTAAAGTTATCTGGTGATAGGAAATTAGTGTTCAGGTATGTAAAAAAGACTAATTTTTACGTAATGTTGTTTATATGTGATTTATTTATTTCAATTTCAATACTTAAATTTCTGTAAAATATTTGAAAATTTTCAGCACTTCTGGGTATATGTTTGTGAGACGAAGATTTGGAAAGCCATTTCACCCTTCTTGTTTAGTACCAACTGTGAAGCTTGTAGTTTTGTTTTAGCATGGTGTGAGGATAGATTAATTAATTAGGGTCAGGATAGTAGTTTTATGCTAGAACTTATACCACCATGTTGTTTCAAGTTTAAGGGCCATCTATCCAGAGAGGGCATCCCAATAACTCCAGGAAATGAAGTAATTTTCAGCCTGAAAATACCCAATGCCATATCTCCAACCACACCAAGAAAAGGATCACCCCTATGGTGGCCACCACAGAGAATAGACTTTAATCGAATAGAACAGTTGTGGAAAGTACCTGGAAAAATAATAAGAAGTACCACAATTACAAATAAATCAGAAATGTGTAAAAAATTACAAGCGGAGTGGGTGAAAGACAGTTAGTAATTTGTGAAAATTTGGTTAAATCTATTTTACGAAAGATTATCTCCGTAATAAAAACAAAATGGTTACAGCTATGTATAAATAAATATATAATTCCTATATATAGTGATTTAATTTATTATAAATATCTAATTATATTATATGTATGATTCCATAGGGTGTTTAATACTAGCCAAGATTTTTTTTTAAAAATTTTAGGAGCCTTTCTGGCGACTACCCACTTGGGCATAAGTCGCCGCAATCCAGACAGCCTAGCACTAGGCAACTTTAAAATAAGAATATGAAAAACAACAATAAAATGGGAAAATGTCAACAATTAGGAAGCAAGCTCCAACGTCGGGTTGAGGTCCGCCTCATCCCGGCGCAGGAGCGTGCGACCTACAAAGAAAACAACACAAAAACAAAAACAAAACCTTGTTAAATAAAGGGGAGAAGGCCGGCCTCCCCCTAAAAGTTTATAAGTCCACCGGACAATGTGCAAGAACTTGTCCCAAGTACAAGGGACAGGCGGTAGCGACCCCACCCATCCCGGTACCGGGACAGGTAACGTGTGCGGAGATCGCCCAAAATGGGACATTCATCAAAAATGTGCCAAACAGTCTGGGGGACAACTCAGTCTTTCCAGTATGGCGTTGGTGAGCGCTCCATCAAATGGCGGTGCGTTCCGCGAGTGTGCCCAATTCAGAGACGACATAAAGCAACCTGAAGCCTTTGCGGCATTGGGGGGTAGATCCATGGGAACAGTCGCGGCGCAATGGCACGCAACTTTAAGTTCCCTTCGACCGTCTCCACTCTTATTTGCCAAGCAGCCCGAAGAGCTGCCCGTATTCCTGCCATATAGTCGGTGTGAGGAAGAGCAAAACGCTGGTCCGGTCGTAGAGTCCTTGCGGACTCTTTGGTGCCTTCATCGGTGAGCTTATTCCCCGCAATTCCTACATGTCCAGGAACCCATGCAGAAGATAATCTCGACATCCACCCGGCTTGCCAAAACCATGGCGTCACGGATATCGCGAACCAGGGGATGCGGAGATTCCAATGCCCCGAGAGCACTGATGGCACTTTGTGAGTCGCTATAGATCACAATCCGTTCCTTGACCCGGGAACGTCGCGTAATCTCTCGTACCGAGTGATGTATTGCCACCAGCTCGGCCGTGAAGACAGACGCAGCGCCTGGTAGAGCCCCGCTGACCTTAAAAAGAGGGAATACGGCGTGGAAGCCGACGCCTTCTTGGGACTTCGAACCATCCGTATACACTGGCACGGTTCCAGCGTGACACAAGGTGTGCTCCAAAAAGATCGAACGCAATACTCCCGGCGCTGTACAAGCTTTGGGAGCAGAGGCGTGGCGACAAATAGCCAAATGTGGCACTCTCCAGGGTGCTGTCCTGGGCAGAAGCAGTGGCGCCACCGGCCCGAGAGTAATACCTCGCTCTCAAAGGAGTTTCCTGGCCCTGAACCCAAAGGACTTAGGGTATGACTGGCGTCTCTCGGCGGCATAGGCACCGTCGAAATCAGCTGCGGATGCAGTGAGAGCTCTTGGCGATTGAGTTAGGCGCCGGGCTCGCGCTTACAAGCGAATAATGCACTGTACACGGCGTAGAGTGAGTGGCATCTCCCCAGCATCGACTATTAGGCTCTAAATGGGGAAAGTGCGGAAGGCACCGGTCGCCAGGCGAAGGCCGATGTGGTGGATCGAGTCCCCCTTCTACAATACACGCTCAGATGCGGATGCATAAAACTCGCATCCGTAGTCGAGCTTCGAACGAACAAAAGATCGATAAAAAAGTAGGGCAGTAGCCCTATCAGCGCCCCAAGCGCTGAATGTCACGGAACGGAGAATATCCATGGTGCGGGTACAAGAGACCCTAAGGCTGCAAATATGAGCCTCCCAGGTGAGGCGTCGATCAAATACAAGACCAAGGAAACGGTGCGATTCAACCACTTTTAGGTGTAACCCATTAGGAAACAAGTCTGGGTCAGGGTGGACGCGTGGATGATGGCTGAAGTGCACCACCTTAGGCTTGGACAAGGAAAACCGAAACCTGTGTGCTACGGCATAGCGAGAGACTCAGTTCAATGTCTGTTGGAGTCGACGCTCTAGACTTGCCATCTGGGCAGCGCCAAAAGAGATCGAAACGTCGTCCACGTAGAGCGTAGCGAGAACATCTTTCAAAGGCACCGGAAGGATGCTGTTGATGCTCAGGACAAAGAGTGTGACACTGAGGACACTCCCTTGCGGGACACCCTCTACCGGCTCCATTGGGCCGGGGAGGGCTCCCTCTATCCGTAGGCGGAATCGACGATCTCGCACAAATTCAGATATAAAGATTAGGAGGCGTCCCCTCGCCCCCATCGTGTGGAGAGTCTCCATGATACCGAATCGCCATGCGGCATAAAAGGCATTCTCTAGATCGAAAAATACCGTGGTGTAGTGCTGTTTACGAAGGAAGGCCTCGTAGACGGCATTTTCCAGTCGGAGCAGAGCATCCGACGTTGAGTGGACTTGCGGAAGCCGCACTCTGTAGAAGACAGATGGCCTCCGCTGTGCGGAAAAAAGGCTAATCTCCTGGAATGTCCATCCTCTTGGCAACTTCAAGTCGTTTGCAGACTGTAAGAGATAATAATCCAGAATACTACGATACATCTGAGCATTCATTTTCCCTTCAATAATATGGAGTCTTCCAGGACCTGCAAATGAAAAGCAGCCCAATACCATTTTACTGCCTCCTCCAAACTTCACTGTTGGGATTGTATTCTTAGGATCATGCGCTGGGTTTTTCTCCTCCAATCGTGAGTAACACTATTCCGCCCAAAACCCTCAATCTTCGTCTCGTCAGACCATAAAATTTGCAGGCTTCTCTAAATGTTCCTTGGCAAAATTCAGACGATTTCTGACATAAATTAGTTTGAACAAAGGTGTCTTTCTTAGTGTGCGAGAATGGAATCCCACGTTCCTAAGAACTGCTCTAATTGTATTATTGCATATATTTGTCTCAGCTGCTTCCAAATCTTTCTGTAGTTCAGATCGAGTCATTCGCGGATTTTTCTTTACTTTGCAGACTATACATAGGTTTAGCCGCACGATTTGAAATTTTAGATGGACGCCCTGAACGTGGTAGACTTGCAGTGGACTGATATGACGTGAACCGGCGAATCTTGTCACCAATGGTTGAGATTGGTATTTTTAGCATATATCAAATTTTTCTATAGCCCAAACAACTTTTATGTAACTAAACAATTAGTTCTCTGCTCCTTTTTTGGCAATTCTATAGTCTTCGCAAAATTAGAATTAGAGTGTTGAACGTTGACCTCCTACTCATGCAGCTCTTAGACACTGACTGAGGTCCGCTGTTTCACGTGGACGAAGTAGATTAATTTTCTAGAAAGTTCTACAGCATTCCTGTCACGTAAACCACTCTGGAATGTTCGAGAACTATTTATTATTGCTTTAAAACTAATTTTGTCGGTATTTTCGATACTTTTCGAGGCGATAATCTAACACTTTTGTCGATATAATATCAATGCTTTACTATTTATGTATTTTATTGGGTTGAGGAATAAGTTCTTCTTGTGGTTTTATCAAATTTATTCATTACCGTTAACAATTTTAGAAAAACTTCATTTTTAATTGATATCAATATGCAATTTAATCAATAATGTATTCTCCGTTGTTCTTTAAGACTTCTTCCGAACGTTCAACTAGTTTTTCAATGCCTCTGCAATAAAAATCTCTGGATTTTCACTCGAAGAATTCGTCAAACCAGGTGCTTAATTCCACATCAGTATTGAACGAAACGCCGCGCAAATTGTTGGAGAGTGATCAGAACAGATGGAAATCCGATGGAACCAAGTCGGGCGAATATGGAGGATGCGGCAGGATTTCCCAATTAAGCGTTTGGATGGCGTCTTTTGTCATATTGGCAATGTGAGGACGAGCATTGTCGTGTTGCAGAAGGACTCCATAACGTCGATGAGGTCGCTTTTCACGAATAACTTCGGCGAGTCGATACATTTGTTGAACGTAGAGTTCTTCATTGACAATCTCTTTGTTTGCAAGGAACTCATAAAGAATGATGCCTTCACAATCCTACCACACACACAGCATCGTCTTTCGTGAATGAAGTCCTTGCTTTAATCGCGGAAGTGGTTTTTTATTGGGGCCAAGCCATTGTTTTCGATGGTTCATGTTGACATAAACACACCACTTTTCGTCGCCAGTGATGATGCGGTGAAGAAATCTGTCCTTATATCCACTAGTAGCCTTGTGTCGAGCAAGCAAAACTGCGGCAATCGTGGAGTGTTGAAGTTTGTTGCTTTCGCTTAAAGCGTGCGGAACCCATGCACCGAGTTTTTGAACTTTCCACATCGAATGAAGATGATTCACTACAGTTTTCTGATCACACGACAATTGTGAAGCCAATTCTCTATTCGATTGACGAGGATTTTCAAGAAGAAGGTCATTCAATCGATCTTCATCCAACTTAATGGGGAGACCAGAACGTTCTTCGTCATTAAGATTGAAATGACCGTTTTGGAAACGTGAAACCACCATTGAGCTGTCCTTTCTGATAAAGCATTTTCTCCGTACACAGCACAAATATCGCGACGAGCTTTGGCTGCGTTTGCATTGTTCCCGTATCGATTGAAAATGAATAACAAGTGTCGAAAATGCGCCTTTCTTTCAACTTGACATTCCATTTTGAGAGTACAGAACAAAAAATAAATTAACACAACTTTTAAATAAACCGCAATGACTTATTACTCAACTTCAAGACGTAGCCTAAGCAAAAGCCTAATAGTCTACGGTGTTAAGAGACGTAGCCTAACCTTTGCAAATTTTGCTCTCATTATTTATTATTGTTTCTTAATATGTGCACAAATCACGTCAACAAAACCTAAATCAACACAACATTAAGAAAAACGCAAGCACTTTTTCCTCAACCTAATAATACCGAATTTGTATTCAACGTACAAAATACATAAGATGTTCAATTTTCGATTACTTTGCTTTTGTGTAACTATGGTAAATAAACTTTTGACCATGTATCGGATATTTATTGCACAAGCTATATATATATATATATATATATATATATATATATATATATATATATTTTATTTATATATAAGAAATTAAACCACATTCTCCGAAGACAATTTAATTCAGAACAGTTTCGGTGTATCTCACACCCTTTCTGAACTGACACTGGATAGAAAATATGAGAAAAAAATGCATACAAGCATAACAGGTCGTGAAATATCTCCTCTTTTATCCCCAATCCCCTAGTTGTGGCTAATCTGGGAGGGGGTAGGCCTAAACATATTGAAGGGCTGACATTTTACTATTTTATTTATTTGCTTTCTTATTACAGGATTAAAAGAAAATTGACCCTCAGATAGATTTAAATTAGGAACTAACGATATCAAGCTCGATTCTACGATTCTTCTCTTAACATAGTTAGCCGATTTAAATACCATTTTACTTTCATTGAAATCGATCGTATGATTCTTGTCTCTAACATGGCAAAATATTCCACTGCTTTCACTGCCCACTCTAATATCTCTTTTGTGTTCATACAATCTCTTGTCTAGATTTCTCCCCATTTCCCCTATATAAACTTTATGGCAATCGTTGCATGGTATTGCATAAACTCCTATGTTAATATGTTCTTTGGGTTTCCTGGCAATCATCAATTGGTTTCAGGAATTATTATATTTAAAGACTAGATTAATACCCGCTTTTCCAAATGTGTCCTTTAAACTATTTAATTTATTATTAAATGGCTATGTTATACATTTGTTGAAGTCATTAGTGCGGGAAGGCTTATTAGCATAGAATGTTTTCCTAGCTGCAAAATGGGCAGACGATATGAACCAATCGGGGTAGTACAAATTAGAAAAATGGTCCTGATAATGACAATTTCTTCATCTAAATAGGAAGGATGACATATTTTGTATGCTCTAAGGAAATGGTTAGAAATTACCGATTTTTTAACAGTATTATCGTGAAACGAAAAATAATGTATATAGGCATTCGAGTGGGTTGGTTTCCTATACACGTCAAGTTTTAATTCATGGTGATCTTTATTAATGAGGAGATCTGAAAAGGGTAATCTATTATCATATTCCCATTCATATTTAAAATTGATGGAGACATGCAGATTATTGAAATTATTAAAAAAGGTATCAAAATCATGGCCATTAGGCCATACAGAAAATACATCGTCAATGTACCTTAACCATATAAAGTTAGGGGGAGCAATTGTGGGAAGGAGTTCAGTCTCAAAATATTCCATGAAGAGACATGCCAATATCGGAGATAAACTATTTCCCATGCTAAGGCCAAATATTTGTCTATAAAACTCATTATTTACTCGAAACACATTGTCAGAGAGACAGAATTCAACTAAATCGATAAATTTACTCGTAGAAATGGGAAGATCCAAGTTAAGTCTAGGCATGATTTCCCGCAGAAGGCCCATGGTTTGGTCAACAGGAACTTTAGTAAACAAAGAGTTTACATCAAAGCTCACAAGTTTTTTATCCGGTAATTGCAAGTGGTTGAGGCGGTCAACGAAATCTTGAGTGTTCATAATGTGTGCAGATGAGATTCTTCCAACTGCTGGAGATAAATGCTTGGCGAGCCATTTGGAGAGCTTATAAGTGGGAGAATTAATATTGGAAATGATTGGGCGTAAGCGACATCCCTCTTTGTGGGTTTTTGGGAGCCGATAGATATAGGGATGTGAAGGGTTCGTACTCCTGAATTTTTTAATTAAATCTGCGCTTTTCAATATTCTCTTCAATTTGTTGTTGAAATTGCTTGTTTTGTTATTGAGCGGATCACTTTTAGCTTTTCATATGTGTTCACATCATTAAGAAGTTCATTTAGTTTATCATTATAACTATGTTTGTCCAAAATGACTAACTGATTCGTTTTATCGGATTTGGTTATAACAATGTTGTTATTAAATTCAAGTTTATTTAACGCAATCTGAAATCTTTTGGGAAAACCAATTTGGTCAGATTTTTCAGAATTTAGGGCACTAAGCATACAGCCACTGAGCAGTTTTTCATAAGAATATCTCAATAACCATCGGAGCTAGGGACATGAAACCCCCCCCCCTCAAAAGTGAAATATGAATCATTTATCTAGAAATTTTATATTCTTTGTAAAAATCGTCTCAAATTCATTTAATAAGTTAATTAAACTTTAAAAATAATGTAAAAAACATGTTTTTTTATTTTCTAAGTTGCAACCTTTAAGAAGATTCAAAGTTTAAACTAAATTAAAATTTTAATGAATTTTTTAATATACTCTCCATTATGGTCAACCACACCCTGTAATCTTGACTCGCATTTCAAAATTGCTTTCTCAATTTTTACTTGTGAAAAAATACTCCAATGCCAGTGATGATGCGGTGAAGAAATCTGTCCTTATATCCACTAGTAGCCTTGTGTCGAGCAAGCAAAACTGCGGCAATCGTGGAGTGTTGAAGTTTGTTGCTTTCGCTTAAAGCGTGCGGAACCCATGCACCGAGTTTTTGAACTTTCCACATCGAATGAAGATGATTCACTACAGTTTTCTGATCACACGACAATTGTGAAGCCAATTCTCTATTCGATTGACGAGGATTTTCAAGAAGAAGGTCATTCAATCGATCTTCATCCAACTTAATGGGGAGACCAGAACGTTCTTCGTCATTAAGATTGAAATGACCGTTTTGGAAACGTGAAACCACCATTGAGCTGTCCTTTCTGATAAAGCATTTTCTCCGTACACAGCACAAATATCGCGACGAGCTTTGGCTGCGTTTGCATTGTTCCCGTATCGATTGAAAATGAATAACAAGTGTCGAAAATGCGCCTTTCTTTCAACTTGACATTCCATTTTGAGAGTACAGAACAAAAAATAAATTAACACAACTTTTAAATAAACCGCAATGACTTATTACTCAACTTCAAGACGTAGCCTAAGCAAAAGCCTAATAGTCTACGGTGTTAAGAGACGTAGCCTAACCTTTGCAAATTTTGCTCTCATTATTTATTATTGTTTCTTAATATGTGCACAAATCACGTCAACAAAACCTAAATCAACACAACATTAAGAAAAACGCAAGCACTTTTTCCTCAACCTAATAATACCGAATTTGTATTCAACGTACAAAATACATAAGATGTTCAATTTTCGATTACTTTGCTTTTGTGTAACTATGGTAAATAAACTTTTGACCATGTATCGGATATTTATTGCACAAGCTATATATATATATATATATATATATATATATATATATATATATATTTTATTTATATATAAGAAATTAAACCACATTCTCCGAAGACAATTTAATTCAGAACAGTTTCGGTGTATCTCACACCCTTTCTGAACTGACACTGGATAGAAAATATGAGAAAAAAATGCATACAAGCATAACAGGTCGTGAAATATCTCCTCTTTTATCCCCAATCCCCTAGTTGTGGCTAATCTGGGAGGGGGTAGGCCTAAACATATTGAAGGGCTGACATTTTACTATTTTATTTATTTGCTTTCTTATTACAGGATTAAAAGAAAATTGACCCTCAGATAGATTTAAATTAGGAACTAACGATATCAAGCTCGATTCTACGATTCTTCTCTTAACATAGTTAGCCGATTTAAATACCATTTTACTTTCATTGAAATCGATCGTATGATTCTTGTCTCTAACATGGCAAAATATTCCACTGCTTTCACTGCCCACTCTAATATCTCTTTTGTGTTCATACAATCTCTTGTCTAGATTTCTCCCCATTTCCCCTATATAAACTTTATGGCAATCGTTGCATGGTATTGCATAAACTCCTATGTTAATATGTTCTTTGGGTTTCCTGGCAATCATCAATTGGTTTCAGGAATTATTATATTTAAAGACTAGATTAATACCCGCTTTTCCAAATGTGTCCTTTAAACTATTTAATTTATTATTAAATGGCTATGTTATACATTTGTTGAAGTCATTAGTGCGGGAAGGCTTATTAGCATAGAATGTTTTCCTAGCTGCAAAATGGGCAGACGATATGAACCAATCGGGGTAGTACAAATTAGAAAAATGGTCCTGATAATGACAATTTCTTCATCTAAATAGGAAGGATGACATATTTTGTATGCTCTAAGGAAATGGTTAGAAATTACCGATTTTTTAACAGTATTATCGTGAAACGAAAAATAATGTATATAGGCATTCGAGTGGGTTGGTTTCCTATACACGTCAAGTTTTAATTCATGGTGATCTTTATTAATGAGGAGATCTGAAAAGGGTAATCTATTATCATATTCCCATTCATATTTAAAATTGATGGAGACATGCAGATTATTGAAATTATTAAAAAAGGTATCAAAATCATGGCCATTAGGCCATACAGAAAATACATCGTCAATGTACCTTAACCATATAAAGTTAGGGGGAGCAATTGTGGGAAGGAGTTCAGTCTCAAAATATTCCATGAAGAGACATGCCAATATCGGAGATAAACTATTTCCCATGCTAAGGCCAAATATTTGTCTATAAAACTCATTATTTACTCGAAACACATTGTCAGAGAGACAGAATTCAACTAAATCGATAAATTTACTCGTAGAAATGGGAAGATCCAAGTTAAGTCTAGGCATGATTTCCCGCAGAAGGCCCATGGTTTGGTCAACAGGAACTTTAGTAAACAAAGAGTTTACATCAAAGCTCACAAGTTTTTTATCCGGTAATTGCAAGTGGTTGAGGCGGTCAACGAAATCTTGAGTGTTCATAATGTGTGCAGATGAGATTCTTCCAACTGCTGGAGATAAATGCTTGGCGAGCCATTTGGAGAGCTTATAAGTGGGAGAATTAATATTGGAAATGATTGGGCGTAAGCGACATCCCTCTTTGTGGGTTTTTGGGAGCCGATAGATATAGGGATGTGAAGGGTTCGTACTCCTGAATTTTTTAATTAAATCTGCGCTTTTCAATATTCTCTTCAATTTGTTGTTGAAATTGCTTGTTTTGTTATTGAGCGGATCACTTTTAGCTTTTCATATGTGTTCACATCATTAAGAAGTTCATTTAGTTTATCATTATAACTATGTTTGTCCAAAATGACTAACTGATTCGTTTTATCGGATTTGGTTATAACAATGTTGTTATTAAATTCAAGTTTATTTAACGCAATCTGAAATCTTTTGGGAAAACCAATTTGGTCAGATTTTTCAGAATTTAGGGCACTAAGCATACAGCCACTGAGCAGTTTTTCATAAGAATATCTCAATAACCATCGGAGCTAGGGACATGAAACCCCCCCCCCTCAAAAGTGAAATATGAATCATTTATCTAGAAATTTTATATTCTTTGTAAAAATCGTCTCAAATTCATTTAATAAGTTAATTAAACTTTAAAAATAATGTAAAAAACATGTTTTTTTATTTTCTAAGTTGCAACCTTTAAGAAGATTCAAAGTTTAAACTAAATTAAAATTTTAATGAATTTTTTAATATACTCTCCATTATGGTCAACCACACCCTGTAATCTTGACTCGCATTTCAAAATTGCTTTCTCAATTTTTACTTGTGAAAAAATACTCCAATGCAGCCTGAATTCGTTCACGCCGATGCGCTACATCACGGATTTTCTGACCGTGGTAGACTAATTGGCAAGCTCTTATTGAACCAAATAATTGACCCACATGCAGTCCAGATTGAAATCCCATCGACTACTTCGTGTGGTCTGCCTTGGAGCAAAAAGTCTACCACAGTAGTAAGAATAAGGTATTGACTTAGAATTTCAACAAGCAACGGCTTTTCCTATACAGAGTCCGGAACGGTACTAAACCGTTTCGGTTTAGCAAAACAATAACATTTTCGAGGAAGTAATGATCATCCAGCGGATATGGACTATGTGAAGAATTTTGACATTTTAATAATGATATGGGTTAAGAGATTTAGATTATAAGAGGTTTTATTTTGGCCTTAAAGTAGTTCTTTTTCAAAATATAAAATCCTTCCGTTATTTGTTGCAAATAAATACAGATGACCATTTTTCGAAATTCTTATATTGTGACACAAAAATATCTTTACTTGATGATGATAATGATTATTATTATTTATAAGTTGAGGACAGATTTAGGAGAGGTGCACACTCTCCATATTATATAATATACTTAAAATGAGTTAAGGTTTCACCGCGCCCCACGCGCGCCCGGCAGTTTACGCTCACACGTGACTGACCGTTAGTTATAAGCGAACGTTCTGGCGACAGAAACAAATCGAACGTCTTACCTATAAATCTATATTTTAAGAATGGGATTATTTAAAAAAAAATCTCTTGGATTGGGTGTTCCTTTGTAGAGGGGGAGAAGGGGAGAGGGGAAAAGAGACAAGTGGAGAGGGGGAGAGAGGGGAGAGAGTGAGTAAGGGGGAGAGTGGGTGAAGGAGATGGGGAGATATTTTTTTCTCTTGGTTTAAAGACATAGGGGAGAAAGGGGGATTGGTAGAGGGGGTATAGGGGATATCAAATAGGAATTAGGGGGACGGGGAGAAGGGTGAGAGAGAGGGGGACGGGGAGAAGTGTGAGAGAGAGAGAGGGGGAGGGGAGAGGGGAACGGGGAGAAGGGTGAGAGAGAGGGAGACTGGGAGAAGGGTGAGAACGAGGGTGAAGCGAGAGAGTTGGGGATAGAGATGTGGAGAGATGGGTGGTGAGAGTTGAGGAGGGTTAGAATGGGATTATTTTATTCTTATAAACGAACACACACAAACACACACACTCACATAGACAGACTTTATTATATATATATATATATATATATATATATATATATATATATATATATATATATATATATATATATATATATATATATATATATGAATATGAGAAACACAAAGTAGCGCGTGAGTAGAGCAATAAATGCAAAAATCCCACAAGAAAATGAAAAGAGGATTCCAATTACTTTCGAACTTGTTCAGTTCATTCTCAAGGAATAACGAATTACTTAACAGAGGTGGTATATATGTATAAGAGACAACAGAGTGGTACGCCACCTATGTTGAGCGGAAGGACACATAATAGAGAAATATTATCAAAAACGGGACTAAATACCGTATATGAAGGATAAAGGCATACAGATAAGATCTACTTCGGGAAGTTCTAACTGTGAGAAAAGTATGCAGATACATAGGATACAAAGCTATGAGTACATACATACACATGTAATTATAAATACATTGAAATAAACATAAGAAACATAACTAATTTAGGAAATCAAAGGGCTGAGATTTAAAATGCACAATTTCGTTACTTATAAGGCTTTTAATTACAGGGGCTAGTTTAAAGAGACCGGGGGATATATTAAAATTAGGCGAGGAATTAATGAATCAGATTTGTAAATAGATTTAGCCGAATTCCAATTTATATGGTGACTGTTTTCAGATAAATGGACAAATAAATCACTACTGCTTTCCCCCCTCTTAATATTATATTTATATTGTGTCAAGCTTATACTTAATGATTTACCGGTTTGCCCAAAGTATTGCTTAGAGCAAACACTAAAATCGAGAGAATAACCCCCCCCCTATACTATTGATATTATTATGAATCAACATTTTGTACATGGTAGACTCATACTTGAATATGACTGAAACATTTAAAATTTTCAAGAGGCGGGGAAGGAAGGAAAAGGACTCAGAAAACGGAAAAAACAAGTGAGTTCTCAAAATTATATGCGAGAGGGATTTCAGTTCTGAAAAACGATTTTTAGGTCAAATCTAGGCACCCTCCAATAAATTTTGAGGGTAGTAAAGATTGTTACCTATTTCAAAGATTTTAGAAATCTAAAGATACAAAAATTCAATAATGTTTCTCCGGGGGTTGCGGGTCACCAACCCGGAATTCTTGGATCTTGAGATTTCTAAAATCTTTGAAACAGGTAACAATCTGTGCTACCTTCAGTCTGTGCCCCGCTGTACATGGGCGGGGCACCACTCTGTTGTCTCTTAGGTATATGTACCACCTCTGTTAAGTAATTCGTTATTCCTTGAGATTGAATTGAACAAGTTCGAAACTACTTGGAATCTGCCTTTTCTTTTCTTGTGCGATTGAATGCATATATATATGTATATAAATATACATATATATATATATATATATATATATATATATATATATATATATATATATATATATTGGCTTCTTATGGAGAAAAAAGGAATTTAACAATACAGGGTTGGAATTTATACAAATGAATTTGCATTGAGGGTAATGATTGTTGGGGGTAGAAACAAGGAGTTTGTTGAAATCGGGTGTCAAAGGCTCGAGATAGGGTAGTCTAAGGAAAACCTTCTGTTTAGAAACAGTAGTAAGAAAGGGTCGAAGATAATATATTTTGGAGAGAAATTTGGATACTAACTGGTTGAAGATGAAATCAATGCCAATTGGTGTGTATATATTCCAAACCTGTATCGTTAAATTCATTTTTTCTCCATAAGGAGCCAATCCCTTTGGGCTTGCGATCCTGTATAATTTAGACTTATACATGTACGACCTGCCACAGTCGCATTTTAGGCCAAACTGGCTTACAACTCAAATGCATGATCGCAAAGCACTTAGGTTTGTCTCATAGAACTAGTGTTCCCATTTCTAAACCTGAAGCCTCTTCCATCAGGCAACACTCTGAGTATCACCATCATCCTCTTAATTCTATTTCATTTACTATATTATCTTCAGCCTTAACTTCTCTCGATTTAAAAATCTTAGAGTCACTGTAGATCAATAAAATAAATTTAAACCTAAATAATTACTCCTCCTCAATTAAACTATTCACTATATAACCAACCAACACTTCAATACATTAACTAGCCAACCATACAACCGATAAAGGTTAGCCCCTCTATTTAATTCATTCTAATTTGTTTTCGGGTTTTTGTTTTTTTATAATTTAATATAATAGGTTATTTTATTGTTTACTCCAGTTACCTTTAATATTTGATATTCAAGTCAGTTTATGTTATAACTTCACTTCTTTCTATTATTTTTTAAAATTACACTGGATAGTATTAATTAAATCTATATATTGTTATTTGTGTTTTACTTTAATCTCAATAATTGTCAATTGTATTATTTTAACTTGTCTTCATCCACTTTTTTAGTCATTATATAATGCGTTCTTTTAACTGTTATCGTTAATATTCCTTCCCCTTCTCATAAGTCGATACAGTCGCTGAAGATGGTTCTAGGGAAGATCCCAAACGTCCGGCCAATAAATGATTAGTGTAATCACCTGGGTCTTCATATTCCTACTTTATATCAGATTCCCAAGTAACAAATCAATTACAAGTATATATATATATATATATATATATATATATATATATATATATATATATATATATATATATATATATATATATATATATATATATATATATATATATATATATATATATATATATATATATATATATATATATATATATATATACGAGTATATATTTCTTTCAAATATATTTTAAGATTTTGCACATTATTCTTATCTTAACATCAATCAGTGTTTTCACAGATTGTGTATCTTCTCCCATACGTGTGTGGCTCTGTGCAACTGGGTGTGTATGTACAACTCAATGCGTGATTGTAAAGGTATGTTGAGATGCACTGATTGCATCTATAGTTTCCGAATGGAGTAAACAGCTATATCCCTACACACATTGGCATCATTTTCATAACCTATTTCTTTTTATCTTACGCACACAGATACTACACTAATTTACATACAAAACAAACAGACAAATAAACAAATCACACATACACACCCGTAGCAAACAATAAAATTTTTCTACTCAACTGATTTATGTTTAGATCATATAAATATATTGTTATATATTGCAATATATTATATTATTATAATTAGAAGAGAAATATGATAATTCGACTACAGGCCTAATGAAAAGGATGAAACTTTAAGTACTAGAACGGATTTGCCTGGTTGCCGCGAACTTTTGACTTGTTTTCGCCGAAATATTGAGATGGTGAAAATCTGATCGCGATTCTCTTTCACCGACCAAATTTTCACCTTTGGCCATCATGACGACACTACACCATCTCCCAAGGAATTGGATACAGGGAAGAAATTCTTTGTTCAGAGTTCTTTATGCCAGATATAACGTAGATAATGATAAAGAAATAGGTGGCGCGATCGGGTGCTTGGCAATTTTTCAGTTTTCACAAAATACGTCGAAAAGTTTTGAAGCAGATTTCAAATTTCTTTGTTTTTGAAGGGGAATCGGGGCTCTTTGTCATTGGTGGGGTAGAGAGTTGGAGGTAGGAAGAATATGATGTTTGGTATAAACAATGGCAAAGGAAAGGAAAAGGAGGTTCTTGGAATTTCTAAATAATAATTACTGCTAAGTTTTATTAAAATTTATTAAGCGAGGAGAATACAGCTTAACCATACCTTACCAGTGTTTGGTGCACGAATTTAGGAACAAATTCGTACGGGGAACGAAACCAATCAGTACAGGAACTTCAATTCACGGAAAAAAGGCAGCCATATGGAGGAATGAAAATAGAAGCCGTAAGAAAAAAAGAATAAATAACCGCCAAAATGATAAAGACTTAAGAATAGTGAAGCTTTGAAGATAGGGAACGGACTTGTCTACCAAGTAGCCAGATACGAGGAAAAATACAGAGCCAATCAGTCATCCATCAGCCTGACACCAGACGTTGCTTAAGCCAGCCCCCAGCCCCGTAAAGGGAGATCATTGCAGAGACATAGGGGAGTCGCGTATTTCCAAGCCACTAGCGTCCATCTTTGTACCTTATACATATTTCCACATCCCCTAATTGTACCATTTCCTTATTCTATTTTTTTCAATAACAAAAAATTACTAGTTGTTTATTTTACTAAATAAAACACATCTTACATTTGATTGTCTCCACGTACTTTCCTCTACAACCACCGTGCCAACATTAATAATCGCCAACATCTTCAGGTCAGGGGAAGATGACAAACAAGGGATTGATACAATGCATCGATCCTCTTTGTATTCAAACTCCAAAACCTAATCCAAACATTTAAGATATTATTTATGGTTTTTCAAGACCAAAATTGTCAAAAAATATACATAAGTCCCTAAAAATAGAAAGAAATTTATGATCGTTAAGATGCGCAACGCCGATCGTAAGATGTCCGTTGTATCGTAACTTCAACTTGCAGAGACACGGAATACAAGCATCTGAAAAGGATAAATATAAGAATAAAAGACTAGAATCTAATTTATTCGCCTCCTTACTCCTTTTTAACTCGCGTTGCACAAGGAATCTAGAAAGAGTTTGGGTATGATTTTAATAAATACGATAGGGTATCGACGAATTTAGTGTCCACTTTCCCTATAGTAGCCCGTCAGTGCCTTCAGTTCTCACATTAATTTTTTAATACTGAAAGACCGAATCGCGTCTTTCTTTATGAGAATGAATTTTATGGAAGTATTTTATAATAAATGGCCTCATTTACGAGTTGCCTTACCTATACTCGCTAGGTATCAGGGACAAAGTCATGCTTTCTACACCGGACACTCAATTTTAAACTTCATGTTGCATAATACTAATTCTTGTAACAGGATATACCAGTAGGGAGGGTACCAGACCATCTTTAAGTGTAGTTCACAAGCAATAATATTATGCATATTATTATTTTCTCATTATTTCTATGTAAAATATAATAAGCTGAAAGGATATACGGGAATTGAAATATATAGGCGTAATACATGCATGAGGTAAGAAGATAAGGCAGATATGGCGCTAAAAATAAAGAATTACAGAAACAATTATCAAAATAGTTCTGCTATTGATACTTTGTTATTTGTTTTATCTCTAGAACATCAAATCACCTTGCCATCACTTTAATAAGATCCGTGGAAGTAGGTAGGGAACGCAATCCCTATATTGCCCGGGACAGCTTCCTGGCTTAATGGAGAAACCAACATAAAGATTAGCATGGGAACCGCTGATGAGCCCGAGAGCAGCAGTCGCCGGTTTTGATTAGGAAGAAAAGGTGGTGAGAGGATTTGGGGATTATTAAAACCAATCAGCGATCAGGTAGGAACCATCAGCGCCTCCGCGGTAAGAGGGGCCCGTTCGGCACCATGCGTATGGAAAAAATACCCATTGGAAGGCTTTATTGGAAGCAAAGGGGAATGTGATTGTTACGCAGGTAAGAAAAGAGAGGAGAGACAGCGGTGTTATTATTGGGTGTGAGTGCCTGTGATGACTTGTGAAACATCTAACTACTCCCCGCGGGCGTAAGCACAGGACCTCCAGTAATCGGTAGCCAGACCTCTACGTGAACTGACGTTTCGTTTCCTCTGGGATTAAGCTCGACTACTCAACGTTATAAGTCCAATGCCGTATCCAATTTACTAAAGAGAGCTCTATAAAGCCATTTTTTAAATTTAAATATTTTAAACCATGTTTTGGTCTAGAAATATTAGAGACAATTTAGAACATGTGTTTACATTTAAAATTAAATTTCTTCATTATTGTTCCCTCAAGAGATTAACGGGGTCTTTAAAAAATCATTAATACCATTTGAGTTATCAGGCCCACGTTCCATTAGCAGGCTTTAGTAATTTTCATTAAACCCCAATAAAATTAATCGCATAATTCTTTCCTCAGGACAGAATCCAGTTTTCTAAAGGAATAGTATTAGCAAACGCGCTGCAGCTGGCATCCGGATGACCGTCTGCCCTCTCCATCCATCTTCAGCACTTTCTCTGAAAAACTCCCATTACCACCTGTCTGACAGCGATATTTTTGTTTGCTTTTGCTTTTTTGTTCTTTGTAATAACAACGACTATATCACAAGACTGATAAATCGCGCTCTAAAGACCTTCTCAAAGCAGATACGCCACCATGTTTAACTACTGTTTGGAGTTTGTTTATATTACACCTTCGAATGCATTATCTTAACACTCACACATCTCTATTATGCAGCAAGTGAACTAAATTTAGCTGGTCATAAAAAAATAGGGTGTGGCAAATTTGACTAGTCATAAAAAATATGGTGCGCAAAATTTAATAACCTTTTTGTTAATCCAGTTAAACTAGTCGTAGCTCATTGATACTGGTTCGGGTCATTACCAAACTTCTATCTAGTGGCAAGTCCATACTACTGATCTGAAAAGAGAGTTTACTTATCTTGATGGGCGTAACCCTCTTTTCACTCGTAGTTTGTTCTACTGCGTGTGGGATTGAGGAAAGAACAAATAGATAAAAGGGTGTCAACAAAATGAAAAGAAAGTAGAGATGAAGGATGAAAAAGAACGATTCAACAAACCGTATCGCATCTAATTTCAGAGGGGTGCATTTAAAGTAGTCCCGGAAGCCATATGGAAACAAACGGTTACTCCAAATTAAAAGTTGGATGTCGTCGGAGGGATATAGCGTTTACTGCTCCGATTGGCTGTAGAATATTGACCTCTGACCAAAAGCTATTGACAACTACTGGCCTTAGCCAACTTAGTCTCTGACAATGAAGTATTAAGTATAGACCATTAACTGCTAACAATTGATGATCTGAAAACTAACTAATGACTTTTTACTATAGACTAATATTAATATTGACAATTGCTGAAAAATTATCCAATGCTAATATTGGACTATTAATAACATCATAGTGAATATTGACTAGTAACTACTGCTACTAGCTATTAACTATTGCTGCTAGCTGCTAACCTTTAAATAATAAATACATATTGTATAAATATAGCAAATGGATATTTATTATTAACTTGACTACTAAGGAATGACCTTCGACTAGAGGAGTAAACTGGCTATTTCTGATGGCGTTTCCTCTTAATATTTCTGAGTTGATATAAATAAGAGACATAAAAAAATGATGGATGAATATATAATTAAAAGAGTATTTTTGTATAGTAAAATAGAAAACGAGACGTGTTCCGTTTAAATATGTGTGTGAGGTTATGGAACGTACATAATCGCATGCCGCCAGACAATCGTGGGAACGAAAATAATTTGTCGTTTGAGTTGACCAACGTCTCCTCTCTCCAATTCCCCCTTTCCCCCAACTGGCGACAAGAAGTCTGACGAAAGAAGGCCTATTTCACAGAGAAGCCTAAATTCTATTTGCCTTCTTTATGATACCATGGAGATTGTCCAGAAGAGGCTGCAATAAGCGAATTGTCGTGAATGGAATCTCTCTCTCGATTTCTACCAATCCGTGGTATAAATAACATCGCCGTTCATCCCTATTGTAGAGAAATGGCTACCTTAGGCATCCTGGAGGAGTATAGGTACATTAAAGTCCCCTCCCCTTCATGAGACGAAGCGTGGAAAAGGTAGCCGGCGAAACTGCTCACCATATGAGATCTCCCCGCCGCTGTGGGCAGTTGGAGCTAACATCTGTTTTGAGGCGACCACATAAGGTCCTTAAACGACGCTCTAACGATCCAATTACCTACGAGACCCATAAACCCGTGGTTATGGAAAAAAAGCAGGGCGAGTCAGAAGGCACGCCAAGTAGCAGTGCGGTTGCGATCCTCTAATTTGCGAGCTTACTTGGGCACCCCAATGCCACCTCAGGAATTCTTGCTCTCCCCAGATGCTAACTCACTATTCGGCCCCCCCCTTTTGCCCCTGTGGCCTGGTCACTTCCCCCTTTAGATAGGGCGGCCATCCGCCTATAAATAAGCCCCGCAAAGAAAGAGAAAGGATTATCAGAAGTCGATACGCCAGAGGAGGATTAGTTCGGGAAGCTCGATCCATTGGCCAGACCAGAAAATTATTAGTAGTCGATTCGCCAGAAGAAAGATTAGTTCGTGAAGATCGATCTTGCAGCCAGACAAGAAGATTAGAAGTCGATTCGCCAGAAGAAAGATTAGTTCGTGAAGATCGATCTTTCAGCCAGACAAGAAGATTAGAAGTCGATACGCCAGAAGAAGGGTTAGTTTGTGGAGATCGATCCTTCAGCCATACGAGACTATTTCCGTTAGAAACGATAGGATAAGATTGAGAAAATCGATCCCCCCTTTCAGGGCCGTATTAACCTAAATAGTCAAGCTTTATATCAGTACCATACCGAAGAAGCCTTCTCAGTCTGCAAAGAAGTCCGACTGAAGAAAAACAAATCCGCTCACTCTCGAGCGACTTTCACATCTCAAGCTCCGTAAGAGTGAGAGGAGAAGAACCCAGCCCCAACGAGCTCCCGTTCTTTAATTACGTTGAAGAATCAGCCCCCGTCACAGGCGACAAGCATTCCCTACTCGACGAAAATTCAACCAGCGGCCACAACACTTTAAAGCGAGAGATAAGTCCTCCAGCGACATCTGGCAATCCCTAATACCTACCTGTAAGTTAACAATAACATTTATATCTCTATTGCGATATTAGAAGTTTAGTACGTCCCACGTTTTAAAGGAGAGTAGAAACCATTGTTCTTGAACCTAGGTCATATGTGTTTGTAGACGAGAGTACGTTAATTTAATGTTGAACGCTAATCAAATAGAGTCGCGATAAAAAAAATACTAATCGGCAATATTTATGTTTACGGGAAGCCTATTTGTTTATTTTTTGTCATTAAAAGATCATTGATGCCAAAGATAGAAATATGTTAACTGTTAGTTTGTAATAGCTAAGTGTTTCGTTTAAAATACATGTTTATTTTGGTAGATTCTGGTGTTTCCTCTTATCCTTATGTGTTTAAAAATAGCTCTTCCTTAAGAACAAAACTACTGAATTAGCACTCTTAGAACAAAGCCTACTTCATCATAGTTGTAACTCACGCCCCTTAAAGCATACCACTACTATAAGGGTGTCAAAGAGTATTGTGATCAAAACCAAGGGGCATTCTACGACATTTTATAAAAGTGGTGTCAGGTATGGGGTTTTATATTAGAAAGAACCCAGCAGTGTCTATTTGAGGAAGAGCTAACACATAAAAAAAACACCAGAAATAATAGAATATTTGACGAGTGGAAAATTGGTAAAGTTAGAGCTGGATACCATCTAAAGGTAATTGTTAGGCCAAGTGGTAAGTTTCGGTGGTGGAGTAGGTGAGGCTTGATTAAAAACAAGGTAGATGACTGACATTAGCGCGATGGCATTGTTTGATCTTTATCGGAAGCAAGGTCAAAGCCTTGGACTGGAAGGAACCGAGCTGAACTCGTTTATTCAGGAGAAAGAGAGAAACGAAAGAGAAGAAAGAAGAGAGGAACGGAAAATGAAAATGGGAGCTGATGAAAGAAGAGAAAAGGCGAAAATGGAAGCTAATGAAAAAAAAGAAAAGGCGAAAATGGAAGCTGATGAAAGAAGAGAAAAGACGAAAATGGAAGCTGATGAAAGAGAGAAGATAAGGGCCCACGAAAGAGCTTTTAGCAAACACGAGTTAGAGGTGCAATCAGTGTCATCCAGAACAGCAGTGTCACCAGCGGCAAGCATAAAACTCCCGGAGTACAGGGACGATGAAGATTTATGCTCATATCTCTTCCATTTTGAGAAAATATTTGAAGTCAATAATTGGGACCTAGAAGAAGATGGGGTCGCCAGATTGTTACCGCTACTCAATCGGAGGATGAGAGAGATATTTGTATCTTTTATCTCAGAAGCGACTGTGGACTATTCCACTCTCAAAGCCGAACTTCTCTCAGCCTCAAACCTTAACCCGGAAGAATATAGGATGAAGTTCAGGCAGTCTTGTATAAGACCTGGACAAACATACACACATTTTAGCTTTGAGCTTCGTCGAAGCCTACAATTTTGGATGGAGTCAGAAGGGGTAGAGAACGAAGTCACTGCGGTCGTCGACTTCATGATAGAGATCAGTTACTAAGTACACTACCCCAGGAAATCCGTGCATTCGTTAAGGACCGAAAAGCTTCTACCTTCAACGAGTGTCTGGACGAGGCTGACCTCCACGCGGTAAATCATCGGTTATATCCGAGGGAGTACAAGAAAGAGAAGGCTCCCTCCCCAAAGAAAAATGGGCCGCTACCCAGGCATTTGCAGAAGAAGCCCTTTAATTTTTCAGTAGCAAAAGGAACTTATAAGCCAAATTTATGGGGAGAAAAAATCAAAAAGAAGTTAGGATTCCACAAGGATCACCCTTATACCGGCACGTATCCCAGGAAGCCCGTCACTTGTTATACCTGCGGGATAATAGGTCACCTGAGTTTCCAGTGCCCACAGAACTCCCGACTGAGGGAGACTTTGAGACAACAGGTGCAAAACCTGAGTGCCGCGATCCCAACAGGACAAGCTGATTCGTCCTACGTCCCCGTGCCAACATCCGAAGGGCCCCAGCAACAGGTAAACCTTCTATTCAACAAAAGTTCGCCAGGCGGCCTACAATTTGAAGAGGGCACTGTTAATGGGTGCCGAGTATCCACTTTAGTCAGAGACACCGGATGTACGTGAATAGTGGTATCCGACAAGTTGCTGCCCCCAGTAAACCCTAACAATAAGAAATTCGCAATCGTCCACGACTTTTTAGGACGCGCAATTGATTCCCCGTCGTGAGATGTCATATACAATGCAGATATTTCACCAGTTGGACGGACGTGGTAGTAGCCCCGATTAAGTTCTGCGCAGTACTAATCGGACAAAACCCCCTAATTTCCCAGCAAGAAGTGGCCCAACAAGTAGTCACCCGGGCACAAGAAGCCCAGAGGAAAGAGCAACCTGCTAAGTTGACCCCGAGGATTACCCTCGAAGACAATGGGTTCAAATTGACCTTCTTCGCCAGTGCTCAGAAGGAATGCCCCACTCTTAAACCTCTATGGGAGAAAGCTATTAAAGTTAAAATTCTCCAAGTGAAAGGAAAGAAGCCTATCCAGTATATCGTAGAAGACTCACTTCTCTACCGTACTATCAGCGAGGAGGATAAGGAGAACAAGAAAGCACTGTGTGTACCTCAAGAATACACGCAAAGAATTTTAAATACTGCGCATGATGGAATATTAGCCGGACACTTTAGGCACAACAAAACGGCGCAGCAGATATTCCGACACTTTTATTGGCCCCCTGCCGCCAGGGAAATTGTGGCCTATTGCCGATCATGCGACGTGTGTCAGAAGGATCCCTCCAGAGGACGGGTACCTCCCGCTCCCTTACAAAAAGTGCCCGTTATAACCGAACCTTTCTTTCAAGTGGCAATTGATTTGGTGGGACCAATTCACCCCCCATCAAGTGGAGGACACTCCTACATCCTCACCCTAGTGGATTGTGCCACCCGGTTCCCAGATGCCATGGCCCTACGGAAGATTGACACTATTTCCTGCACGGAAGCATTAATTTTAATTTTTGCACGATTAGGCCTGCCTAAAGAAATTATATCGGATAGAGGGCGCCAATTCACCTCAGAATTGATGGAGTATTTTAATAAACTACTGTTAGTCAAGCCAAATTTTACGAGTCCATTTCATCCAGCCGCTAACGGAATCTGCGAGAAATTAAACGGGACTCTCAAAAATATATTGAAGAAGTTGTGTCAAAACAACCCTACACAGTGGCACAGATACCTGCCTGCAGCCCTTTTCGCCTGCCAAGAAATACCTCATCGGACGTTGGGATTCTCGCCCTTTGAGCTATTATACGGGAGAAATGTGTGAGGTCCTATGAGTATTCTTAAGGAATTATTTTCTAACGAGAAGCTCGACCAAGAAATCAAATCGTTTTACGCCTACGTGATGGATATGCGCGAGCGCCTAGAATACTGCTCTGGCTTAGCTCGAGAGAACGCCGAGAAAAATTTCGCCAAATACCGGAACTACTTCGATATGAAAGCAAAGGCTCGAAAACTAAAGCCAGAAGATGAAGTCTTATTATTACTCCTGACTGAAAATAATAAGTTATGGGCCCAGTGGAAGGGACCGTTCGAAGTAATCGAGGCACGGGTTCCAGTCGATTACTTGATAGATGCCCCAACAGGGCGAAGAACCTATCACATAAACATGCTAAAAAAATATCACCGCCGCGCGGGCATAAAGAATATTACCCTTCTAGACGAAGAAGAACCGATGGATGCCGTTTACCCAGGTACGCCCCTGCAAGTCATACACACCGTGTGTGTGGAACAAGACGAGGAATACGAACTTCCCTCGCTCTCACCTACCCCAGAAGACCCTCGGGTGGATTTAAAGATAAATCCCCACTTAGAGATTCAACAAAAAGCGGAAATGTTGAACTTGCTCATGGAATTCCCAGAAGTCATTTCTGAAAACCCCGGATGTGCCAAGGATTTTATCCATGAAATAAAATTAAAAACTAATTCAGTGGTTTGGAGCAAACCATATCCTGTACTGATCCACCTACGAGAAGCCTTCAATAAGGAAGTCCGGAATGTACTAAAATTGGGAATTTTAGAGCCATCGGAGTCCGATTATTGCTCCCCCATAGTAATGGTTAAGAAACCTGATCAATCATTTCGGATGTGCGTGGACTTCCGAAAATTGAATTCAGTGACCGTTTTCGACGCCGAGCCCATCCCATTAATAGATAAAAATCTCCATTTATTTAAAGACGCTAAATTAATCACCGAATTGGATTTGTGTAAAGCGTACTATCAAATACCTCTCGCTAAAGAGTCCAAAAAACTGACGGCTTTTGCGACCGAGAGAGGTCTGTTACAGTTTACCAGGCTACACTTCGGACTACTTACAGCTGGTAGCAATTATAATAGGATGATGAGGCGAATTATCGCTGGACTAAGTGACGTGTCGTTTTACTTCGACAACGTGTACGTAGCTACCCGTACATGGGAGTCACACTTACACGCCTTACGCTCATTGCTGGAGAAATTGAAGGAGCAAGGTCTAACCGCCGGGCCGACCAAGTGTTATTTTGCCTACGAATCCATTGACTACCTGGGATTCAAAATAGGAAAAAAACACTTGACTACCCAGCAAGAAAAAGTGGACGCCATAGTCAAGATGCCCCGGCCAAACACAAAGAAACAACTCTGATCGTTTATGGCAGCGGCCTCGTTCTATAGGCGATTTGTACCACGCTTCGCTTCCATTGCGGCCCCACTGAATGATTTGTTAAAAAAGACAGCGTCAGACCCTGTCACGTGAACCCCCATGCAATAACTCAGTTGGAGGTTCTAAAAGGAGAACTCGTAACTGCGCCCATTCTTCGCTTACCAAATCCCAACAAGATCTTCGGCCTTCACACGGACGCTAGTCAAGACGGGTTAGGCGGAGTATTGCTTCAATACGAAGATGACGAAACAGCCTATCCCATAGCGTATGTCAGGAGGAAACTGTTGAGTAGAGAAAAAGCCTACGCTGCTATCGAAATCGAAGCTTTGGCCATAATATGGTCCATAGGTAAATTCAAATATTATCTAATAGGGCACGAGTTTAAGTTAGAATGCGACTATAAACCGTTGTTATACCTAAGTAAAAATAAGAGTAAGAATGGAAGACTCCTGAGATGGAGTTTACTCTTGATGGAGTACCAGTACTCCATTCACTATATAAAAGAGTCCAACAATTGTATGGCCGACTCGTTAAGTCGGAACCCTGTCGACGACTAAGGAGCAGCCCAACAATTGTATTATAGCAAAGTTAAGTGTAAATCAGTAGAATTGTAAGTAAGTAGGGGCGAGTAACCCCCTAGTGGTAGGTCAGAAGATCCTAAGTTTGCACAGTAATATAGGAATTAATGTAAGGTCAGGTGAAATGTTATCGAGGCATTCCCGAGTGAACTAGAATTTATTGTATAATATAATGTTCCGTAAGTTACCCATGTATATTATTGTAAGCGTCGGATTGGAGCCCCCCCCCCTTCCGTTATTTTCTTAAGGAGGGAGGTAAATGTAGATAAATGGCTACCTTAAGCATCCTAGAGGAGTATAGGTACATTAAAGCCCCCTCCCCCTCATGAGGAGAAGCGTGGGAAAGGTAGCCGGAGAAACTGCTTACCATGTGAGATCTCCCCGCCGCTGTGGGCAGTTGGAGCTAACATCTGTTTTAAGGCGACCACATAAGGTCCTTAAACGACGCTATAACGATCCAATTACCTACGAAACCCATAAACCCGTGGTTATGGAAAAAAAGCAGGGCAAGTCAGAAGGCACGCCAAGTAGCAGTGCGGTTGCGAGCCTCTAATTTGCGAGCTTACTTGGGCACCCCAATGCCACCTCAGGAATTCTTGCTCTCCCCAGATGCTAACTCACTATTCGGCCCCTTCCTTTTGCCCCTGTGGCCTGGTCACTTCCCCCTTTAGATAGGGCGGCCATCCGCCTATAAATAAGCCCCGCAAAGAAAGAGAAAGGATTATCAGAAGTCGATACGCCAGAGGAGGATTAGTTCGGGAAGATCGATCCATTGGCCAGACAAGAAAATTATTAGTAGTCGATTCGCCAGAAGAAAGATTAGTTCGTGAAGATCGATCTTGCAGCCAGACAAGAAGATTAGAAGTCGATTCGCCAGAAAAAAGATTAGTTCGTGAAGATCGATCTTTCAGCCAGACAAGAAGATTAGAAGTCGATACGCCAGAAGAAGGGTTAGTTTGTGGAGATCGATCCTTCAGCCATACGAGACTATTTCCGTTAGAAACGATAGGATCAGATTGAGAAAATCGATCCCCCCTTTCAGGGCCGTATTAACCTAAATAGTCAAGCTTTATATCGGTACCATACCGAAGAAGCCTTCTCAGTCTGCAAAGAAGTCCGACTGAAGAAAAACAAATCCGCTCACTCTCGAGCGACTCTCACATCTCAAGCTCCGTAAGAGTGAGAAGAGAAGAACCCAGCCCCAACGAGCTCCCGTTCTTTAATTACGTTGAAGAATCAGCCCCCGTCACAGGCGACAAGCATTCCCTACTCGACGAAAATTCAACCAGCGGCCACAACACTTTAAAGCGAGAGATAAGTCCTCCAGCGACATCTGGCAATCCCTAATACCTACCTGTAAGTTAACAATAACATTTATATCTCTATTGCGATATTAGAAGTTTAGTACTTCCCACGTTTTAAAGGAGAGTAGAAACCATTGTTCTTGAACCTAGGTCATATGTGCTTGTAGACGAGAGTACGTTAATTTAATGTTGAACGCTAATCAAATAGAGTCGCGATAAAAAAAATACTAATCGGCAATATTTATGTTTACGGGAAGCCTATTTGTTTATTTTTTGTCATTAAAAGATCTTTGATGCCAAAGATAGAAATATGTTAACTGTTAGTTTGTAATAGCTAAGTGTTTCGTTTAAAATACATGTTTATTTTGGTAGATTCTGGTGTTTCCTCTTATCCTTATGTGTTTAAAAATAGCTCTTCCTTAAGAACAAAACTACTGAATTAGCACTGTTAGAACAAAGCCTACTTCATCATAGAAGTAACTCACGCCCCTTAAAGCATACCACTACTAAAAGGGTGTCAAAGAGTATAGTGATCAAAACCAAGGGGCATTCTACGACATTTTATAAAAGTGGTGTCAGGTATGGGGTTTTATATTAGAAAGAACCCAGCAGTGTCTATTTGAGGAAGAGCTAACACATAAAAAAAACACCAGAAATAATAGAATATTTGACGAGTGGAAAATTGGTAAAGTTAGAGCTGGATACCATCTAAAGGTAATTGTTAGGCCAAGTGGTAAGTTTCAGTGGTGGAGTAGGTGAGGCTTGATTAAAAACAAGGTAGATGACTGACATAAGCGCGATGGCATTGTTTGATCTTTATCGGAAGCAAGGTCAAAGCCTTGGACTGGAAGGAACCGAGCTGAACTCGTTTATTCAGGAGAAAGAGAGAAACGAAAGAGAAGAAAGAAGAGAGGAACGGAAAATGAAAATGGGAGCTGATGAAAGAAGAGAAAAGGCGAAAATGGAAGCTAATGAAAAAAGAGAAAAGGCGAAAATGGAAGCTGATGAAAGAAGAGAAAAGACGAAAATGGAAACTGATGAAAGAGAGAAGATAAGGGCCCACGAAAGAGCTTTTAGCAAACACGAGTTAGAGGTGCAATCAGTGTCATCCAGAACAGCAGTGTCACCAGCGGCCAGCATAAAACTCCCGGAGTACAGGGACGATGAAGATTTATGCTCATATCTCTTCCATTTTGAGAAAATATTTGAAGTCAATAATTGGGACCTAGAAGAAGATGGGGTCGCCAGACTGTTACCGCTACTCAATCGGAGGATATGAGAGATATTTGTATCTTTACCCTCAGAAGCGACTGTGGACTATTCCACTCTCAAAGCCGAACTTCTCTTAGCAACAAACCTTAACCCGGAAGAATATAGGATGAAGTTCAGGCAGTCTTGTATAAGACCTGGACAAACATACACACATTTTAGCTTTGAGCTTCGTCGAAGCCTACAATTTTGGATGGAGTCAGAAGGGGTAGAGAACGAAGTCACTGCGGTCGTCGACTTCATGATAGAGATCAGTTACTAAGTACACTACCCCAGGAAATCCGTGCATTCGTTAAGGACCGAAAAGCTTCTACCTTCAACGAGTGTCTGGACGAGGCTGACCTCCACGCGGTAAATCATCGGTTATATCCGAGGGAGTACAAGAAAGAGAAGGCTCCCTCCCCAAAGAAAAATGGGCCGCTACCCAGGCATTTGCAGAAGAAGCCCTTTAATTTTTCAGTAGCAAAAGGAACTTATAAGCCAAATTTATGGGGAGAAAAAATCAAAAAGAAGTTAGGATTCCACAAGGATCACCCTTATACCGGCACGTATCCCAGGAAGCCCGTCACTTGTTATACCTGCGGGATAATAGGTCACCTGAGTTTCCAGTGCCCACGGAACTCCCGACTGAGGGAGACTTTGAGACAACAGGTGCAAAACCTGAGTGCCGCGATCCCAACAGGACAAGCTGATTCGTCCTACGTCCCCGTGCCAACATCCGAAGGGCCCCAGCAACAGGTAAACTTTCTATTCAACAAAAGTTCGCCAGGCGGCCTACAATTTGAAGAGGGCACTGTTAATGGGTGCCGAGTATCCACTTTAGTCAGAGACACCGGATGTACGTGAATAGTGGTATCCGACAAGTTGCTGCCCCCAGTAAACCCTAACAATAAGAAATTCGCAATCGTCCACGACTTTTTAGGACGCGCAATTGATTCCCCGTCGTGAGATGTCCAATACAATGCAGATATTTCACCAGTTGGACGGACGTGGTAGTAGCCCCGATTAAGTTCTGCGCAGTACTAATCGGACAAAACCCCCTAATTTCCCAGCAAGAATTGGCCCAACAAGTAGTCACCCGGGCACAAGAAGCCCAGAGGAAAGAGCAACCTGCTAAGTTGACCCCGAGGATTACCCTCGAAGACAATGGGTTCAAATTGACCTTCTTCGCCAGTGCTCAGAAGGAATGCCCCACTCTTAAACCTCTATGGGAGAAAGCTATTAAAGTTAAAATTCTCCAAGTGAAAGGAAAGAAGCCTATCCAGTATATCGTAGAAGACTCACTTCTCTACCGTACTATCAGCGAGGAGGATAAGGAGAACAAGAAAGCACTGTGTGTACCTCAAGAATACACGCAAAGAATTTTAAATACCGCGCATGATGGAATATTAGCCGGACACTTTAGGCACAACAAAACGGCGCAGCAGATATTCCGACACTTTTATTGGCCCCCTGCCGCCAGGGAAATTGTGGCCTATTGCCGATCATGCGACGTGTGTCAGAAGGATCTCACCAGAGGACGGGTACCTCCCGCTCCCTTACAAAAAGTGCCCGTTATAACCGAACCTTTCTTTCAAGTGGCAATTGATTTGGTGGGACCAATTCACCCCCCATCAAGTGGAGGACACTCCTACATCCTCACCCTAGTGGATTGTGCCACCCGGTTCCCAGATGCCATGGCCCTACGGAAGATTGACACTATTTCCTGCACGGAAGCATTAATTTTAATTTTTGCACGATTAGGCCTGCCTAAAGAAATTATATCGGATAGAGGGCGCCAATTCACCTCAGAATTGATGGAGTATTTTAATAAACTACTGTTAGTCAAGCCAAATTTTACGAGTCCATTTCATCCAGCCGCTAACGGAATCTGCGAGAAATTAAACGGGACTCTCAAAAATATATTGAAGAAGTTGTGTCAAAACAACCCTACACAGTGGCACAGATACCTGCCTGCAGCCCTTTTCGCCTGCCAAGAAATACCTCATCGGACGTTGGGATTCTCGCCCTTTGAGCTATTATACGGGAGAAATGTGTGAGGTCCTATGAGTATTCTTAAGGAATTATTTTCTAACGAGAAGCTCGACCAAGAAATCAAATCGTTTTACGCCTACGTGATGGATATGCGCGAGCGCCTAGAATACTGCTCTGGCTTAGCTCGAGAGAACGCCGAGAAAAATTTCGCCAAATACCGGAACTACTTCGATATGAAAGCAAAGGCTCGAAAACTAAAGCCAGAAGATGAAGTCTTATTATTACTCCTGACTGAAAATAATAAGTTATGGGCCCAGTGGAAGGGACCGTTCGAAGTAATCGAGGCACGGGGTCCAGTCGATTACTTGATAGATACTCCAACAGGGCGAAGAACCTATCACATAAACATGCTAAAAAAATATCACCGCCGCGCGGGCATAAAGAATATTACCTTTCTAGACGAAGAAGAACCGATGGATGCCGTTTACCCAGGTACGCCCCTGCAAGTCATACACACCGTGTGTGTGGAACAAGACGAGGAATACGAACTTCCCTCGCTCTCACCTACCCCGGAAGACCCTCGGGTGGATTTAAAGATAAATCCCCACTTAGAGATTCAACAAAAAGCGGAAATGTTGAACTTGCTCATGGAATTCCCAGAAGTCATTTCTGAAAACCCCGGATGTGCCAAGGATTTTATCCATGAAATAAAACTAAAAACTAATTCAGTGGTTTGGAGCAAACCATATCCTGTACTGATCCACCTACGAGAAGCCTTCAATAAGGAAGTCCGGAATGTACTAAAATTGGGAATTTTAGAGCCATCGGAGTCCGATTATTGCTCCCCCATAGTAATGGTTAAGAAACCTGATCAATCATTTCGGATGTGCGTGGACTTCCGAAAATTGAATTCAGTGACCGTTTTCGACGCCGAGCCCATCCCATTAATAGATCAAAATCTCCATTTATTTAAAGACGCTAAATTAATCACCGAATTGGATTTGTGTAAAGCGTACTATCAAATACCTCTCGCTAAAGAGTCCAAAAAACTGACGGCTTTTGCGACCGAGAGAGGTCTGTTACAGTTTACCAGGCTACCCTTCGGACTACTTACAGCTGGTAGCAATTATAATAGGATGATGAGGCGAATTATCGCTGGACTAAGTGACGTGTCGTTTTACTTCGACAAAGTGTACGTAGCTACCCGTACATGGGAGTCACACTTACACGCCTTACGCTCATTGCTGGAGAAATTGAAGGAGCAAGGTCTAACCGCCGGGCCGACCAAGTGTTATTTTGCCTACGAATCCATTGACTACCTGGGATTCAAAATAGGAAAAAAACACTTGACTACCCAGCAAGAAAAAGTGGACGCCATAGTCAAGATGCCCCGGCCAAACACAAAGAAACAACTCCGATCGTTTATGGCAGCGGCCTCGTTCTATAGGCGATTTGTACCACGCTTCGCTTCCATTGCGGCCCCACTGAATGATTTGTTAAAAAAGACAGCGTCAGACCCTGTCACGTGAACCCCCATGCAATAACTCAGTTGGAGGTTCTAAAAGGAGAACTCGTAACTGCGCCCATTCTTCGCTTACCAAATCCCAACAAGATCTTCGGCCTTCACACGGACACTAGTCAAGACGGGTTAGGCGGAGTATTGCTTCAATACGAAGATGACGAAACAGCCTATCCCATAGCGTATGTCAGTAGGAAACTGTTGAGTAGAGAAAAAGCCTACGCTGCTATCGAAATCGAAGCTTTGGCCATAATATGGTCCATAGGTAAATTCAAATATTATCTAATAGGGCACGAGTTTAAGTTAGAATGCGACTATAAACCGTTGTTATACCTAAGTAAAAATAAGAGTAAGAATGGAAGACTCCTGAGATGGAGTTTACTCTTGATGGAGTACCAGTACTCCATTCACTATATAAAAGAGTCCAACAATTGTATGGCCGACTCGTTAAGTCGGAACCCTGTCGACGATTAAGGAGCAGCCCAACTATTGTATTATAGCAAAGTTAAGTGTAAATCAGTAGAATTGTAAGTAAGTAGGGGCGAGTAACCCCCTAGTGGTAGGTAAGAAGATCCTAAGTTGGCACAGTAATATAGGAATTAATGTAAGGTCAGGTGAAATGTTATCGAGGCATTCCCGAGTGAACTAGAATTTATTGTATAATATAATGTTCCGTAAGTTACCCATGTATATTATTGTAAGCGTCGGATTGGAGCCCCCCCCCCTTCCGTTATTTTCTTAAGGAGGGAGGTAAATGTAGATAAATGGCTACCTTAAGCATCCTAGAGGAGTATAGGTACATTAAAGCCCCCTCCCCCTCATGAGGAGAAGCGTGGGAAAGGTAGCCGGAGAAACTGCTTACCATGTGAGATCTCCCCGCCGCTGTGGGCAGTTGGAGCTAACATCTGTTTTAAGGCGACCACATAAGGTCCTTAAACGACGCTATAACGATCCAATTACCTACGAGATCATAAACCCGTGATTATGGAAAAAAAAGCAGTGCGAGTCAGAAGGCACGCCAAGTAGCGGTGCGGTTGCGAGCCTCTAATTTGCGAGCTGACTTGGGCACCCCAGTGCCACCTCAGGAATTCTCGCTCTCCCCAGATGCTAACTCACCATTCGCCCCCCCCCCTTGCCTCTGTGGCCTGGTCACTTCCCCCTTTAGATGGGGCGGCAATCCGCCTATAAATAAGCCCCGCAAAGAAAGAGAAAGAGATTATCAGAAGTCGATACGCCAGAGGAGGATTAGTGCGTCAAGATTGATCCATCGGCCAGACAAGAAGATTATTAGTAGTCGATTCGCCAGAAGAAAGATTAGTTCGTGAAGATCGATCTTTCAGCCAGACAAGAAGATTAGAAGTCGATTCGCCGGAAGAAAGATTAGTTCGTGAAGATCGATCTTTCAGCCAGACAAGAGGATTATCAGAAGTCGATACGCCAGAGGAGGATTAGTTCGTGAAGATCGATCCATCGGCCAGACAAGGAGATTATTAGAAGTCGATTCGCCAGAAGAGGATTAGTTCGTGAAGATCGATCCATCAGCCAGACAAGAAGATTATTAGAAGTCGATACGCCAGATGAGGATTAGTTCGTGAAGATCGATCCATCGGCCTAGACAAGAAGATTATTAGTAGTCGATTCGCCAGAAGAAAGATTAGTTCGTGAAGATCGACCTTTCAGCCAGATAAGAAGATTAGAATTCGATTCGCCAGAAGAAAGATTAGTTCGTGAAGATCGATCTTTCAGCCAGACAAGAAGATTAGAAGTCGATACGCCAGAAGAAGGGTTAGTTCGTGAAGATCGATCCTTCAGCCATACGAGACTATTTCCGTGAGAAACGATAGGATCAGATTGAGAAAATCGATCCCCCCTTTCAGGGCCGTATTAACCTAAATAGTCAAGCTTTATTTCGGTACCATACCGAAGAAGCTTTCTCAGTCTGCAAAGAAGTCCGACTGGAGAAAAACAAAGCCGCTCACTCTCGAGCGACTCTCACATCTCAAGCTCCGTAAGAGTGAGAGGAGAAGAACCCAGCCCCAACGAGCTCCCGTTCTTTAATTACGTTGAAGAATCAGCCCCTGTCACAGGCGACAAGCATTCCCTCCTCGACGAAAATTTAACCCACCCCGACAACACTTTAAAGCAAGAGATAAGTCCTCCAGCGACATCCGGCAATCTCTAATACCTACCTGTTAGTTAACAATAACATTTATATCTCTATTGCGAAAGTAGAGGTTTAGTACGTCCCACGTTTTAAAGGAGAGTAGAAACCATTGTTCTTGAACCTAGGTCATATGTGTTTGTAGAGGAGAGTACGTTAATTTAATGTTGAACGCTAATCAAATAGAGTCGCGATAAAAAAAATACTAATCGACAATTTGTATGTTTACGGGAAGCCTATTTGTTTATTTTTTGTCATTGAAAGATCTTTGATGCCAAAGATAGAAATATGTTAACTGTTGGTTTGTAATAGTTAAGTGTTTCGTTTAAAATACATGTTTATTTTGGTAGATTCTGGTGTTTCCTCTTATCCTTATGTGTTTAAAAATAGCTCTTCCTTAAGAACAAAACTACTGAATTATCACTCTTAGAACAAAGCCTACTTCATTATAGAAGTAACTCACGCCCCTTAAAGCATACCACTACTAAAAAGGTGTCGTAGAGTATAGTGATCAAAACCAAGGGGCATTCTACGACACCTCTACAGCAGTGTCCCAAACCTACTCGCGTAACGCGTAACCCTCACGTTGAACGAGAGTCGTTGCCGTAACGTATCGACTCTAACGCGCCATCGAGTTAACTTGGTCGCTGTCTCAAAGTGTTCCTGAGGTAAATCCCGCCCCGCAGAGTCTGTGACTAGAAGAATACGCTCTGTTGCTCAACGTAGTTTGAGAAAGAAAAGGAACATCCAAATAGTTACTGAAAGTTACTATTTGATAGTGTCACATCCAGTTAGGAGTGAACTAACCGGAACTGCAGTCAGCAGCCCCGAACCCGTCGTCTTATCCGCCCTCTCACCGAGAACTCGTGTTAACGCCACTCGAACCACCCCGTCTGGACCTGAGTAGTCGTCTCTCCAATCCATCACAATTAATGGTAATCCTTAAACCCAGTGTCCCTCTATTCTTAAATTACCTATTTAATTAACAGTGATTGATACTCCCATTGAGTCATTATAAATCTAGACGCTTAACGTCAGTGTTTAATATTTAATCCTTAATTTTGCCCGTTTAACTATTGCTAATTATTATATTTGTGTAAAGTAAAGTTTATTTTTTGTACGTGTGTTTATTTGTGGCTCCTCCTTTTTGACGTACCCTTGGCAAGACTTTAATTAAGAAGCCCTTCGGCTAATTTATTCAACCTGTATTATGTAATCTTAGAATTCAACAATCACAAACCTCCCCCCAGTAACAAGTGGGACTATTATAGTGAGAATCCTGGATACGGCACAACCCGCCTCTAACTAGCTTTCGCACGTTCAGTAGGAATTAAAGCCTACGTATATATATATATATATATATATATATATATATATATATATATATATATATATATATATATGATCGTAGATTGAGTCATAGGGTCACTACAATCGACTTAAACAAAAGCGGTGTGTCCAGATCAAGGACTAGAATATTTATTGGACCAGACTATGAGCAATTCTACGACATACATAAAAGTGGTGTCAGCTTTAAGGGGTTAAATTTTTGAGGAAGCGAACTCATATAGCCTAAAACTTGCCAACGTCCAAGGAAGCCCAAATAAACTAAACCTAATTTTTAATAATTAGAGTCTATTCCCCGAAGGAATATAAATAATAACCATTAATAACACTTTCCAGATAGCCTAAACAAAGCTAGGAAAATATTTATTATTTTGGGGATTAATTATTAGATTGTATCAGTTGGGAACAATCGCAGCTTCTAATTCTCTTACCAGGTGCGTAAGTTCTTTTGTGAGCCACCAGTTGCGTTAGCAAGAGCAGCAATGGCTTCACAATCGTTCGAAGTTTTCATCAAGCAAGGACAAGCTCTCGGTCTCACAGGACAGGAACTAAAAGAATTCGTCTGAAGCCAACAGCGAGAGGAAGGGGCACGTGAAATGGAAGTAAGAAAAGAAGAATTGAAAGAAAGGAGAAGAAAAGAAGTGTTAGAAATGGAAGTAAGAAAAGAAGCGTTAGAATTGGAAGAAAGAAGAAGAAAAGAAGAGTTAGAATTTAAAGAAAGAGAAAGGATTCGAAAACATGAGAGGGAATTAAGCAGAAAACAAATTGAGGTCAGTTCTGTTGGATCCTGTGATCTTTAACCCCAGGCCCCCGCTATGAAACTTACCCAATATAAAGATGAAGAAGATTTGTGCTCATACTTAACACATTTTTAAAAGTTCTTCGAGGTAAACGCATGGGCCCTAGAATCCGAATGAGTCAGTAGATTGCTCCCATTGCTCAGTCCGCGCTTAAGAGGAGTTTTCATCTCATTACCACATGAAGCTACAATAGACTATAGCACCTTGAAGGCCGAATTGCTATCCGCCTTCAACTTGAACCCTCAGTTCTACCGCGCTAAGTTTAGATGGGCTAAAATCCAGCCCGGTCAAACTTACCGACATTTTGGATATATCCTGAAGCGAAACCTCCAGTTCTGGTTAGAATCCTCCAAAGTCGAATCGGAGTATGAGGCCCTGATTGACTTTATGTTAAAAGACCAGCTATTTTCCACCCTCCCCCAGGAGATCTGAGAATTCGGGCAAGACCGCCGAGCGTCTACCTTTCAAGAATACCACGAGGAAGCTGATCTCCATGCGACAAATCATCGCCTATACCCACAGGATACCCGGAAGAATAGTCCCCCTTCCCCGAAGAATAAATTTAGTCAATGGAAGTCCCAACAAAGGAAACCCCCTCCATTGATAAAGACCACAGCACCGTTCAGGCCAAAGAATAAGCTTTTTGTAGCCCACGAATCAGAAAATCCCCAGTCTTCAATACCTCTACAATAACCAGCACCAGAATAAGCAGGTTATATGCTACTCCTACGGTTCTCTCGGCCATTATAAGTCCCAATGTGTACAGAATTCCAGCCTACGTCCCACCCAGAGCCAACAAGTTCACCACGTAACCGCTACCTTTCCCCAGGAACAGCCAGCCGCGCTTACGTCATCCCCCTCGTCTCCATCCCCACAGTAATTTCAAGTGGACTTCCTGTTCAACAAGAGTACCCCCGGAGGACTAAATTTCGAAACCGGCTCGATCAATTGCTGTAAAGTGTCCACCCTCGTCAGAGACACAGGGTGCACATGCATTGTGGTGTCAGACAAATTTCTCCCCCCTGTCGACCCCCAACATAAGAAGTACGCAATTGTACACGACTTCTTGGGTCAAGAAAAGAGATTCCCGGTAATCTGCTGCCATGTACAGTGTAAATATTTCACTGGTTGGGCCGACGTAGTGGCAGCACCATCAAATTTTGCTCGGTACTCATTGGCCAGAGTGCACTACTCTCCCCGAGTTAAGTGACTCAAGCTGTCGTCACTCGAGCGCAAGCTAGCCGCGAGGCCTCTCCCCCAACACGCCTTTTCACCCCAAATGCTCCTCAGAGGTCCCAACGAGTAATGCACAATTCCTCAGAGCTCAGCAGAGCTGCCCTTTACTTCAATCCCTTTGGAAAAAGGCCCGAAAGAACGAAGAGGTGTTTGTTCGAGGGAACCGTCATATAAGGAACATCATTAACGACTCCCTTCTGCTTCGCACCTCGCGGGATGAGTCTGACCCACCTTCCAAGGTCATGTGTATTCCGCTCACACATGTAGACCAAATCCTGCGAGTAGCACATGAAAGTACCATGGCCGGTCATTTCGGTCATAACAAGACTTCTCAGCGAGTATTTAAATACTTTTTTTTGGCCCGGTGCAGCCAAAGATATTTCAGAATTCTGCAAAACGAGCGATTTGTGCCAGAAAACCACTGCAAAATGTCGAATAGCTCCAGCTTCCCTGCAAAGAACTCCAGTCATTTCAGAGCCCTTCTCGAGAGTCACCTTCGACCTCATCGGACCAATTCACCCCCCTCCCCCTTCCGCCGAAGGTCATACGCATGTACTAACATTGATAGACTGCGCTACCTGATTCCCAGACGCTGTCGCTCTAAAAAGGATTGATAGGATCTCTTGCTCTGAAGCCCTTATTTCCATTTTTTTCTAGAGTAGGATTGCCCAAAGAAATCTTGTCAAATAGAGGCCGCCAGTTTACCTCTAAGCTCATGGAACACGTGAACACCCTGCTCCAAACCAAACCTATTTTTACCACGCCCTTCCATCCGAGCGCGAACGGCATGTGCAAAAAGTTCAATGCGACCTTGAAAAGCGTCCTCAAGAAGCTTTGCATGGAACAACCCCAAGAATGGCACCGATATTTGCCAGTTGCGTTATTCGCATGCCGCGAAATTCCCCATAGGACCATCGGATTTTCCCCGTTTAAGCTCCTGTACGGGAGAAACGTGCGGGGGCCCCTCAGTATTTTGAAGGAGTCATGGTCAAATTCCCGTTTGTGTCCAGAATTAAGTAACACTTATTCCTACGTCCTCGAACTAAGGGAAAGATTAAAAAGGTGTTCTGACATAGCAGTCAAAAATTCCGAAATTAATATGGAAAAGTATCGGACATATTTTGATCTAAAGGCCAAACACAGAAAACTGAAGCCCGGAGATGAAGTTTGGCTCTTACTCCTCTCGGACTCCCATAAACTTCTCTTCCAATGGAAAGGATCCTACCCCATTCAGAAAACCCACGGATCGGTCGATTACGTTATACTGACACCCGCAGGTGATAAGTTATAGCACATAAACATGCTAAAAAAATAATCATAGACGGGCCTGTATAAACAATAGAGTCGCCTTCGACGAAGAAAGGGTAGTTGACGCCGTCCACCCAAACAACCCCCTGAATATTGTTAATTCGATTTGCGTAGAGTCAAGAGAAGATTGGTTCCTCCCCCTCCTTCGGTCCAAGCTGCCCCACATAAAAGAACCTTTTCCTGAGTCGGATGTAAACTCCGACCTCACCCCCTCCCCAAAGCAACCAAATAATGGCGCTTTTGGAAGAATTTAGTGACGTCATTTCCCAGTCACCAGGATGCTCGACTCAGTTCGAACATGATATCGCCCTCACTACACTTGAACCAGTGTGATGTAAGCCCTATCCCGTACCGGTGCACCTAAGAGACGCTTTCAATGAGGATGTCGACAATCTTTTGCAATTAGGGATTATCGAGCCATCTATGTCCGACTACTGTTCCCCAATAGTCATGGTCCGCAAGCCAGACCAGTCCTTTAAGATGTGCGTCGATTTTCGGAACTTAAACACCGTCACCGTGTTCGACCAAAATTTACATCTCTTCGAAGGAGCCGCCTACATCACTGAGATAGACTTATGTAAGGCCTATTATCAGATCCCCTTAAAGGCATTAGCGAGGAAACTAACAGCCTTTCCTACAGACAAAGGTTTAATGGAATTTACTCGTCTTCCTTTTGGCCTAGTCACTGCCTGCAGTAGCTACAACCGCATAATGCGCGGTGTAATAGACGGTTTAAAAAGCATTTCTTTTTATTTTGATAACGTGTATGTGGCTACACGACCATATCTTGTCCCTCCGCCCGCTTTCAGAACCTTTAAAGCATCATGACTTTAAGATTAAACCCTCAAAATGCCATTTTTATTATAAATCCATAGAATACCGAGGATTTAAAATAGGCGAAATTAACCTGGCCCCAAAGAAAGAGAATGTAAAGGCTATTGTAAATATGCTCCTAGCGTGCAGCAAGAAGAAATTACGGTCTTTCCTGGGTGCCGCTTCGTTTTACCACCACTTCGTACCCCAATTCGCTTCTGTAGCAGCTTCCCTAAACGATCTGCCTTAAAAGAAACTCCCGGAACCCCTCCAGTGGAAACCCAACGCCGAAGCGTACTTTGAAGAGCTCAAAGAGAAGCTAGTCTCCGCCCCAATCTTAAAACTGCTGAACCCTCAAAAGAAATTTGGCGTATGGACAGATGCCTCCCAACTGGGTATTGGCTGCGTATTACTCCAATACGACGAGGACCAAGAACCCGCTCCTATAAGCTATGCGAGTCGCCGACTGACGGCTCTCAAAAGGGCATACGCTACGGTAAAGCTGGAAGCTCTAGCGATTTTTTGGGGGATTAAAAAATTTAGAATGTATCTGGTAGGTCATCCATTGCTCATAGAGACTGATCATAGACCGTTAGCCTACCTAAAAACTTGTAAAAACCGAAACTGCAGTCTAATGCGTGGGTCATTATTGCTAGCTGAGTACCGTTATGAAATCAGGTATCTAAAAGGGTCTGACAATGTACTCGCAGATAGCCTTTCGAGAAACCCAATTTCAGATAGCGATTAATAGTCAATTATTTATTTTTTTGTGTGTATCTCTTTGTCTAAATAATTATTTCTTGCCCGTACTCTGTATGTGTTTTGTATATGTGAATTAGAGAAACTGACGTAGCAGTAGTATTTTGTAGCCATTAGATACTAAGGTATATTCCTAACGGTTTTGATAAAGTTACCACTCAATTGTTCGAGTCGAGGAAGATAATTACAAATTCCCCCGGTGAAGTTAATTTTCACATTATTCCTTATTTCATGGCGGAATAATGTTCCTCGAAATAGGTAGGCGTGTAAGGATATGGAACGTACATACTCGCATGCCGCCAGACAATCGTGGGAACGAAAGAAATTTGTCGTTTGAGTTGACCTTCGTCTCCTCTCTCCCCCCCTTCCCCCAACTGGCGACAGGAAGTCTGACGAAAGAAGGCCTATCTCACAGAGAAGCCTAAATTCTATTTTCCTTCTTTATGATACCATGGAGATTGTCCAGAAGGCACTGCGATAAGCGAATTGTTGTGAATGGAATCTCTCTCTAGATTTCTCACAATCCGCGGTATAAATAACATCGCCGTTCATCCCTCTACAGCAGTGTCCCAAACCTACTTGCGTTACGCGTAACCCTCACGTTGAAAGAGAGTCGTTGCCGTAACGTATCAACTGCCAACGTGCCGCCGAGTCAACTTGGTCGCTGTCTTAAAGTGTTCCTGAGGTAAATCCCGCCCCGCAGAGTCTGTGACTAGAAGAATACGCTTTGTTGCTCAACGTAACTTGAGAAAGAAAAGGAACATCCAAATAGTTACTGGAAGTTACTATTTGATAGTGTCACATCCAGTTAGGAGTGAACTAACCGGAACTGCAGTCAGCGGCCCCAAACCCATCGTCTTATCCCCCCTCTCCCCGAGAACCTCGTGTTTACGCCACTCGAACCAACCCGTCTGGACCTAAGTAGTCGTCTCTCCAATCCATCACAATTAATGGTAATCTGTAAACCCAGTTTCCCTCTATTCTTAAATTACCTATTTAATTAACAGTGATTGATACTCCCGTTGGGTCATTATAAATCTAGACGCTTAACGTCAGTGTTTAATATATAATCCTTAATTTTGCCCGTTTAACTATTGCTAATTATTATATTTGTGTAAAGTAAAGTTTATTTTTTGTACGTGTGTTTATTTGTGGCTCCTCCTTTTTGACGTACCCTTGGCAAGACTTTAATTAAGAAGCCCTTCGGCTAATTTATTCAACCTGTATTATGTAATTTTAGAATTCAACAATCACAAACCTCCCCCCAGTAACAAGGGGGACTATTATAGTGAGAATCCTGGCTACAGCACAACTTGCCTCTAACCAGCTTTCGCACGTTCAGTAGGAATTAAAGCTTTTCTATATATATATATATATATATATATATATATATATATATATATATATATATGATCGTAGATTGAGTCATAGGGTCAATACCATCGACTTAAACAAAGGACAGCGGTGTGTCCAGATCAAGGACTAGAATAATTATTGGACCAGACTATGAGCAATTCTACGACAATGTGAGATAAGGTGGATTTTGTGAATAAATTGGTCATGTTAGTGGAGGAAGAAGATAAAACTGCCTCAAGCGATACAAACCTCCTCTATAACCAGACTGATACTAAAAACAAGGCGCGAGCCCTTATAAACAAAGTCAGTCAACACAGTGAACACTAGATATTAAACATTTATCATAATCATCCCTCTTTATTCAGGCCTCACAACTCTCCCGTAGGTATTTAATTATATAGAGGATAAGCCTAAATGGGCGTTTGGATTTACTTCAATATATTTCGTTCAAAGATTTTACCTCAAGTGCGGCAAACGTCGTGATCCGATTGTTGGTTCTAGTACATCTTCTACAACTACGACAACAACAACAAGAAAAATTATTATTACTCGATAGTAGAATGTAACTTAGCAGAGAAACATGTTCGACACTATTGAATTGCGTTGATCGATGTGGAAAAGAGATTTCTTCGAGAAACGTTTGGTCAACCAACATCCACAATAGTTTACTCTTTTAAATGTGTTTTGGGACTAGAAGGACAGAATGGTTCACCCCTAACTAGCATAAGTGTTCTCATTTAAGTCTATTTAACGTTGAGTTCCTAACCCTTATCTGGATTCAATAGTTCCCACTTTTCTCAGAGCTCCTCTCATAATAATGTAATTTTATATACGACCACGATAATTGCTCCCTTGTCCATTCCCTCTTTATTCGAATTAGGGATTAGAGGAAACTAGCACCCTACATTTACCAGGCGTTCTGTGGGAGGTGAAATTGAAAGGGGCTGGAAAAATGGAAATAAATATGAGAATTTGGGAAATACGGCTAGGATGATTGAATCATCATCATATTTTTATTCTTCTACTTCCCTTTCTGATTCCTCTGTTTCTTGTCTTTCATTTTCTTTTCTTCCTCTTCTTCTCGCTATTCTTTTCTTCTACTTCTCAGCAGGAGAATATCTGACCTATCCTCACTTATGATTGGGCGATTGCCTTGATTTATATTAGAATCCTGCAGAAATATTAGGCACATGGAAATAAGTGTGTACCTCTAGCTCTAGATCTGGTAAAAAATAAGCACGATTGATTTAAAACATGTCCATAAGTGTGTATCAGTATTTTCATTCTAACATTAAGGGTGATGGCATTTTAAATCAGGCCCCCTTATATTGAAAGGTAGCCAATTTGGACAATCTTCTGATGTAGTTTGTTTGCTGCAGCTTTTCACCTTTTATTCTTCTGGGGTTGTCCTTCACTGGATCATAGGTCTTTGCTGATATATATTCTGAAGTTTTTCTTGTTCTTACTTTTATTGCAAAAATCCATGATAACATTTAGCCTCAATATGTTAGTGGACTGTGGTTCGTAAAATAGTGGCGAAATTAATGGAGTAAAAATATAAGGAAGCGACAAAGCCTGAGAAGTCTTAATAGTATAATGTGTGTGCGCTGGTGACCGAGTTGTGTGCAACTCTGACCTTGTCCAAATAATACAAAGGATAAAATGTTAGGATTTATTGCACTTATCCTTTATTTTTACTTTATTTCTTATTATATACTTTACTTTAGGTCACCCTCACAAATAGAGTAAATGCTGCTATACACTTACATCTAATATAGACACAAACCCACATGCACACTTTGAGATACACCTGCATTTAAACGATTATTGAAAAGATTGGAAGATAAAGTTAATTTGTCTGCGCTGTGTAAAAAAATCTTATCTCTGTTTTAATCTGTCAACTCGTTTGTCTATCGGCCAATTTTTCTTATATATTTTTATCTGTTTATAACTTTCTCTCATGCTGTGGCTTTCGCAATATTTACAAATATTTATTTTTAAGGTCCATTTATCTATTCAACCTCAGCTGAATCAAAAAGTTAAAGTTTTTATGGATAAAATCTAAAATCTATCTAGCAATTCATCTAGCTATCTAACTACCACCCTATGTACGTACCTACCTACCTATCCATCTCGTTACTTTGAGAAAATCAGATTACTTAAACAATCAATAAGCCAAGAAGCCAAAAACCATAAAAGAATTTTGTATTGGTAGCTTTCACATGAACCACGAAAGTGGAAATGTGGAATCTTTACCATTCTGTCACTTTTAATTCACCCAGACAGAAATATCCCCCGAAATACCGCAATCTTCGGTTAAAATCATTGGGTTTTTATTTTATAAAGGAGAAGTAAAGCGAATTTCACGTATTTGAAAGAAACGTATGCGATAGACAGATGGAAAATAAAGATGGATAGATAAAAATTCAAAATAATTACGTACAATACAAGACCTAATAAATGTTGATGAAAAATCTATACTTTCATATTTGGACAACCTGAAAATTAAATTATTACTTATATTAAAAAAATACAAATTTCCCCAGCTTCGAATATATCCAATACACTATAGGGAGTTAGAAACCAAACTATTAAAACCCTTTGTATACTTTTTAAAAAATCTCTTACCAAGGGAATAGTTCCTATATAGTTCAAAGAAGCAAATGTAATACCAATTTTCCAAAAAGAAAAATCAGCTGATCGCTGAAACTTTCGGCCCATTTGCCTTACTTCTGTGATGGGTAAGCTCTTGATGTCCATATTTAGAGAGATGATCCTAAGGCATCTAAAGGTCAATAAATTAATAAATGACTCGCACCATATCTTTCGACATGGACGCTCATACTGAAATAAATTGCTCGGTATTTTTCAAAAAATGGTAACAACATTTTACTAGAAAAAAGCTGTTAATATATGTAGTTTATCTGACTTAAAAAGGCTTTTGATACCATTCCGCAGAAAAGACCCTTAATATAGCTAGAAGAACACAAAATACATAGGTGGCAGCATATTATAATAGCTTGAATCGGTCAGAAAAAGTTTAGGAGAGAGTTGGTAAAAATTTAAATAGTTCATCATGGTCTATTTTACTTGTGACCTTGAAAATGAAAGTGAGATAAGCACATCTGAGCTTAAAAACTTTATTACTAAGCTTTCGGACCTAAGCTAAGTCCCTTCCTCATAGATGTTATCACTGAGGTTCAAAATTTGGTGTTCATAAGAAACTCGGCAATAGGGCAAAATAACGTAGTGACTACGAAAACTTGAAAAAAAAACTTGGATTGATTAGTCGGATTGATGGAAAGATGGCTACAGCAATTCAAGTACGAAAAGTGTAAGCTAATGCATAGAAGTTACGATAATTTACCAAATGATTACAATATTTTAAACAGGGTCAACATAAAAAATGATTTAGGTATCTTAATCTCAAATCATGCAAATTTTTAAAAACAAAATACTCTAGGTTCCCAAAGGGCAAATAGTTTTTCAAGCTACATAGTTAGACATTTTGCATTAAAGTTAAATGCCTTTTCCTTAATATAAGACGCTTATAAGATCTCATTTTTAGTGTGTGTCACACTTATGTTCGCTATAGATGCGAAACAACATTGCAACATCAGGACGTTTCCAGTGACGAGGAACAATATTTTATTTCTGAACTTAGAAATTATCGCATGAAGATCGGTATCTGCGTGGCAATTTATCGAAGTATTTAAAAAACTAAACAGGTTTACTAATATTAACTATTATTACATATTTTTATTAGATAGGCGATTGCCGGCTAGAAATACAGTTAAAAGCTAGTAAACAGAGGATTTAGGACTGCAATACCATAGAATATTTTTTCCCTACTATAACACAAACATAGAAGAACTTTTCTAGGGATGTCGTTGAAATTATTACAGATAATTGTTTACGAATAGTATTGATAAATCGTACTTTAGAACATATCTTATAAGAACAAGAATTTTTAAATTAATTCCTTTTTCTTATCCTTTATATTAAGCCCTTTAGGGGTTCGTAATTCTGTAATAAACTGCAAAAACAAATTCGCAAAATGAGAACAGAGACTTGAAATTTCGATCTTGCACCCCTTCGTGGGAATTGAGGAAGGGATTGAGATAGGCCACAAACTTTAGCATGTACGTAAGAGTATTCATATTTCTTCAAAATACGAACCGGAATCATCTTAAGAAGATTATTTTCAGCGGAATGATAGATCCTAGTAAAAATTATTTATATATATGTATACTAGTTCAGTTTGACGTCAAACTGAACGTTTTATAAATATTATTTATTGGTTATAATCGACTATCGGTGTGTTATTAGGCTCGTATTGGTCCTTTCATCTACTTATTGGTCCTTACATGCTCAGGATTGCTCCCCTTCTCCTACTTATTTGATCGTTATTGTTTCTTCCTTCTCCATATTTGTCCTTACTTTCCCTGGATTCTTGCCTATTTCCCTCTCAATTGGACTATATTTATTTTATCTTCTCCTCATTGAGTCTTACTCGTCAACATTAGTTAGTATTATCACATATTTAGGCTGTATTGCTTCTTTCCTCTCCTTATTAGTTCCTACTTGATTAGGGTCGGTTCGTATTTCCTCCCCATTTGCTCCTTTTTGTGTCGTTCTTCTTATTGGTTCTGACTTGGTGCCTTTTGTTTTTGTTCGTATTTGCTTCGTGCTGCCCTCTAATGGTTATATTTTTCGTTATTAGTCCTTTTGTGTCTGCAATTACTCCTCTTTGGCTCCTACTAGTCCTAAGCTAGCACTAAGTTGTCCTTATTTAGTTCCCAAAGGGCACGGTTTGTCTAATTTTGTTTCTATTCGGTCGTGGTATGTCCTTCATGGTCCTTACTTCATATAATTTTGTCAATTCCCTATCTTTATACTGAAGAGCATGATTAAGGAGTCAATACAATAAAAGCATTACATTTAACGATTAAATTGCTCTTCTATGATATTTCTTCTCATTGTTTATTTAGACTCACCTCTAGTTAATGACGAAAATCTTCAAGGTTCATTAGTTGCGCTATTATTGTTCCAGTCTATTTTCATAAAGGACCTTGTAACGGAAAAATGTAAAGGTTAAAAATTTTAAGAAGAAAAGAAAATAGAAAACGACTCTATTTACAAAAATGTAGCAAACTTACATAAAAGCTCAAGACAAACCTATTGAGTAGGCAGATAAATAGCAGATAAAATCTTAACTTTAACGTACACTGGCAAAGATACTCGGCGTTGTCCTGGCATAAAAAAACTCCCTTGAAAAAATTAAATTCTCTACTTAAGCTATATTACGCAATTAAAAGATGGTATGTATAAAATATACAGTTTATTTTAATTTTGAGTAATGGAGTAGCGTATCATGAAAGACTAACAGAGAACGATTTTCACATTACAGTAGTGTAGCAAGGCAAGCAAGCGGGTGGGCGGGTAGGCGGACGGGCAGGCAAACCTGAGTACCCGGGTGGTAGCCACAGACTTTAAAGCACGCCTCAAGCAGATGGGCCCGAGTTTTAACAAAATATCTAAATTATTTGAGTCACAAGCATACTGATAATAGGTATTATCGCGTTTTTAAACAATGGAGTCGCATAATTGGTCTTGTAAACTTTAATTTTTCCACGGGTAATGTTATTTTAATTGCAACTCATAGCCGCGATTACTTGCCAATAAAATGCAAACCTAACCTAACATAACCGAACCTAACTTTACCAAAACTAACTTAATCTCACCTAACCTAACCTAAATATGAATAGCCTATGTTACCCCCCCCCCCGGGTCAGCTTACCCCTAACAGTGACCTTGGTTGACCTTCAAGGTCGCTATAAGTGGGCTTCTATAGCGGTCATATATACATACATACAGACTTTCGGAAGTATATATTAGATAGATCGATGCTTATGAATTGAGGGTCGATTTTTTAATTTTGGATAAATTAGTAAACGAATTTGGGATCTTTCGTCGGAAGAGCTCGAAGTGTCGAAACTACGCTTTCAAGCTATTAACAACTTAAACAGAATTCTAAAATATTGTTGTGAATATCATTATTAAGTACAAAGATATCTTGGGGTCTCTGCATAAATTATTTTGTCCATCATCATCTGGAAAACGTTGTTCGCTTTTGGTCTCCCTCCATTAATAGCGAACTGGCACCGATATGACGAGTTGAGTACTTGTACTATGTTGCACAATCCATTACACACTCGTCAAGATGAGCTCTCTCCATTTTAACGAGATCTCCCTCCTCACTACCGACCATCTAATGGAATTCACACACCAGTTAGAATGACAATCGATGAGGAGCCCCAAAGCACCATGACTCAGTCCTCGTTAAGTGGCGGAAGTGCAGTCTTCGCATAGTTTTGTGTGTTAGACACGAACAAGCGACCGTGTAACCTGCCGTGTGCGCGGGGAGGGGGCCACCGGTTAAAGGTCAGGGCTCTGTGACTAGGAGACCGTCATCATCAAGGTTCTGGCATTAGGGTGGGACATATTTTGTGGTGCGAAATGGGAAAGGAAATTATAGATGTTTTGTGAGTGGCTATATGCGTAATTTGGTGTGTAGGAGCTCTTACACGTTGATCAGACAATAGGCCGCAAGTTCGTGATCACGCTGAAAATTTTGTTCTACCCCTGCTGGGATCGAACTCGGAACTAAGACACCTCCATAACTAAGAAAACAACTACATGAAGAAAGACATCGATTCTTATACCAATTTCGTTCGTATGTAGGCAATCATGGGGAACTGTTAAAAATTTAGTAATATTAATTATAAATTATTGGACGAGATGGAGAATAGAACAAAGAGTCACTATAATGAATTCCAATTGGCAAACAAACACCTCAGCCACCAAATTCCTTTAGTTATAAAATTTGTTAAAAGTGGAATATAAGCCACATGGTGGAGGAACTGATGGAGAGGAGTTTTAGAGTGACAGGCAAAATATAAGGAAAAGGGAAATTTTATACTTCCTAGGATAGTGCTTCTGAATTCCTGACTAAGGTCTATTCTTGGCTTAACACCAGTCGGGGGTTATTAATCTGTGGGTTGTGATTTATGTCACTAAATTATTTGTTTTTGATAAAAGAGTGACTGGCATATATTTTTAATTTTTAGCATTCTTGTCGCCTTTTTTAAAAAAAGAACTACAGTAGAAAAGTTAGACCTTGTAACCTAAATTTTCATTAAATATTTTGTAAAGAGATCAGCTAATAGGTCAGCAGGATAATCTCCATCAGCTTTTATTTGGTCGATTGTATACCCTCTCTTTCCAAGCGCTATAACATTTTTCCGACACTTAAGTCCATGCAAATTTTGTCCTTACTTCCTAGTGGGAATTTAAACTAGGTGAATACTTATTATTTGTTGTAAGAAGACCATTTCACTCTTATATAACAATACTTGATATAACCTTTTAACTCAATCCAGTTATATCTTTGTGATTTTGGCTTGTTGCTTATCATTTACCAATGTCATTTGCTTGCTGCAAATTTTTACTTGTTTCATCTTTTTTAATAAGTTGTTATTTTCAATAGTTTTACTAACTATATTTGCAATATGTTTTTTAATAAGCGTTTGAATTTCTGTATATTCGAGCAGTAATATAATTGCACCAATCCCTCTCATTATATTATTTACGGTTTTTCTAGATTTCCCTTATTTTCTAATAGATGACCTGGTCTCATTCTTATTTGAAAAAGGTCTATATCGTAAAATAGTTTATTATTCTTGTCATGATATAATTGATATGGTGTCACTTGATCATTAATTCATTAAACTTGTTGGTATACGTTGGAAGGTATAAATTTTAATTTGGTTTTCAAGTTTTGGTTGATTATTCGATTTGACATGAATTTTGTTCAGGCTATTTTGGATCTATTTTTATTTTGCTCCTGAGTAATCTATGATTGCGCTCATTGTTGAAAGGGCTGATAACCGATGTCTTTCAAGATTTTTTCTGTTGAAGTTTATGATATCAATCTTATTCTATTCTCCGTTTAGTCTTATCAATGATCATTTTCCGATTTACCTATTTTGAAGGAATTCATTATGTAAAGAATACCTAACCTACTTTTTCATCGTGCCTGTTTCCACCTTTATTTCCCCATCATAATTCAAAGTTTACAAACGAAACTAAGGTTTATTTATTCTGCAATCTATACATTAGAGTCACCCCGAATCATCTTAAACTGCTGGGTTCCTTGTGTCTGTGTGTGTGTGTGTGCATATATGAGTGTTCCTTAGAAATTTTCAACTTCTTCATCTGAGTGAGATGTAAGTGCATACGCATATGCTTGGAAAAATCCTCGCGAGATTATCTATTTTACATTTTAATTACTAGCAGGTTTGGTGAAGTAAACCGTCATCAAATTTAACTTAAGGGGAACGCTTCATTAAATGACGATGAGTCCTGCAATTATTCCTAATTTGGAGGCGACAAATCATGACTTAAAGCCGTCAAAACATTGGGGAGTAAGTCCATGTGAAAAGACGCGGCAGAGGGATAAGCAAGTTTCCATTCCTGTTGGTAGTTTCTCATTTTTTTATCCTTTTGTCTAATGGCTAACCTCATTTCTTCTTTTTGTCAGAGTGATCTAATCTCCCTGGACGAACCGAATGTTTGGCGCCGTCATCAGTGCGCTCATTTCACGCAATACCTACATGTCCAGGAACCTAGCTAAAAATCACATTTTTTTCTCTAAACCGAGCAAAACAGGGAAAAACGTGTAATCTCTTGCACCGATCGGTGTATCGTAAAAAGCTCGGCCGTAAAGTCAGACGCAGCGCCCAGAAGAACCTCGTCGAATTGAAACATATGTAAAAAGTCATGGAAGCCGACGTTCTTTTCGCATTTGGAGCCATCCATTGACACTGGTACGGCTCCAGCGTGACCCAACATGTGATCCTAAGAATGAAAAAGCAGTGAACTGGTGCTCTAGACTCTTTGAGAACAGAAGTGTAGTAAAAAATAATCAATAATGGTACAATGATAGGGGACATCCAGAGTAGAAACAGTGGCACCTCTGCCAGAGAACTACATCGAGCTGTTGAAAGAGTTGCTTTGTCTTTAGCTTGATAAGATTAGAGTATAATTAGCTTCTTGAGTTTGCATAAACGCAGTCAAGATCGGCTGCAAAAGAAATTAGAGACCTTAGTAACGAATGAGAAGATGTGCTTGCACGTACAAGAGCATAAAGCGGCATCTCTTTTGCATCGACTGGAAGCTCTCTACAGGAATATGGGGTAGTCACCAATCGTCAAACGGATAACAGTGAGATGGATTACTTCAACTTGAAATTTACGTTCGGATGTATATGGTGAGAATTCGCATCCCTAATCTAGCTTAGAAGGAACAATGAAGCAATAAATACGTAAAAATTAGACCTATTAACACTCTAGATGCTGAGTGCCATGGATCGCTGAAAGTCCATGGCGTGGGTACAAGATACCTTACTGTGTGTGCCTTCATCGTCGAGTGTTGGTCAAAATCAAGGCAAAAAACGGCGTTATTCTACCACATTCAAGCGATTCATATTTACAAACAAATTTAGGTCGGTGGGAATGCGTGGATGGCATCAGAAGTGCACCGCCTTAGTCGTGACCAAATGGAACCAGATCCTGTGCCCTTTGGTATAATAAGAAATGGGGGTACAGAGCTTATTAGAGTTAGCACTCCAAAGTAGGCATCTGGACTGCACCAAAAGAGATCGAATGGTCGTATACGTAGAGCGTAGCGAGAACATATTCCTGCAGCACCGAGGTGATACCACTGATGTTCAAGGCAAAGAGAGTGACAATGTTCACGCTTCTACTCGGACGCTCTCTTCCCTTGCACCTACTACCATATGCTGAAGCTCACTCAACTAGGTACAGGGAGAGTGCCTTGTTATGCGATGTACCAACTTGGGTGTAATTGAGCTGAGACTTCACCTCGTTGGGCCATTTCCACTGAAGAGTGATTTTTCCTACGTCCGAAATTGAAGAACAATATCGGAGATCCGTGGATCTACACCACTTAACCCTTGAATCGGCTCCTGGGGAAACTTATGGTATAGGGTCTCTAACTCAGTACCTACAGGCAATAAACACATGTATGTAGGTATTAGTGTTAGCCTGGCCATTACTTTACATGGGCGTGGCAAATATTGGCTCTCTATCATCCTAGAAACTTTAGAACATTGCTTCACAATGTTTCTGGCTCGCTTCCATAAATTATCTTAATGGACATTTTTTCTTAAAAAAAAATGTCTCCCAAAATTACTATAAATGATCTAATAATAATCATGATGAAAGTGTAAGAACATATAGTACCTACAGGCAATAAACACATGTATGTAGCTATTAGTGTTAGCCTGGCCATTACTTTACATGGGCGTGGCAAATATTGGCTCTCTATCATCCTAGAAACTTTAGAACATTGCTTTACAATGTTTCTGGCTCGCTTCCATAAATTATCTTAATGGACATTTTTTCTTAAAAAAAAATGTCTCCCAAAATTACTATAAATGATCTAATAATAATCATGATGAAAGTGTAAGAACATATAGTTGCTACCCTTTAGGGCTTCATTTCACAAAAGGGGGTTCTAATTATTATCATTATATTTTAATGATAAGACCACCTTTTGGCAAAAGTTATTATTTGTATTTTCAGTTTTTTAAATACGAGTATTATTCTTGATCAAAACTTAAAGGATTCTGTAAATATCTCTTTGTTCGTGGATTACTGACGGGTTTTTTTTTATTTCAGGAATAACCTCTTAAGAGTTTGGGGGCTGGTGATTATCTAGCATTTCTAAATGAAGGATATGTCGGTGTGAATATTTTGGACTAAGATATAGGTCAACAGCTACAGGTGAAATACTCTTTATCCATGCTTAGTTATCATCTCCTCACAGTCTCATTACTTCTATAGGAAAGCGAGTAAAGTATATCCTAAATATTCTCAAGATGTTATCCACGGCAAAAAACAAATTTTAGTGTGTCAAGAACATTAATATTTCAAGAATAGTTTGTTTTTATCATGAGCAATATTAAAAAATACTAAAAATGCAAATAGAAATTTTACCAACTCGAGGGAAAATCATTAAAGTTTACGTGCCTAAATCTGAAAAATATTATTATTTCTTGGTCACATACTAAAGATGACCTCGAAAGGTGTTTTCTCATATATCCATCATACTGTGTACTTGCAGGTCACGTCTCAGTTGTACTTCTGTTGGATATGTTAGGATTCTGTTGAACTATTTCTGGTTCTTGGAATTAACGGGAAACAGATTGTCGTAGAATGGACTCTCGACGATATACCATATATAACTATTCGTTGAGGGAACTTCTTTAATTATCTTTAGAGTGCGTGGATGTCTGGTGGGCCGATATTATGTATCTTCGATATGCTTAAGAAGTGGAACTGAGCTCAAGGATAATAATATTGCTATCTTTAATAAAATAGTGTTTTATTAATAATAACTATCAACAATACACAAAACGGAAAATATTGACATAAACAGAGAATGGAAAGGGTCGTGGGGGCTCGGCTAATCCGAGGATTAAAAGATATATAAAGGTAAAACAAATATAAAGTTAAAGAGATGGGATGGTTCGCTAAACCACATAAAGCACAGGATAGAATTGACAAAAGGGTTTAATACTCAAAGGCAACGTTCGGCTTACGTAATTTTATACTAGTGGTGCAGAGGAAGTCGACGTGAAGGAATTTTCGGTCCGCTGGCGAGTTCCAGCCGAAGGGGGGCAATAAAAGGATCCTGATGTCGCGTCTTGGGAATGAGAACCGTTTCTCGACGAACGGCTTGAAGAACAATAACTGTTCTACGTTGTTCTCTTCTGAACAACAGGGAGGGTGAGAACCGTCTCTTGTCTACGGGCTCAAGAACAATGGCTGTTCTAATGTTGTTCTCTTCTGAACAACAGGGGAAGGGGTGAGAACCGTTTCTGGTCAACGGGCTCGAACGAACAATGGCTGTTCTAACGTTGTTCTCTTTCTGAACAACGAGGGGGAAGCCTTGTGGACTTGGCGTCACGAAAGGCTCGAACCTTGGCACTCAAGGGATATTGTCCTCCTTCTGGACAAGTGATGGTGAATCTCGAGGTCGAGGTCCCTTGGCGCACAAAGTGAGAGAGGGTCGGGGTGATGTTTCGCGACGAAAATCTGGATCTCCAATCTCCTCTTAGTGGTAAAGTTTCCATCTAAATAGTCGAGACACTCCCTTGGCGTGGGGGACAATGGAGTGGGAGCTTCGAGGGAATGCACAACCGAGCCTGGGAACAATGCCTTATCTGCCCGTGAGCCTAACTCAATCTGGCGAGGTCGGCGTATAGGGGCGAACGGGAGGAAGATAAACCTCCTTGTTTAAACATTGACTCAGGTGGCTGCGATAAGGCGCCAAGCTTCAAAGCGAAGATGCACGTGGGAGCATCGTGGTTTTAAATAACATGTGACAGGGGTTGAAATTAACGCGGCCTCAACCTGTTCTATCACACAGATGGTAATATCGGTTAGGACGGTGCGATATTTGTAGATGTTTAGCTTTTGGTAGCAAATTCACCAGAACCTTGCCAAATGCAATCCATGGGTGACATGGGAGGTATGTTTCTTCTGGTTTATAATTCACTGGAATTACAGTGAGGAGGTCATTTGAACTCAGATATTGGAGATCATTTTGGCTTGGAGTATCTCAGTGTATTAGGTTCTTGAACTTTATCGCAAGTTTCACTGAGGATGGTATGGTTCTTAAATTTAAGAACATGAGTGGCTTGTTTTTTCCCTATTATTGATGAATGGCGTTCTGAAGATGTCATGATAGTGTTTTATTAGCACACCTTTGTTTTCAAAGTGTTATCGGTTTATTGGTGTGCTGCAGTTGTAGCGGGCCGAAAATATATCTCTAATCCCAATCGATCCAACCCGCTTCCTACACTGTCCGGACGTGAGAAATCGAGGGAGAATGAAACGGATTGTATATACAGTCCCTTTACTTACAAAAAAAGTACAATGATAGTTACAGTTATATTTACAGCAATTTATATTTACAAGGGAAGTGTGCACACTTCAAAATGAGGCCAAATTCCCCAATCCAAATACGATACCAAAAGAGAATTTTATAACAGGCGAATACAACAAATTTACTTATATATCTACACAAAACATAAAAAACATAACAACAACCGGACGAAAAGGGGCACGCGCTATCACTTGTGTGCTGGAGGTGGGTGGTAGTAGGCTAACTTAGAAGGAGGCAGGATTGTCAACGAAGGTGGGTATGGTGGTCCAGGTGGTTAGCGAAGTATGAAAGCCCTTCGTCTCAGGGCTGGGCGGAGCGCTCGTCTAGAGAACCCTTCTTGCAGTCTGTCCAAGCTTCCACTCTCTGAAGAAGAGATATATCCTCCGTTTATGATCCATTTACTTATACATGGAAGGGAAACTAATAAGTGGGCATTACCCGAGTAAATTTATCGACTATCTTACCTCTTAAATGTATATCCAAACAATCCTCAGCATCAACAATTCTCCAAATATTTAACTCTAAAAACAACTCTTTCAAAGTATAATCTTTTGATAAAAGATTATTTTAAACAAAGTACAATCTGAGAAAGAGAAAACAGTTTTAATACATGAAATAAAATACATATATATACAAAGAGAAAATATAAAAAAACTCATTCCCACTCACACACACATTCTTACAGAGGGAGGGAGAGGGTACTGAGAAAAGGGGTGGGAGAATGGCCCTTTTACACACACCCCTCCTTTCTTAAGCCATTCGACCAGCCACTCACAAAACCCGTTCAATCACTCTTCATGGTACCACTTGTGCTCAATCACACCCTTCTGCACCCATTCACGCTCTTCTACTGGTCCCTGGCTACGCGTAGCAATTAGTCGTGGTTGTTCGTCAGTCGTCCTGTCAGTCTCATCGTCACTATTGATCATCTCATCAACCATACTCTTAGCCCTCATTACCAGTTCTCCCATCTCACGACAGAATTCTTTCATACTCTTCCGTTCAGAACCTTTACTCTTCATACCCCCATTCATCAGCTCCTCACTCACAGCTCTTATCTAACTCAAGGTACATTCTTGCGAAACAGACAGGTCAGTCACATCCCCCGTATTCTCGACAGGCATACCAGAAACCCCTTCGACTGGTTCCCACCAGAAACCTGAAAAATCAGCCACTTCATCGTTCACTACATCAAATTCGCCCCTACTGTTACCATTCGTAAAACCCGAAAAATCGGCCACACTAGGTTCATTCTGCCCAAACACACTATCATTCATACTGTTCCCAAAACCAGAAAAATTTGGCACAGGCAGCTCACTCACTCGTCTACTTATACCAGCCAAATCACTCACCTGTTTACGCAAAAACTCAATCTCCCTTTCAAGATCCCCCATACCAGAAACACTTTGCTCAGACTTACTTTCATTCGTACTTGCATTCTTCTTTTCACTCTTCTTTGTACGCTTTCTACTCCTCGAGACTAAGACTAGCTCTTTCCCAGACAGATCCATACTATCACATTCAATCTCATCATCATGCACTTTACCTCTCTCTCTACACAGTCCATACACCGGATGGCTCACCAGGTAGTCAGGAGGTTCTCTCCATCTCCTTAACTGACTCTGATGAGCCCGCACTCTCTCAGTCATACCGTCATTCAAACTTTCCAAAACATACGTCACTCCATTTTCCCAAACCCTCACAACTCTATAAGGTCCATCAAACTTCTCACTCATCTTTGACACATTCAACCTACCCTTCACTTCTTTCACCTTCAATACTTTTGCACCTAATTCAAATGAACGGAACCTTTTATGTGCCTCACGCCATACACTCTGCTCACTTTCACTCAAACGAAACCTATCTTTCACTCGCCTTTCAAAATTCATCACAAACTGACATGGGGACATTCCAGTTGGACTATGCACAGTTGAATTATACGCCCACAACACTCTCCTCAGACACACATCCCATTCATTCACTGTCGTACTCATCATTCTCAACATCTCACACAAGGTTCTTATAGTCCGTTCAGCCAATCCATTTGAAGACGGTACATACGGAGTTGTTCTCACATGCTCCACACCATTCTCTCTCAACATTTGCTCAAACACTTCCCCTACAAATTCAGGACCATTATCACTCAGACATCTTCTAGGCTTCCATACACACATAGGAAAAAACAACTGCTCAACAACACGCGCAACAGTCACACTCCTTTTATCTCTCACAGGCGCTGCATACACAAACTTACTTTTTTGATCAACCATCACAACCATACCAACATTCCCAGCACTCGTACGCGGCAAAGAGACACAATCAATCACTACCAATTCAAACGGTTCTTTCGCATCAACTTTCAACATCGTTGGTTTCACTTGCACACCTTGCACCTTTCGCTTCTGACACCTTTCACACGTAGTTGCAAAATCATTCACAACAGTTCTCAGAAACGGGTGGAACACACGCTCCTTCATACACTCCCACAGCTTAAACTTACCCATATGCCCATAATTATCATGCACAACCTTCACCAGACCAATCATACCAATTAAGGACATCACAGGTACATACATATCATCACCACCCTTCACATGCCTCACAAAATATACAACATCCATACAAACAACAAAATCCTTAGCATACCTTTTAAAATCACTTAAACACTCTGGCCATTCATTCAAATCAACACGCATCATTACACACCTCTTCAACTCACTAACAAAAGGACACATCTCTTGCATCTCTAGAATATCATCATCACTTAAAATCTCATTCTCATCATCCATGACCAACTCAATCATGCCACAAAATTCGACAACATTCTTTGCACACTCATTCAAACTCATCACCTCACATTCACCTTTCATAAGACAATCCTTATCAGCATTCAAAGACAAATCATTGAATCTCATAAAGTCTACACCAAGCAAGAAACAACACGGCATTTGCTCATCCTTCAGAATCACAAAGTCATGCTTCACATTCACACCATTACCCAAACTCACTTTCAGACTAATACTGTTCCCATGCCACTATCATGCCATTCCCTAATCCACTTATCCGTAACTTCACAGGTTTATGCTCGCAACATTTAAACTCATCATACTTACTCAGAATCCTCTCATTCACTAAAGACACCTGCGCTCCAGTATCAATCAAACCACAGAACAACCTTTCACCAACTTTCACTCTCGCTTCCATCATATCAGGTCCACCATGTTCGCAATAAACCGAAGGAACAAGCACACCAACATCAGCACTGATATCCACACTGTCATTTACTCCCATATCATCACTCACCACACACTCATCTTCATCCAGACAATCCTTCTTCTCTCTTATATATGAACACTTTTCAATCACCCAATTGTAGTGCACACCGCTCAAACATTGCAGATGTACCACATTAGGATTCAAACCCTTCATCTTCTCATCCTTGTACACAATCGGCCTCTCACCACCAAAGTGCACATAAACAATCACTCCATACAAACGACTCACTACAATCAACACTTCCTGAAATGGCGGACCCCTTGCATACACATCGCTTTCAATTCTTTCATGAAGTTCCGCACCTTTGCCATACCAATGCTTTCAGGCTTCCTACACACTTCATTCATTACCTCCTTCCTTAAATCATCTACACTATCGGGCACTCTCACAAATACTCCATCACTCTTCAAATCTTGCAAACCATTCCATACACTCTCAAACAAGGAATCACCACCACCCTTACTCTCTTTTCCATTCATAATCCCTTTCGGCAAATACTCAGGATCACTCACTCCACACACGTTTTCATCATTCGTACCAGGATACCTTGACATCAAATCAGCCACTCCATTCCGTTCACCAGGCACATAATCAATCACATAGTCAAAGTCACTCAAATCTTCCAAAGTCCTTGCAATCCTACTATTAGCCCACTTCATACGCTGCAGATACACAAGAGGTTGATGATCGGTTTTTATCACAAACCTCACACCATACAAAAATGGACGCAACACTTTCAAACAATATCTTATTGCAGCCAGCTCTCGTTCCACAGTCGAATACTTTCGTTCTGCAACATTCATAGCCTTGGATACATACCCAATTATTCGCCTGACATTCTCTCCATTCAAACGCTGCTCTTGCATCAGAAAACCTCCCATACAATACCCACTCGCATCTGTATACAGTTCAAGCATTTTAGCATTTACACTATAATCTGGGTAAGCCAATTCAACATCTTCAACCGCTGCCTCTTTCAGTCTCTTATACGCCTCATTTATCTTATCATTCCACTTGACAACCGTACTACCTTTCTTGCTCATCCACTCAGTCAGAGGCTTACTCACACCAGAACAATCACATATAAACTTTCGCTGGAACTCAATCAAACCCCAAAATGACTTCAGTTGCTTCACAGTCACCGGTTTAGGAAACATTCGCACCTTCTCAACATACTTTGGTGATTTTCGCAACCCATTCTCACTCACCATATGCCCAAGGAATTCCACTTCTTTCGCAAACCATTCACACTTCGCCACTTTCACCTTCACACCAACCCTCTCCAACGTTCTCAACACATCATTCACCAATCTCATATGCTCCTCAAAAGTCTCGGTCATAATCAAAATATCATCTATAAACGCAATCACATTCTCACTCGCAAACTTACTCAACACAACATTCATTGACCGCTGGAAGGCTTCGGGAGCATTAGCCAACCCAAAGCTGAGGTTCCGGAACTGGTAATGCCTCTTTGAGGAAGAGAAGGCAGTTACTGGCCGGGTCTCCTCAGCAATGGGAATCTGGTAATACCCCCGTACCAGATCCAGCTTCGTAAACCACTCCATCCCATGCATACTATACACACACTCAGATACCACACACAACGGAAACCTTTCTTTCACAGTCCTTTCATTCACCTTTCGATAATCCACACACAGACGCAATCTTCCATCCGGCTTACGTACAGGTACAATTGGACTATTCCATGCACTCTCACTCTCTTCAATCACCCCCAATTGCTCCAATTCCAAACACTGCTCCTCAATCTCCTCAGCAACCGGACGTGGGAAATGCCTCGGCCGCTGATAGATTGGAGAGTCCTCCTTCAGGACAATCTTGAATTCCGGGAGCTTTGCAACCTCGAAATCCAGATCACCCTTACTGAGGGCTCCCTTTCGCTCAAATATCATTCGATACACATCCTCCCTTTCATACTCAGTCAAACATCCATCCAATTCCACCATGCTCTTCACATCATTATACGTCCATTCACACGTCTCTTCACCTGCAACATTCACCCTGAAATACCTCATTGACAGTGGAGAGGTGGCCCAGTACATCTCCGACTTGGATTCCCCTCACCCGCCCTTTCACACTGGGGTACGCCTGCACACATACAAAAGGATCATTCATTCTCATCAAGCCATCAAATACACAAGCAACACGCCTTACCTTATAACACGCATCCTTTCCATCCAATATCACAGTGTTCTCACTCACATTCAAACTAACATCCTTACTCCAACTCACTCTAACAGACACCCTTTCACCCTTCACAAGCCTTACATTCTCCATAGCAGTCACCTCAATACCAGTAAACACACTCCTCAAAACGCTACCATCTTTCCCTACATACAACTTATACACCCCATTTTTACCAATCTTTCTCTCAATCTGATCACTCGCAGGATGCACAACCATACGATTCATTTTCATAAAATCATACCCCCAAATCACACCATACTCACTACTCACCTTATTAATCACAGAAAATTCACATTCATTCATCATCATACCATGCATTTGAACAGCTGACCTTATAATTCCAATCACAGGTACTCTCCTATTACCAATACCTACCAAACTACCCTTGCACTCAGACAGGAGGGCTTCCTCGCTAACCTTGTCATACACATCTTTATACACCAAGCTCGCCTTGCATCCAGAATCTATTAAAGCCAAACACTCAATTCCATTCAATTCCACTTTCACACTCAGACACTCATACTTCCTACCAGACAGCACTTTCACACTAGACAGACTTACTAACACATTACTCACACTCATGCACCCAGAGGATACTTCAGCAGGTACCCTCTTACCATTCAGTTTCCCGCTTCAGACTTTCCATTCACACCTTGCGCTCTCAGTCTAATCCAACACTTTTCACTCGAATGTCCTTCCATCGCACAATAGCTACATACATTCCTCTGGTCACGACACATCCTTGCATAATGACCAGCCTTTCCACAATTACCACATGCATATTTCATACTTTCCCCACCAGTTGCTCTACCATTCAACCTCGGACAATCTTTCTTCAAATGGCCTATTTCTTTACACTCGAAGCACTTTTTCACACTTTCCTGGCAATCCTTTATAATATGCCCTTTCTCACCACACCCAAAACATGCACCAGATGTCCACCTACATTCTGCCAACATATGACCTTTCCTTCTACACCGACGACATTCCACAATCTTTCTTCCACCATTCGGTCTCTCGTTTGCTGGGACATACCTCGATTTCTCTCTCATATATCCGTTCCCACGCTTGAAATTCATCTGCCCCCTTCCATTCGACCACCCTCCATTTGCCCATCCATTCTGCCGGCCCAGGAAGTTTGACATCACTCCAGCTGGTGCAGCCTTCAGGGCATCCCTGTAGCTGACAAACTGCTGGGGTAGATGAAAGCTCCTGGGCTTCTTACCCCCAACATTCACACTGTACCATCCATCCTCTTCTAGATCGCTTTCATCATCAAATCGTCCATCTTCTAACAGTTCCAACACATCCTCCCACATCAACCGTTCACCTGTAAGTCTTACTCTCTCCTTTCTCTTTCCACTCAGCCATTCACTCACCTTTGGCGGGATCGTGTCCAAAAACTTTCTCATGAGTGGTTTACATTCATTTACATCATCATCACCATACCTCGTTCTTGCCATACTCTCAAGCCTATGTGCATACATATTCACACTTTCACTCTTCCCCATTCGAGCCTTCTCAAATTCATTCACCCTCTTATACTTCACACTCTCTTTCATTCGTTTCACCTGCCCAATCAATCTCTTCTTCACTACATCGTACTTTGGCTCTCCCACACTCGTTATCACTCGCAAGAACTCCAACACTTTCCCATCCAAACAATCTCCCAGAACACTCACCCAGTGACCCTTGTTCTGCGGGTACTTGAGCTTGCAGTACCGCTCAAAATCCCCGAAAAACTTATCCATACTCTTTCCCCCAGGCAATCTAAACTTATCAATCCTTAGGACTTCCCTAATCAAAATTCCTTTCCCCACATTCACTTCACTCTCCGAAGAGCTACTCTCGGTCTCACTCATTCCAATCATATCGTCACTCTCTCCCTCATCTGAGTATAGCGAATCCACACTCTTCCCTCTCGCCTTCCTATCCTTAACCTTAGAACCATGTTTACTTCCTCTCTTACTTTCCACTCTCTTCCATTCACCCCCTTTCCTACCACTCACAGTATCTTCTTTAGACTCAATCATACTGCTATCCATTCCATTTAGCGGAGTCCCTTCAGTAGGAGCAGGGTCAGGGTTGTAGGTCCTGGGACTGATCCAGCCCCTGTCATCATATTATACAGGTCCTGCATCCGTCGGTCCGTCTGATCCTGTCGGTCTCCCATTTCCTTCTTCATCCTATTAGTCTTTTCATTTATCCCTTTTATTTTATTCTCCATTCCCTCCATCATTCCCCGCAACATTTCACACTCCTCTTCTTTTTTTCTCAACTCCAGTCTCAATCGCACTACTTCTTCATTCAATGTTTCCGCTACAGCCATTGTTCCCAAGTTAGTAAAAAGATAGGAGGAGGAAAAATCAATCAAACTACTTGTCACACTTATTGGGTATGGACTGCAATCCAATCCCGTCACACTCCCGGTTTCGAAGTCTCACGTCCCTATTCGGGCGCCAAATGTAGCGGGCCGAAAATATATCTCTAATCCCAATCGATCCAACCCGCTTCCTACACTGTCCGGACGTGAGAAATCGAGGGAGAATGAAACGGATTGTATATACAGTCCCTTTACTTACAAAAAAAGTACAATGATAGTTACAGTTATATTTACAGCAATTTATATTTACAAGGGAAGTGTGCACACTTCAAAATGAGGCCAAATTCCCCAATCCAAATACGATACCAAAAGAGAATTTTATAACAGGCGAATACAACAAATTTACTTATATATCTACACAAAACATAAAAAACACAACAACAACGCGCTATCACTTGTGTGCTGGAGGTGGGTGGTAGTAGGCTAACTTAGAAGGAGGCAGGATTGTCAACGAAGGCGGGTATGGTGGTCCAGGTGGTTAGCGAGGTATGAAAGCCCTCCGTCTCAGGGATGGGCGGAGCGCTCGTCTAGAGAACCCTTCTTGCAGTCTGTCCAAGCTTCCACTCTCTGAAGAAGAGATATATCCTCCGTTTATGATCCATTTACTTATACATGGAAGGGAAACTAATAAGTGGGCATTACCCGAGTAAATTTATCGACTATCTTACCTCTTAAATGTATATCCAAACAATCCTCAGCATCAACAATTCTCCAAATATTTAACTCTAAAAACTACTCTTTCAAAGTATAATCTTTTGATAAAAGATTATTTTAAACAAAGTACAATCTGAGAAAGAGAAAACAATTTTAATACATGAAATCAAATACATATATATATACAAAGAGAAAATATTAAAAAAACTCATTCCCACTCACACACACATTCTTACAGAGGGAGGGAGAGGGTACTAAGAAAAGGGGTGGGAGAATGGCCCTTTTACACACACTCACATTCGCTCCACCACACAGCTACACGTGCTCGGTTCTGCTGAGGTGTTTGGCTGAGATATTGGGTGCTATAGGAGTAGAGATGTAGATCAGTGAGCAAGGAAATACTGCCTGTAAGTTTGAACGATGGATTTCTTTTATTTTCCATTAGGGTTCTTGTGAGCTTCGTTTGTTGTGTTTCCTCTGTCCTCTTGGAAATTTAATCTCTTGCCCAGCGTAACACCAATCTTTATGGGTCTTCAATTTAAAGGGAGTATTGTGTTTGGTAAAATGATGCGGAGACCTTTGTTATATTCTAGTGGACAGGTTGTGAAGAAGGTATTATGGGATTTTGTGGATCACCTGAACGGGGACCTTTTATGCTAAATTTTCTGGTACCTATTACACTAACCTTTCTGATATTATTCTTCATTATTGTGTTAATGGTCGAAAATGCTTTTTGTACTTTTAAGAGGCCACCTAGCAACTACCTAGGTAGAACAAAAATCTCCTTACTCACGCAGGTCAAAAACGCATCCTAAATATACCTTGGTAAGCTAGGGTTAGGTTCTGTTGTACACTGCACACTAGATTGAATGAGTTACGAGTCTGCGCATTTACAGAACTCCATTTTGGCAATTACATACCTTTCCTCCCAAAGATGTTAATTAAATTTAACATCAGCTAGGTTTGGTAGATCAAATTCTACATCCTCGCCCTCAGATAAATTTGGAGCAAGATGTTCTATAACAAAAATATAGCGGGTAGGGTGGTCATGAAGCTATTCTAGGGAGGTTAAGTAGTTTCAAATAATCTGATTTTGCTCATGTATGAGAGAATTTCTAAAAATATGGTAGGAAATGGAATAAAATAAAAATAAGTATAAATTTTATTAAAAATAAATTCAGATGACCTAGACCCATCCAACTTTTTTGGGGGAGGGGGCACTCATTTTTAGTCTACTGATGATGTTAAAATTGGTGTTTTAACTTGGTTTACTTCTTAGAGTCCTCATTTGTATATAAATGGTTTAAATGGTTGCTATCATTGCTTGCCAAAGTGTTTTGACCTAAATGAAGCTTATGTTAAAAAATTCAATTTATACAACTTTTGATTTAATTATATTCCATTTTTTCTACAAGCTTTATGAAGACCCCTTGTACTCGGTGTCCTTTTAGTTTTTTCTCAGCTAACCCAGTTTTGTGTCATTACATACAATATCATCCACCTTTTATAATAATCTTTCTGCTTCCATTCATTCATTATACCCGTGGAATCGTACAATTTTTAATCAAACTTGAAGAGGCTTTTCCACGCCCCACAAAATTCTTTGAACATTCATTTATTTTACACATTCATTTCTTATTCTACCCATGCTTCTCATGCTAAAAAAAATCCTAAAGTTATCATATTTGCTAATATGGTCCTCACCTCGGGTCTTTTGCTCAGACCAGATACATCGATGAACTCCCCTGAATGTGTGGGGTTCCCACATAGATCCAACAGATTTAAGTGTGTCAAGGGATGATGAAGGCATCCTCCCATGGTCATTTGAGTGTGTGTGGGCGTGCGGCGTGTGTGTGTGGAAGGGCTTAGATGTTTAATGGCCCTTTGAGGCCAGCAACTTTATGGTTATGTCCCTGAGACTTAATATGTCAGGAAAGAGTGGGCGTGGCGCAATCTCGCCAGGAATATGAGCGGGTTGGGGATATTTTCCCGGGGTCATTCTCCTCCTATACCTACACTTGTTCTCTTGTACAGAACGAGAAAAAGTGTAACGCTGAACATTAAGTCAGTCATTTGTGTTACTTTCACTCTTGGTCATTCTATGAAGGTTGCAAATAGTCTACCATATTTGTTTAGTCTTTGTCTGTATGAAGGGCGTGGTAAAGACCCAGACATCTTTTTGATGCGTGTCACTAAATACGACAAAGCCCAGATGGAGCCTAAGGCCTTGGAAGCTGAAAACTCGCTTGGTTTGTTACTGTGATTGCGATATGCAATGACGGTAATGGGCAAGGTTTTCGGGGGCTCCGTCCACTCATGCTGGTAGAGGTGTTCTCACGTACTAACCCAACCTTATCGGATAGCGGTTGAGAGTGATCATCATTATTATTATCAACTGCTTTCACACAATGTGAGTCTGGCTGGCATCGGAGCCACTACATGACTGGATGAGATCAGCGACACATCCAACTATTACCACCATTTCACATTGCGCTAGGAACATGATATGGTAACGACTCCATGGCTTGCCTACAGGCGAAGAATTATTATTAATATTATTATATTGTAATATTGCTAAATAATTTTTTTGTTTGCGCTCTTCGAGGAAACGAGCTTTTAAAGAGTGTCTGTCTACCAACTAAGAAAGATATCAATTGTCTACCAACTAAAAGAAAAGGTGGGACTTTAAGGTAACGACGACTCGCGATCTCGAAACTCTTGTGCTCAAAGATAAAACGAATGCGGCTAAGATTACGGCAAAAACAGAGATAGGTTTTTAAACATTAGCAACATGGGATTTGGGAGATCGATGACTAACAATGCTCAAGCTCAGATTTGTAAATGTTTGTGAAAATGGAACTTGGGAGCTACTAAAGTTAAGAATAGGATCAATAATATCAAAGTGAGTGTCATTTAATTGACTACCCATCACTATCATCTGAGTTTTGTAATGATTGAATTCCAGAAATAGTATGAAACCCATTTAATAATAATACCGTACGTGGAGAAAAGATTTCTAAGACTCTTAGCAAATGAGACTAAGAAGTAGAAGAGATAGATTTCAGTATCTTTAATATCCAAATGTAATTAGAGAACAAGACGTTGCATAAGAAACTCAAGAGGAAGAAGATAGATAAGTTGAAGGAGCGGACCAAGGACAGATCCTTGCGGGATCCAAACTCTGCTCTGCCCGACTATCCATATCATTCATAGTAATAATAACAGAGTACAAGAGGATATATACGAACGGAAGGACCAGGCGCTCCCAGAAACGCCGAAGTATTCATGAAGGGGATGGAGAAGAACACAGTCAAATGACTCCCACAGATCGAAAAGTACTAGTATGGAAAGCAGCTTAGAATCAGCCGGGCGATGGAGGCGGTCAATTAATGAAGGGGAGATGATTCAGTGCTGTGACCTGCCTTGAAGCCAGACGGATGATTTGATAAGTGTTGGAGGAAATATATATATTCTATTACGCACTCATGGATCTTCCGCTCCCCGAGCGTTTTTGTATCTATTCTCACTTTCTACTACGTCTTGTACGCGTATAAAACCATCAATGGGACATTGCATAATTTAATTATTTGAAATTTAGAACAAGTTTTATTCAATAATTTTTTAACATTGATATTTCGGTGTTAGTAATATCTTTTTGGAGGCCATTTTATATTTTTCCACTATTATTTTGGAAAGCAATAGAGATAATTTAACAGGTATTCAATTTTAGTCTATTCTAATTTTTCTTCTTTACTTTATGACATTATCTAGAAATTTAATGTTACAATATCTCACCAATAGATATATATGTGGACAGAAGTAAGTAGACAGTGAGGAAAATAGAGAAACTTTGAGGACCGAGTGGTTCTCAAATGAAGAAAAATTTGGTGGCTGCTTATTTACAAACGCATCAATATTTTTGCGTCCCTTTCCCATTATCATAGAACTCCACGGCGCCTTCGTTAATGAAGCAAGCAAAAAGGGCAAGAACTGTTCAATAAAACACAAATATAATTAAAAATAAACCTAAATCCATTTCACTATAAGATAATACTTTAAACATAAGCTACCATAACTTGGTGCTTAAAACCATATAAATATATGGTCGTATTCGTAAAATTTCAGTACCGAGTGCAGGTAAAAAATCCGTAGAATCTTTTATCACAACGTAGGAAATTCGCGATACATTATATTCAGTGGAGCGCAAATTCACTTGACGTCTCCATATGCGATATAAGCGCAAAAAAAAACTAAACTAATTATTGACGCTATTTTTTGGCGAAGCGAGATATATCTTAATTTTATGATGACATAGTAAAAAGAAGCTCATAAGATGATGTCATGAAGTAGGAGTAATTTGCGTCTTAATTAGTTCTTCACCTAAAATTACTTCAATACAGCTTGTCATACCGGTTGACTTATATGGTCCATGCCCGCAAATAGGTTCAGGATTTACCTTTCTTATATAGAGATATACAAAGATAATCATGGAAATGCGTACATAAACATACACGATACAACATTAAATGTGTAATGCGTCCCCATAATAGGTGGAGGGGAGAAAAATTAAGGTAGGTGGAAGCATTTGCTGAGGACCATTGCAACCTTGGTATAATTTTATTACCTGGATTTGCTTTTTTCTACCCGTTTAACCTGAGTGCTCTTGACCAATAAATATAGAATAACCTTTATCGTGCGGTCTACTTTTTTGTGTTTACCTCATCTTTACCCATTTAATCTCAGTGCTCCTGAGTAAGGTTAGGTTAGGTTAGGTAGACGGCGCCCTAAAGTATAGCAGATTTGTTTGTGTCATTCCTAAATGATATACGAAGTGTATTTCATTAATTAAAATTTTAAGTTAAATTGATTGTATCAGTTATGTAGCACGAATGAATTCCGCCATAATGATGATAATTAATGCAGTATTTAGCCTTTTTTGATAAATTTGCTTCTTAATGAATGTGATTTGTATGATTAAGCATAAGTAAAAATTATCGTCATTCAACATTTTTCAATTTGTTTTTATCAGTCTGTAGTATAAAGTTTTTATAGTGGAAGTAAGCCGCAGACTGAAGTGTAAAAAGATATGATAGACGCACGCTCAAGTGAAAAAAAGGCTGATAGACTGCACGCTCAAATGTAAACAGGCCTGGTAGACCGCACGCTCAAGTGTAAAAAGAGCTAGTAGACCACATGCTGAAGTGTAAAAGTTCAGGTAGCCCGCACGCGTTAAGGGAAAATGACCTAGTAGACCGCACGCTAAAATGTAAATGGCCAGGTAGACTGCTTGGTAAAGTGTTATGACCTGGTAGACCGCACGCTAAGGTAGCACCCACTTTACTTATCACTTTTAAAAAGAACAAATTCTAAAGCCAGTCCAAGCCAGAAAGCGAAAGAAGCTTCCCTGAATCTTGCTCGATCCACTTTAAAAGTATCATCACTCAAAGAATGATTGAGTTTAACTGTAGCATAACCTACGAAGATTAGAAAATTCATTTTTTTTATTCGCTCATTATTGTCTGTTTCATAATGTTTTTCCTCATTTTTCAGACAAATAGATAAACAAGATAAAAAATATTAGAGGACATTAAGCCACATAAAGAATTGCTAGATTACTTCGTTTGCGAGTTCCTCACTTGTATTGTACTGATACCGAGTCAGCACTCACCCCTGATATTGTTCTCATAACTCTATTTAAAAATCTAGCGATAGAATATTTTTATAGAATTAAAGTTGTCATTAGTTGTTAGATCCAATCAATTAACTCTTCATGGTCAATATAATATTTTGGAAATTGCAGGTTGTCTTTGTAACCACATTGGTGGATAAAGTTGACCAATTTGTATCAGATTTTTGGCTTTATCAAGTTAATAGAATAATAATTACTAGTAGTAATTTGCTTCGTTACCATTTATATTTGCATTTAATTATTTCTTAAAATTTTGAACGGTATATTTTTTCGTTTCTTCTGGCTCTGTGTTTCCAAAACCAGTCATACCTTCCTTTCAGTAAGGGCAGTTGAAACACCCAATACCCACATTTCAATACCTTCCCTTTAATATAAGCACTTGAGATATTCAATCAATTCTGATTGATTTTATTTGTTCCAAAGAGCTCTCCAAACCATAAAATAAAACCTAAATATATATTTTTTTATCCACTTTATATCAAACTCATGTAGAAAATGTTACAATTTGTGTCAGTCTCTTCAAAAGTGAGGAGGATAATTGGAATCCTGAAGAATGTTATACCTTGTCAAAATTCAAAGAATTGTAAATCAACTTAGCTCACTTACTCTTCCTTTTCTTTATTAATTCTACTTCTCCAAATTAAAATACAAGACTATAAAACAAAATGCTAAACATATATTACTATTGTCCTTGATTTGATTCAAGTTCGAGTTCAGCTACTTCTGACGTTTTTAAACGAGAGTTTCTCAATTGATTTCTTAATTGTTTGTTTTTCTTTCATGAGATCCGTTAAATCGGGTGATGATATAGGTAAGGTTTCGCACATATATTTCAAATTGATTTATCTCAGCCTAAGCTTTGACCTAAAGGTGACGCTTATAATCTGGTGAATAAATAAGAAACTCAGTAGAACAAACAAAAGAATTCGAATCGGCTCATTATTTTATTGATAAGAGGTAGTTGTATTGCGATTTTCAAAGTTATTTTTCTTTGAGGGGAGATCATCCTCTGATTAATCCAACAGTCCTTGCTTTTTTTTTATTTTATCGTTTAGGAACTTAAATAAAGCAAAGGAATACTAAACATACTAATGACCAAAAAATAGATGTTTTTATTTTATAAATTTTGTCTTTATATACTTCACAGCTCTCTCTCTCTCTCTCTCTCTCTCTCTCTCTCTCTCTCTCTCTCTTTCTTTGTCTCTCTTTACTATTGTTTGTGTAAGTCTGGTGGTGTAATTGTGAATTTCGTACTTAAGTGTTCCTTTAATTATTTTTGGAAGTTTTAGATGTTGATACATGCTAGTGTATGTAATTAATAAAGAGGAAAGGAAATTTGGAATTAATAAAAGATGTAATGTGAATCATAGTGAAATGCAAAGACAATTTGTGCACTTTAACGAGAACATACTAATGGTTAACGAACAACTGATGGATAGAGTAAATAAGAAAATGAAGACGATAAAAAAGGGAGTAAAATGATAGAGGTTAAAAGAGATAGAGACTACAATAGCAACTCTCGAGTTATTCCTAGAATTTGATTTTCAAGCTACTAAGAATAAATTCGAATGCAAATGCAATTGAAAGTTAAAATGCAAATCCATAAGGGCCTTTGCTAAATAGAGAGAGAGATACACAAGAATTAAATAGACATCCACAGTTTTATAATAAAATATTTTAGTCCCAATTTTGCTATTATTATGATGAGTATTCGTTTCCAGCCTTTCACAGATTAATATTGGAATAAAAATGGCTAAGACATTTCAGATTTTTAAAGAAGATGGATTGTTAGTTAATTAAAGGTTGGACTGTTACAAAGACAAATTAATAGCAATCTTAGAATAACCCTTTCTTTACTTAAAAAGGGTAAAACATCCTCTAAGCCATGTTCTGTCCGTCCTGAGCCTTTGAAAATATGTATTTGTTCCGTTTGAATATCCATTGAGATCAACCCTAGGTTATAGTCTTCTGAAAGGGCAGAATTAGTCCAAATCAGCCAATAAACAGCATTAAACTACCTGCAATCTCTTGGATGTCATGGACGTGCAGCTATGAGGAATTCCTGCAGGAGTTTGACTTACACAGATTATAACTAAGGGTGAAATTTAGTGGCTTTTCTGTTATGTTGTGGAAGCAATTTGGAATGATCGAAGTTTAGAGTTGGGTGCGTGTGTTGGCAATATCAACTCAGAAAAAATATATTTACATCCTTAAATAGGGACTAATGTTTTTTTCTCATTTTTCAACTTGAAAATGATGGTTCTTTCTCTATAGAACATGGGCATCCCGCCCTACTTCAATAAAGGACAAAGGAACGGGATTACTATATCAAGTATCAAGATCAAAGGCCTTACTTAGCCTAGTCATTACCATGACAAGAACGATATAACATATGTAGAGGATAATAAACAAAATTTTATGGAAATAGTAAAAAAAAAAAAGCAGGAACACGATCAGAATTGCTTAATTCCATAGGCTAGAAATGGTTGGAAATAGCACATGAAATAATCTAAAACTTATTAATTCCTTACCTAAGCGAGTTAAGAAAACTTTCCCATCATCAGTTTCTCTATATTTAATCGTTTATAAACCAAAATTGGGTAACAATCGATGCGAATGCAAGAGGGGCAGAACAAAAACAATTAGGATATATTGAAAGAATTTCATTATGAGATAAGTCTGGAAGGTATGACTTCCTACAATTAACTCCGAATTCATTCTCTTGATATCTCCCAAACATATTTCTGTCATTTTATCTTATTTATTTTCTTATTTGGAGTTAATACATCCAAGTTCGATCTTTGAATTCAGGTTTCCCGAGATTATAATAGTAATGATATTAAGCTTTTCCTAAGATTGGAAAACATAAATAGGAAGAAAGATGGGGAGAAAGTACTGATATGGTACTGATTCTATATAGAAATTAAGGAAAAATAAAAGAGAGACGGACTCCGGCATTTTAGGAAGTTGGTGCACTTCTCAGTCAACCGACATATACTTTCAAGAGTTGAAGGATATTAAATAAAAAAAAAGATTATTGTTAAAAATATTTCTTGCCATGGATTTTGACTTTTCACTATATTTATGGGCAATTTTTCGAAAAGAACACGAGTTCACCCACATCAATGTGCGCAGGTAATTAGCTACAAGGAATTACAGGATGATCACAGCTTTAATTACTCTGCTAAGAAGCTATTCCTATTCTGGAATTTACGCTTCACTTAGTAAGGTCACTGCTGGTGGCCTACGAGTATCCATGTAAATGAACATATAATAAATAGGAGTTATTATTCCTTTAAGCCCTGCTGATCACAAGACTTGCCCTTTCATGTGTATTATTTCCTAAGCTCTTTGTTATAACACAAATTAACCCACGCAAAAGATGGAAGCAACTTTGACTTTGGTACCTACCTTTCCTTTCTTTATTATCTCATCCTACACCTGCTTTGAATGCCATACGGTGTTGACAGAAATGAACTAGTAAAAAGGTGTTCATATACATTACTATATCTTAATGTTCAACATATAAATACGCGTCGTGACGTCTAATGAACATGAATAGTACCTGGGAGAATAAAAATATGATATGGAGTCAGCCCCAGACACAGAGTGGACGGTATTCTTATAAAAGTATAATAATAATAATAACTAAATACAGACACGAGTCTGTTCCTCACCTACTACTCTTTTGAGTGCTGCAACGCTTCCTGAGTTGACCCTTTGGCGTCGAGGCAAACCGATTAACCGGAGCGCCACACCTAAGAACACGGTCCTCTAAAGGCGAGGCGCGGATAGACTCGGCGAAGCCTACCCGAATACGCTGGAACGAACGAGCGTCAGAGCGTGTTCGTCTTAAGGGAGACAGACTCGTTCCCCGATGAATTTAGAGGTTCTCACTTCCTACCAGACAAGCGGTTGTATGTGAGAGGAGCATAACAGGTGCTAGGAAAACAACAGGGAGAAGGAGCGCTTAAGAATGCGCAGAAAATAGGAGAGGAAGAGAAAAGGAGGGGAGGGCACAGCAAGGAGGAGCACTATAAGAGAGAAGGCCTAGAAGAGGAGGTAAGAATATAAAGGGAGAGAGAAGTACAAAAAGGGGAAACAAAACAAAAGGGAAGGAATATCCGAAAAATAAGCAGAATAAAAGGAGGGAAGACTAAAGGAAGAACCAAAAAGGAAGGGAGACCACAATGGAAGAACAAAAAAGAGGGAGTACTGCAAATGGAGGAAGAATCAGAAGAGGGGAAGTATAAAAAGATGGAAGAGCACAATATGAATACTAAAAAGAAGCAAGAAACTAAAATAAAACGAGTACAAAAGAGAGAAAACTTAAAAGGAATAAAATAAACGGAGAAGGTAACACAAAAGTAGAAGCAAAAATGTGGCCACAAAATTATAGTAAATTTATTATGGGGAGGCGTTATTTAAATTAGCGAGGCTTGCTGCTATTCTTTCCCATCTATCACCTCTTCCTTCTGTCTTTAGTACACCTTATTCTTTCATCTCTCTTTTTGCCTTTAGGGGAAATGCCATTTGAGTTACTACAATTTCTTTCCTTCATCAATAAAAGAATAACATATCAACAGAAAAAAATCTTTTTTACTTTTAAAACATATATATATATATATATATATATATATATATATATATATATATATATATATATATATATATATATATATATATATATATATATATATATATATATATATATATATCGCCTTAAATTATAATCAGATTTATATATATTCATTGAGTACCGTCTAAGTAGATCAAAACGCTTGTATTTCTATCAAATCTTTTACATATAATTTGACAGTGACCAAAGTGTCCAAAATCTGTCTACGATGATCTACGTCTATAAACAACGTATGAGTAAATGTTCTGCAATTTGAAATAAATAAACTCAAAGTTATCAGTAGCTAAACACATATTTGAACAGTTGAAGTGTGCAAAATGATCCAAACGAAGGTGGAAATGAATTTTTATTCAAATATAATAACTGAATTATTAATGGAAAACATTTGAAAAATTCCTAAATAATTAATATTTAGTTTGGAGTCCTTTCCTTTGGATGATTGCCAACTCCTGCAACAGGAACGAACAGACTTTTGACAGTCGTGCGGCACTAATTTCCCAGATTTCTTGAGCTGCTTTTGGGTTCCTCCCTTTAGACATCTCCGACAGTATCTTCGGAACATTTTCAATGAGCTTCAGGTCCTGGTCTGTGCAGAGCCGCTCATAACAGTGAAGGTTTTAACCGAATTGGCCTTGACGCCTGGGGCGTTATCCTGGAAGGAAATTGCAGGTTGGGAATAGGAGGCTCGCAGATGGAGCAAAACAGGCTTTTGCAGCAATTCTTTGTAAACCTTTGCATTCAATCTGACACGTAAATGACAAGTGGCCTAGTGACATCTACCAAAATCACGTTCTAGGCCATGACACTTCCTCCGCCAAACTTCACCCTCTTCTTTGTGCAAATGAGAGACTATCTTTCTCATGCTCTGCACTGAGCAAAACTCCTGCCATCGGATCTGAAAAAAATGAACTTAGATTCGTCACTGAAGTAGACTTGAGTCCATTGATCATCAGTCGATGTAACGTACTCAATAGCGAATGCAAAACGAGCCTTGGCTTAATCTGCCCTGAGACATTGATTGCCAAAATCTTACTACTCTCTCTACAAACTGCTGAAGCATTATTAATATGGTCCTTTTACAATTTTGTTAAGGGTTCGGACTTCTTTGGTACACCTGAGGATTTAACAGCTTTACATAAACTGATTTATCTTAGGATGACAGAATATTGTGTGCTATAATTTTGGAGGAATTGACAGACTGCAATGATTCGATTTGGAAGAACATCTCGTGGACAGAGAGAGGTATTATAGATTTCGTAAGCATTTTACCATATGCCATTTATAGAAATAAGTTATAGTACAGCAATTTTGCAAACCTTGGATATTCTCTGGAAAAAGCTATGGAAGATATTTTGATACGTATATACTCGTATATATATATATATATATATATATATATATATATATATATAAATGTTTAACAGAAATCCTAAGGCGAGGAAAATAGCTGGCATCATCCTTTTTTTTTCTTTTTTTATTTACTGGCGACGTTTCGACCACAATATGGTCATCTTCTTAGGCCTAAAATACAAATAAACGAACAAAATATTTTGAACTGTTAAGAGAGCACACTGCTAAATGTACATCTAGAACTTTACTAGCTAGTATTAACTTTGAATTGCAAAGTGAGAGTTAAAGGGAATATTTAGAAATGGGGCTCAAATTTACAATAAAGAGAATAAGGAAGGATTTTAAAATATTTAAATTAGTTAGCGAGTGTATAATTGCTAAAATCTATTAGGTTAGGGGCGCTTGATTTATGAATCTAATGATTATATAAAACTGTTTTAAAATGATTTTTAAACGAGTAATTCAAGCAAAATTGGCAAAAGCCTAATATACAAAATCTCAAACCTTGCCAACGAATGGGTTCCGTGCTCCAAGCCGACCCAGGGCGCAATTTGGTATTTTTAGGTCGGCCTGGAGCACGGAACCCGTTCGTTGGCAAGGTTTGTGATTTTGTATATTAGGTTTTTGCCAATGTTATATTGAAGGACTTCCCGACTACTGCTTGAAGTACAATTGAAAAACATTGTCCTTATAAACCATATTTCCTCTCCTTTAGGTGAAATAAACATTTGTGAACATTTTCAAAACAAATCTTCATACTTAAACTTCTTTAAGTGTGGGTTACCTCAGTTTCCTTTCTATGTGCTTTGAAAAAACGAAAATGAACTAAACTAGAGAAGGATTTTTACGGGATTCAAAATGAGGGAGAGGGTAGTTCATGGAGAAGTGGAAGATAAAATGAATCAAAGGAAAATTAAATATTTAAAAGATTATAGGCCATAAGATGTTTAGTAAATTGCATTAACACTAAGCATCAATGCGGGAAGTTCGTATTTTAAACATTTAGGTATAAGTTTTTAAAGTTTCGATGGTTATCAAAATTGCAAGCGTGAAACCAATAAGTATTTTGAGGAGGGTGTAGAGAACAAAGAGATAAATAAAATAAATGGTACGGAAGGTTAGAGCCGAAGGTTAATCTAACTCAAAATCCTGATAGAATTGTAAATAACCGTTGCTGTAAGCGACCGTCGAGGACATCCAGTACCAATACCAAAAGTGCCTTAACAAGGCAATTTTTCTTGGGTCAAGTGAAAACAGTCCAAGATCAGCTAAAATAGTTACAAATTTATCCTATCACATTAAACTATCCATTTGCACCCTTACATTAAGTGGATAAATAAAAATATTCAATAAATTAATGTTGATAATTTTGCCTTTGCCTGTTCTCCCATATTTAAAGGACAATCCAATTTTTAACAAACTTTTAACAAATATTCATATTTTATCATTTTAATGATATTTTAACCTTAAAATGTGTTAATATTTTTAAAATATAATCAAATTTGGGTGTTAATTGGATAAATTGGTTTTAGAGTTAGACCTGGATTCCATTAAAATGAGACTTGGGACCTAACCTACCTAGCCCTAAGCGAGGATTACATAATGGCACATATAAACGCGATCATTGGGAGAAAAATATAAAAAGCTGACAAAGTATGGGATTAACATTGACTAAGAATCAATAAGCCTCTAAAAGGACATCGACGGCTGGCTATGAAAGGCGACCGGTACAATTGCACATTTAAAGACCGGCAAAGATCGTAAGATACACTCGTGTTAAATCGAGAAGAGAAAAAGGTGGGAAGAGAGAAAAACAGAATAAACGGCAAAGGGGATGTAAATTATGCATTAGTCACACAAAATTTGCTCTTTATAGTAATTTTATATAAAGTATTAAACGTGTTTACCGAGGTGTTTTCAGCGACTTGCGGTGGCAAAGTAATCCATATCAGAGTCATTTTATAAAAGAAAAAGGTCTGTGCTCTCGTAGTGTTAAATCTTTTGTTTACAAGCTGGAAGACGTTACCTATAATAGCCACTCTTTTAATTAACTTAAATAATAAGCCACATTTTAATTTAGTGAAGTTATTTAGTATTAAAAAATCTTGATGAGCTGACCGCGTCAACGTCGATTATCCAGTTGAAGCCTCTTAAGTTTCCTCTTCCATCTCTCTTCATAGGATTTCCTACCAAGTTCAGGAATTAATTCCGTTGTTCTGCGTTGAAAACATGTTCGAAGCTTATCTTTTCGAAGATAAGGAAACAAAAAGTGAGCCGCATATACCTGGTGAGTTCTGAGAAGCGCTTTATATAAGGATAGAATAGAAAACTCCTAACTACATATGTAACCCGCAAGTCTGTTCCCCTTTTGCCTGCTACAACAGAATATTTTGAAACTTTTGGGTGACGTGAAATTAATACCCTAAATCTTCTCCCAAAATATGTTTACCCATGCTATTGCACTTATCTGGGATTTTGGTGACCTAAGCGCATTTATCCACATTGAAATTCATTTACGGTTAGTATAGCCTGGGGGATGCTCCACATCCCCACCAAGCAACTCACTCTTATTCAAAAGACTAATCTAACAGCTATAAAATTAACTACATGAATTTGTGGTTATTTTTGATATAATACCTGGATATCATCCTTGCAGCTTACAATAATATTGATATTCATTTACCAGTTTTCAGCATATTTCACTTCTATTTCTCTCTTTTCAAATTTGCTACATCACTGGGATATTTTGCTTAAATACATAAATTTTGAAAGATCGTTAATATGGATTATAAACAAAAATAAGGAGATTAATCTTTGAGGGTCACCGTTAGTGACCGATGACCAGTATAGGCTTAAGAGTTGTTTTTACGCTCACTATCCCAAAGAGTATATCACTACATCTGCGGTTCCGTATGGTAAGGAAAAGGCATTGTTAATTAAAACTTAAAGCACTTAGAGTCAGGCCATTTATTGAGATTTTGGTAATTTTGATTTGTAAAGGATTTCTATAACCATAATTTTTATCGCAAAAAGTAACACCCAAATGCGAATGTCATTTATATTTCTTAACAGAGTTGGTTGAATTATTTTACAGGTGGCCTGAAATAGACTGACCACTTATCCATTTCTAACAAGAAATCCAAACTCATATTTTTAGGCTACTACTACATTTTACTAGTTTTTTTGGTATTAATTTGTTCTTGCTGTCTTTAAATGTACATAACAGATTACAAGCAATTCTTTTGCTCTTTATTCCTTTCCTGTTTTCTTGTATGTTCTCTGGAATTTAGCTATTCCGCAGTTATTTTTGCTTACGCTTATATGTCCTAGAACGGTGCAAAAGGGAACGTTAGTTCACCTTTTAAATAATTACCGGTCCATTACCTTCAGAGAAATTATTGTTATAATTGCTTTTCCCAAAGTTCTGAGAAAGAAAATATGATGGGAGATACGGTGAAAGCCTATGGAAGACCTTGTGCCTAGTAAAAATTGCAAAAATAGCTGTGCAAAAGAGAAACTTAGAAAACAGAATAGCTAAATTTCGACATGTCGATCGTACTCAGAAACAGATTGTTTAATTATAAACAAGAATGCTGGAAAATTCAAGTTATTGTATAATTTTTAAAGACTGAATTTGGTAATATAGTAAGAAAAATGAAGAAACTTCTCAAAATAATCCAAGGATCATCTTTATTATCTTGATACTTCATCAAGGTGCATTTTAATCCGCTGGCAACTTGGAATCATTTCCTGATGAGGTCTTTGTGAACCACTTCTCCTTGGAATTACCAAATTATTTTATTACGGTTATTCTACATTTCCTGAATCAGTTGTTATTTGTGAGCTCTTCTTGTTCAATTTATTGAAGACTTTTAAAAAACTTAGTTAATTTACCCATTCAAGGGATTTTTCCCTAATGGATATATGTAAGTTCATTTTTTTAAAGTTTATCTTCATACGATTTGTGGGAAATCGAGCATGTATCAATTATGTGAAGCGAAGCTAAATTCAATCTAACATTATTATATCCGTTCCAAATTTATTGATCAACCTGTAGTAAATACTCAGAGAAAGTTTAAAATAAAGATTTATAAATTGGTCTAGTTAATCCTTTAATTTATATATAGAATTTGGGGGAATAATTATAAATATTTCGACTTTTTCATGCATCAGCCAGAAGATTGAAAATATTTATTATTTGTCTAAAATATAACTCAAATTATTTCCGGTAGTTTTTGCTCACATGGTTTGTGCAATTGGGGTTTCTGCATATTATAGGGAGAAAATAAAATTGTTTATATAGGTTCGAAGTTTGATTTTGTCCTTTAGTTTTTTTTTGCAAGTTTGTATTCTTGTCAAAATATGATAAAATATAAAGAGTTTTTTCTCCAAAAGATTTCTTAGGGACATCACTTTTAAGGCACCACCATTCTGTTGCCTCATATTATATGCAACTCTCTGGTTCCTTAGCCAAGATTGAATCCAAATTTACGACTTTCAATGGACAGAATGGACGATATTGCCCTAAATAGAAGTAGTTGATACAAAATTTGTCTATTAGTTTACTTAATTCTAAAGAAACCACTTCGATTGTTTTTTAAACTAGCTTGTTGGACAACGAGTTGTAAAATTTCGGGCAAACGCTCGGACATAATTTGTGTCTGAACTACATTTTGTCTGTCAGGTTGTCTCAATTTTCCTGTCGTTTTTATTACTACCTTAGAAGGTAAGTCTGCTTATTATTACCTGTTAGGATTTATGAAACATGGTGATAATTAATTAGTAGGTATATGAAATATTATTTTTTAATAATTTCTTTACGACTTATATAAAGATGTCTATACATAATGGCAGGTCTGGAGAATCGACGTATAGCTGCTTTCCTTTATATTGCCTTCTCAATGCCAGATTTGTTAACATTGTTTTTTTATCCTATTATAAGATAAGAGTTGAAAGTTGGTTGATTGCTATTACAGGGCAAAGAAGGTACCTTGAATAGAAAAGGTGTAGGGCCGAAAATGGCCAGTCTAAAAGGAAAGAAGCGTTGGAGAATGTGGCAAGTTGTGAATCTACCCAGCCTCGCTGAGGTGTTATTCATAGGTGCTCAAACGGCCCTGCAGCTTAGAAAGCTGCATGGGAGCCGGGCTTATAAGCGCCTGCTTTCTTAATCGTCGGTATTTAGCGGTAAATACTAAGTAGTTTCTTATATTTCAAAGATTATAGTAGGAATTAAGAGTCATTTAAATTTCGATGACAGAGAAGAGATGAATGCTGTTGATGATGATAGAACACAACACGGAGCTAAAGGAGAAGCATTTATAAATGAATTTAATACTTGTATATGTGATCTTCTTTTTCTGTATTTCTCTTTTAAATTCTTAGTTTTCATATTTTTGATATTCTTATACTCGTGATTCCTTGACTATATCATCCCTTGTCTACACTGATAAACGAGTCGTCGTTGGATCATATTACTATTTATTCTCCTCTTTTTAAATTGTTTCCATTTTCTTTCCTCTCTTTCTCTCTTTCCTTTTCCTCTACATTTCAAGGTTATATTTGTAGATGTAGTAAATATATTTAGATGTACACAATATGTACGATCCCAAATTGAGATGTGTCCTTTTACAAAGAGTGAAAGAGAGAAAGACAAACGGATAGTCAGGTAGGCAGATATATATCGACCGAGGCTAATATACAGACTGGCAGAAAGCCATAGAGACAGAGCCAGACGCCAAATATAATATGCATTTAATTCCTCGCGCTTGCGTTAATGTCATTCGGCGGCCCAAAATTCGGTGTCTTTCCTTTATCGGGAAATCCCGCATTTGTCCTTATCATAACGCATCGCCAAATTTACCCACTGCCAAATTAGCGTCCAAGTCAGGCGGTGGTTGGGGTTAAATGCAGGCTAGGCGTGTGCGGAGGTGGGTTGATTGTGGGTGTATGTGGATATGTGCGTGCTTGGGTGTTGCCGTAGATCAGGAACACACACATATTTGCAACTTATTTTCTTTTGTGAATATTTCACCCGAACTGGAGCAAAGAGTGAATTATTTATGTATTATCTAAGAAATTAATGTTGTTTTTGTAAGATTTATAAAAATGTTTCTTAGAATTGTTTAAATTATTCCCAATTCGCTTGCTGTATACAATTAACTAAAATAGCTAGGCACTTCTTTATGCCGTAATAATACCTGGGCCTATTTACGCTCACAATGCTTAATCCTTTTATAAACTTGTATCTAGACCTTTTACATTCGCAATGTCTAGAGTTTTGCTTTAATGAGTAATGTCCAGGCGTTTTTAAGATGAATAAATGATGTGAGTTGTCGTATTCACCGTCTGACGACCGCGATCGTTTAAAACGTGTGAATATTGTTTCATTTCCCACCACACCAAACTTATATGTTCGAAAATAGAAACGTTTAAATAAGGCTTTTGTATCAAACGTCTTTCATCGGTAAATCGAGAAGGTATTTTCTCCTTCCTGGCGATGCATGCTCAGACGCTATACGTTTGCCCCAAGAAAAAAATAAAGCTTTAATGTTTGGGAAGGTCCTCCTCCGCCTCTATCTTCATTGGATTTTGCATCATCGGATTATCATTGAGTGATTAAAATATCACCTAAATGCGAAAGTTGTCTCTGATTGAATGTTGAAAAGAAGATCCAATTATATTTCAGGTTTGCCACAGAAAAGTGAACCGAACATTGAATTAGAATAACTTAGTAAATAAAGTGTTAGACAAAACAAATTTTACAGAACCCAAACATCTCTAATAGTTTTTGAATAATATTAATTCAAAGTTCTGTTAAGTTTTCGTAGGTTAACCTGTATTTCATTATAACCGAATAAATGTTTCAGGAAAGGTATACACTGCTTCTTTTAAAGATGGGAGGACATTGTCAATTATGATGGAAACTATGTTGCTGAATAAATGATTGTTTTATATTAAAAATAATTTTCTACAAGCGTTTAAAAAACAAGAAGTTAATTTGAGAACAACCTAATATTTTTCTTGATTTGAAAAGAAAATCAAATAAAACTTATGCTTCAATGATAAAAGCTTTGGGTAAAAAATTGGTTATCAGTCATCAAAGTTTACAAAGGGTGGGAATGTTTTCAGTTGAGAGAAGGAGGTTAACTGGGATTTTGGTACAGGGATTTAAGATTATTTCAGGAATTTCCTCTGTTCTTTAAAATGGAGAGGCTCTGTTTTACTGATACCCAAGTACTCAAGCTCGACAGTTTAAATCGATAGGCACTTCTTTATGCCGTAATAATACCTGGGCCTATTTACGCTCACAATGCTTAATCTTTTTATAAACTTGTATCTAGACCTTTTACATTCGCAATGTCTAGAGTTTTGCTTTAATGAGTAATGTCCAGGCGTTTTTAAGATGAATAAATGATGTGAGTTGTCGTATTCACCGTCTGACGACCGCGATCGTTTAAAACGTGTGAATATTGTTTCATTTCCCACCACACCAAACTTATATGTTCGAAAATAGAAACGTTTAAATAAGGCTTTTGTATCAAACGTCTTTCATCGGTAAATCGAGAAGGTATTTTCTCCTTCCTGGCGATGCATGCTCAGACGCTATACGTTTGCCCCAAGAAAAAAATAAAGCTTTAATGTTTGGGAAGGTCCTCCTCCGCCTCTATCTTCATTGGATTTTGCATCATCGGATTATCATTGAGTGATTAAAATATCACCTAAATGCGAAAGTTGTCTCTGATTGAATGTTGAAAAGAAGATCCAATTATATTTCAGGTTTGCCACAGAAAAGTGAACCGAACATTGAATTAGAATAACTTAGTAAATAAAGTGTTAGACAAAACAAATTTTACAGAACCCAAACATCTCTAATAGTTTTTGAATAATATTAATTCAAAGTTCTGTTAAGTTTTCGTAGGTTAACCTGTATTTCATTATAACCGAATAAATGTTTCAGGAAAGGTATACACTGCTTCTTTTAAAGATGGGAGGACATTGTCAATTATGATGGAAACTATGTTGCTGAATAAATGATTGTTTTATATTAAAAATAATTTTCTACAAGCGTTTAAAAAACAAGAAGTTAATTTGAGAACAACCTAATATTTTTCTTGATTTGAAAAGAAAATCAAATAAAACTTATGCTTCAATGATAAAAGCTTTGGGTAAAAAATTGGTTATCAGTCATCAAAGTTTACAAAGGGTGGGAATGTTTTCAGTTGAGAGAAGGAGGTTAACTGGGATTTTGGTACAGGGATTTAAGATTATTTCAGGAATTTCCTCTGTTCTTTAAAATGGAGAGGCTCTGTTTTACTGATACCCAAGTACTCAAGCTCGACAGTTTAAATCGATATGATGATACACGTAAGTAGTTAAGTAACTCTAAATGTATGTAGATCTAGCTGGATGGGAGAGGGATGCAATATGTCTGGGAGGAACTTAGTTGTCCTGAAGACGTTTTATGTTCGTTTGTTTCTCTATGGTTAATCATGGTCGTAATCTTGTTATGCTATAAACGGTTTTAATTTTAACTAGGAAGCCTCGCTGAGTTGGGCGCATATTTATTAATCGCTAAACAAAGTGAATTCCATAAGAAAAACGAGGAAGTGTTTATTTTATGTGGAGTTTTCATGTTCCTACCAAGTGAATTTATATTTCCTTAATTGAACAAGTACTTAAAGGGATTCCATATTTCCATTTAAGTCATGAAGGCACGCACGTTTTAAATATAATTAAGAGTGGGTTTCATTAAATAAAGTTAGATTAAGTTTAGTAAACCAAGGTTAGGTTACGTTAAGTTATGTGTGTCTCTCTTGCTAGCGAACAGGGCTGATGGCATGGGTTCGAATCACAGCCATTATTTCACATTCCTTAAGGGATAAAAGAGTTTATATTATTTTATTTCATTTGCTATCTCTCTCTTTCTCCTTTCTCCATCTATGTTTATTTCTTATTTGGTGTTAAAAAAGACGAAATCACATCTACTCTATGACGTATTAATGTAATTTCCCTTTCATACCAGGGTGTTTAGGCTAAATATGACGGTTTGAATTAAAGAATACGTGAATATCTAAGCCAAATAATTGTTTTTAAAATTTAAAAAAAATATCAACTAGATTTTGGCTGAGAGATAAAATTTTACTCATATTAGCTACCGTCAGCTTCCCAACATCTTCGGAACGTGGGGTATCCGTTCTTTCTAATGTCCTTGGGAAGATCTTAGAACACCCGAATGAACTTAGAATTCAACGCGTCCTTGGTGTTGAGAGAAAAGCGGTTGGTCTCTTTTCGTTCGCACCTCCAAAGACAAACGCTCAAATGAAACGGTAGTCTTTGGAGGTGAGAATGAAAAAGTTAAATTGATGAAATGCGTTGTCATAGCTTACGTGTCCCGTTAGCTTTTTCGGTAGAATGCTGCTCTATAGATAACCAGAGGTCTGAAGTTCGAGTCCTTTTCAGGCAATTGTTTTTTTCTCTTTGATTTTTCTCGGGGTCACCTTTAGTATGAGCTCTTCTTTCTTGTTTCTGTGTATCACTTCTTCACACACACACACATACAATAAGAGAACGATTTAGCTTTATTAAAATATTATTTTCGAAATTATAATGAATAGTTAAATGAAATTTCGAAAGGCATAATTTTTATATATTTGGTGATTTAATATTATCTAATCGTATATTCATGAAATTAAAAAAAAAGTCTACATGTGTAAAATAAGCGAACGAATTTTTTCAGGAACAATGTAGAGGTTTCTTGAAATCAATTGGCTCCATTTTGCTCAGTAGTTAAACCTTACAACCTACAGTATTTGCGGTAAGTGGAACGCACTTCCAGTGGAAGTTGTTAACAGTGAACCTGTTGACCAGTTCAAGTCAAGACTAGAAAAAGTCCTGAAAAGTGGCCATTTAGGGACTCAAAACAATTGAGCAGCCATGTGCCCACTCGATTGCTAGTCCAAAGGTACCCTCTTTGAATGGACCGTAAGGTCTCCTAGGGTCCTTTCTTTCCTTGTAACTCCTTGTAACACTATTGCTGTCTTACTCACTGCAGATATTCTACCACACGTTGAAATGACTCCTAATCTCAATCAGAGAAGTGTTCGCTTCAAGACTTCAGGGTGGAGTCTTTCTGCGATTTAATGAGAGCTAAGAGGGTCCAAAAGTGGTATTTCGCGCGTTATGAAGTTATACAAAGAAAACGAAACCTTTTAAAAAGTAGGCCGAACATGAATGAGGCAGCGTCATGGTATGGGGGGCGTGTTTAGGAAGAAAAGGTTTAGTCCGCTATAATTTGAACGGTAAATGAGAATATGTACCTAAACTTCGTACAACACCATGTTATACCATTACGAGCATCTTTGAATCCGCAAGAAGTATTTATGCAGGACAACACTCCATGCCACATTGCAAAGTGAGTAAAATACTGTTTCGAAAAATAAGATATTGAAATAATGAATGGGCATGATGAGAGCCTGGACCTCAACCCAATTAAAAACCTCTGTAAGATTATTGGAGACAAATTTTGAGACAATCACCATCAACTCTGACGGATTTATGAACGAAAAGTTAGCAAGAATGGAATACAATAACACTAGGATTTTGCAAAAAAATTAGTGAGGTCCTGTGTTTTTTATTGCGCGAATTAATAAAAACAAGGTCTTAAACACATCTTATCAATTGTTTTGAGTTTTCTCGTTATTATATCTTGCTCTGTTTCTCAATCTATTTGCTCGTTAAGCAATTCTGTGAATGATCGTTATCTTATTTTGCACGTGTCAATGTTTAATTTTGTTAGTTTATTTTGTATAATTTCGTGATTATATGATTGTATCATATGAAACTTCAGAAAATATATTAAATGCATGACTTTATGTACCATGGAAATTTCATTTACATACTCATCATATTTTTGAAAACATTTTAATAAAGGAAAATTCTTCTCTTATTTTGCTCAGTATTGTATATAAATATATTTACTCTCTTCATCAAAAAGTACACCCAATGCTTTTCAGCACCAATCTTTAGAATATAGGCTTTTATTGAAATCGCTACCTATTTTCGTTTAGTTCTTGTGATTTATCGTATAAACTGAGCTTTGTCAAATCTCTCACCACTCGCGACTTCCATATTTCCTCTTCCTTCTAAATTATGTACGAAAAATTAGAATTTATAAGAGCCATTTTTAAAACAACTCTTATTCAATTACGCAAACACATTCGTTTATATCTAAATTGCTTAATAGACAATATTCTGAAATATTTTAGTCTCCCAGAAATGTTTCCCTCTGAATCAAGAATTCTGGAGTAAGTTTTCTAAATTATTAAAGCGGTATTTTTATACAAAATTTAAATTAATCCTTAACATTATAGTTTAGGAACGGAATTTTTTAAATGGGTTGAATAATAATATTTATTGAGTTTGTATGTAGGAATTTACCAAGAGCAAACGGTGAAGTTTGGTAAAAATAAATATGATTATCAAGGGTCTTAGAATATTTAAAAAAAAAACGAAATACAGATGGTGAATTTCAGAAAACTAATTAAAATTTAGGTATGGCTCTTTGTTTTTTCATTTGTTTACATCACTTCATCATTTTCATCATCATTATCATCACTAACTCTATAATTTAAGAAGTGGATTTTTTGAGTATTTGAATAATAATTTTATCTTAGTTTGGTTATGACTAATGTTTTTATCACAATTATTTCTAATAAATATTTTATAATAACAAAAAAACAAAATGGTGAAGTTCAGAAATAAATATAAGTACCGAAATTTTGTAAATTTTTTAAAACCCAAAGAATTACAAATGGTGAAGTCTAGAAATGTATTTTTATATATCTTCTATAACTCTATATTTTATCAACGTGATATTTTGAAAAGGGGGAAATTTATTTTAGAGTTCCTTTTAAAATTACCAGGCAATGGTTTCGCCTAGGGGGGAGCTTGCGGTTCGCTACTAAGATTAAAATTTAAAATCTAAAAAAAAGCAGCCATAGTTAAATTTTTATAAATTTTATGAACTTCGCCAATTATAATAATTTTAAAAGGAAACTCCAAACTAATTTTCCCCTTTAAAAATATTAGGTTGCTAAAATATAGTCATAGAAGAAAAAGAAGATATATTAAAATCAATTTTCTGAACCTCACCATTTGTAATTCTTTAGGTTTTAAAAATTTCACAAAATTTCGATACTTATATTTATTTCTGAACTTCACCATTTTGTTTTTGATATTATAAAACAATATTATTGAAAATAACTTCGATAAAAAACATAAGTCATAACCAAACTAAGAGGAAATTATTATTCAAATACTCAAAAAATCCCCTTTTTAAATTATAGTTAGCGATGATTATAATTGGCCAAGTGCCCCAAATTTATAAAAATTTAACCATAGCTGCTTTTTTTAGATTTTAAATTGTAATCTTAGTAGCGAATATTTTATCGAAGTTCTTTCTAAAAGTTTCTCCATTTTAATCTCTAGCAGGGGAAAATAGCTACTGGCCTATATAAATGAGTAAAACAAAATGAAATTATTAACGAAAATTTAGATAAAAAAAAAGAGTGCTGCGATTTGTTTTTTCTCCTATTTTTAAAGAATCACGGTTTTTCTTGCCTTTAGGCCTAGAAAATGGATCTGACAAACAAAACCACAGAAGAAGAAATAACTAAAGAAGGAGAAGAAACAAGAGGCGAAAGCCCTCAAAAAAGCCCCCAAAAGAAACAGCTAAAGAGAAAGAAGAAGACAAAACCCCGAAAGGAAGAAGAGACAGAAGAACAAGAATATACACATCGCGGGGAAAAGACGAGGACGATGACATTCTAGACTATCCCGGAGTACCCCTCACGGAAGAAAGAAACATCTTATTACGCGGATTCTTCTTTAACGCCACTGAGGTGAGACACAAGGTATTCGGCGCTGTAGTTTGCAAACCCCCGAGAGGTGACCTGGAGGCCCTAATCGATGGAATTATTCGCGGGGACTACAAATGGACCTTCGAAGGACCATGGTCGCCGAAATAAATAGGAGGACTGTTGGAAGAAAGAACCATCTACATCCCACACTCGTGTGTACACACCGTGAATATGTCAACCTATAAAAAAATCCAAAGTGGTCAAAAAACGTCCGATATCGATTAGTGAAAAATGTGTAAAAGTGAATGATAGTTAAAAATATGGACTAGTGGAAAAATAAGTAAAAGTGAATGATAGTTAACAATTATAAAATTCAGTGATTAAACGAAGGAAAAATAAAAACATTTAATAAACAGTGATTTTAATCAATTAAAAATAATAAGCAGCGATTAAAAATGAATATAATATTTAGTGTCAATAGTAGTAAATCCATAGATTAAGTGAATTAATTTAATAAACAGAGGTTAAATAGATAAAGGAAAAGAGTGTATAATAATACTAAAATTCAGGGGTTAAAGGGATTAATGATAAAAAATTCAATAGTCAGTGGTTACGTAAATAAAAATAGTGTATAAAGAACATAATATTCAATGGCTAGTAAGAGTAACAAAGTTGAGCGATTAAGCAAAGTAATAATAATCGCATTAAATAAACAATGCTCAATACTCAATATTTAGCAGTTAATAATTCAGTGGTTAATAATGAATTTAATACATAGTAACTAATAATAAATAGTGAATAATAATGAATACCTAGTAATAATCATAAGGACTTCGTGAATAATAAAAGCAGTAAATAAACAGTTATCAATATTGAATAATTAACAATTAAGAATAATAGTTCAGTGTTTAATAATCAACACAATATTTAGTGGCTAATAACAAAGTTTGGTGATTTAGAATATTAATAATAAAAACATTTAATAAACCGTGATAAAAGTGAACATATTTTTGGTAGTAAGAACAAGGTCTTCGTGAAATTTGTACAAAAGATAACAATATATTAAAATTGAATCTAATTTCTCCGATATAATTCTCTGTCATGAAAAAACTTCCTGATTTTAAAATGTCAAAAATTTGTCCTCCAGTATGTCCTGGAGAACTAAACGCATTTAATATAAAAAATTAAAATAACTGAGTAAATATACAAAAAATATGACCTCCGGTAGTACCTGGGGAACCCATTTCTTTTCTTACTAGTACTTGTGTAACTTTCTCTTCTCCGCTCAACTTTTTTCTCCACTATTAACTATTTTTTTTTGTAACGCTAATTTGTATATGTATTTTTTCTCTCAAATATACCATTAGTATATTATTACAAGATAAGAGGAGCGGCTTCGTCACATTTCTTACATAAACCAAAAGTTCCTTTAGAGTTCGACTAAACAAAAATAAACAAATATGATTATCAATGTTTTAGATTTTTTAAAACAAAAATAATTATCAATCGTAAAGTTCAGAAAATGCATTAAAATTAGGCATGGCTCATTTTTGTGATTTGTTAATATATAAAAGTACACATAGATGGGGGAAAAAAAAGCCCTGAGGATTGTTTCTTACGTATATCAAAAGTATTCGAGAAATGTCTTTTCCTGCCTCTAGGCTTAGAAAATAAGTATGTATATGAGAAATCTAGATTAAGAGTGAATTATTAGGAGATATGTACTGGAAATTGAAAAAATATATTAGACCAAAACAATGGTTGCTAGAGTCATATAAGGATTAAAGAGGGATGATTTTTAGTATATTGAATGATTCTATCAAAGTTCTTTCTAATAGTTTATTTAAAAATCCAACCCTTAGAGCGCAGAGCCGTTTTTATTCATATATTCAAAGATTGTATCAAATTATTTCTTAGAGTTGATTTAAAGTATAATTTTACTCCAGAGTATAGGAATGAATATGAGAAAAGTTTGAATAAAATAAATTTTAACAATATCGTATGCGAAAAAATGCTTAAAGACGAGATTTTTAATAAAATTTAGGAGAAAATAAAAATTACGATTGTAAAAGAGATAAAATAAAGTTATTCAAAGAGATATTAATAGTCTTCCACTATGAGAAGATATAGAAAAGAAAGTAATAAATAAATTTCAGAATAATTTGAGGCTATAGGAAAGTTAACTGTTTAATTCGATCCTGAAATGGAAACCAATACCTTTGCCGTAGGCAACAGACCAAAGGTCTGCCCGAGAAGCGCGAGCTCCTCATGTAAAGAGCAGTGGCGAGACCGCTCCTTTCGTAGTTAATAAATTTAAAATTGCCATTTACTTCAGTTAGAAGGATAAGAATCACCTTGAAATGATCATTCACTTTGTGTACGAAATTACATGTCATCGATGTCTCCAAGGAAATTATATAGGCAGGGAAAACCATCCAGGATTAAAAGGTCTTCTTCATACATGGCAAACCACTTGATCATAAAGAAAATTCCTGTATTAGACTTCATAAAATTAAATTCAAAGATCACGAATATTAATATTTTCAAATAATTAGTCCCAACAACAATGAACATAGTTTGAAAATTGTCAAGTACTTTGACATTAAAACTCGTTCATCTACTCTAATGGCGCCACCAAGGCTGCTTCCTTGCTCTTCATTTACCCCAACAAGCAATCTAAAATCCATTTAACTCTTTCACTCCCCTTATTTACAAGCTCGAGTTATTTTAAAATTTTGGCCTTATTTCTTAACAAAACTATTTTATTATTAATAACTTAATTTATTATAAATAAGTATATATTTACTTCATTTATAATAATAACATTTAAAAAAGAACTATACTATATAAGATTTACTTAAGTTTTTATCTTAACTATATTTTGTACCTCAGATTTATTATTTGAATTTCTCCCCTTATAGAACCTGAAGATGATGAGTGTTAAGCTCGAAACTTATTTCATGCCCATTGAATCAGAACGAATATTTTTGCTCTATATTTCTTCCCTCCTTCCTTCTCATATATATATATATATATATATATATATATATATATATATATATATATATATATATATATATATATATATATATATATATATATATTTATATATATATATATATATGAGTGCTGGGGTCAGAGACACGAGGATTGCCTCTGGTTAAAATGAAACGGATATATTTCTCTTGGTTTTATGCTATCAGTCGGTGTTGTATGAGCGTGAGTGTGCGTATGTGTACCATTGTTCAGGACCGGGCGAGTATAAAGGGATAGAAAGTAGCAAGAAGATGAGTCGGCGGAATTCCTTCGGAGCTTCCTGCTGCATTGCGTGGTGGCAGCTTGATCCCGCCCGAGCCTTCACCTTCCGAACGGAGTGATGAAGGATGAGGTGGTTGCACTTTTGAATGAATTCTTACGTTCATATTACGGAATCCTTAATGTGCGCCACTGCTTAAAGGATTTCTTGGGATGTCCGCTGTTTGGCCTTTAAATGGATGGCAATCTAGTTTTAACGAAAAATGATGTAACAAAACTATTTACGTTTGGATAGTTTCATATTTCCTTTGATATATATATATATATATATAAATATATATAAGTGTGGTCCAAATATATATATATATATATGCAAAAAATTTGAAATTAGTTGGAAATGTTCTCCACATGACTAAAACTATGTTATAAGATGTTAAAAGAGCTAATGCAACATATTGACTAAATTGGTGAATATTTAGAGGTCGCTATGTGTCTCCATATTTTTAAATTTCAGTCAAAATATTGGAACTTTTTAATAGTCTGGATTTATTGATTGTTACTTATATACTATCATATATTTGTCATTGATAACTCATTCCTTATGAATTACAATAATTCGCAAGAAAATCAAAATATTGCATTATCTGAAAAGTAGAATGACATTGTCGCTTCAGCTTGTTGATTTCTGAGCCCATCTGTAAAGTGATGACGCAATAACGCCTCCCGTTTCAAATGGTGATGCAATCGCATCATTTCCTATATAAGTCAGCGAGGATTGATTAATTGTTCATTTGTAGTTTGAAGTTTAACAGTTGACGTAATACAAGTGAATACAAGTGCTGGTTTATCCAAGTATATATATAATTATTTAGGTAAGTAATATACTTTGTTTATTCAGTGCATAGATAATTTGCAGTTTTTTATCAATATCAGACTTACTTAAAAAATATTAGAATTATATGTTAACACACTTTATGTTCATATTTTTAATTCACAATATATATATATATATATATATATATATATATATATATATATATATATATATATATATATATATATATATATATTAATTAAGCATGGTAATTTTTTACAAACACAGGAGCCTATTTATTTATGTCAAATGAAAGCTTATTCTTTCATGAATATTGAATATTTAGATATTTTAGAGTATAAAAAAATATCTTCTAAGTATAACTAAATAGAGGGAAACCGTGAGCTTATTCAGTTACAATAAATTTTAATTTCTGTTGTTTCAGATTATGGCTGGAAGTACTCGTTCATCTGCGGCAGTCCGGCTTCTAGGACATCCTACTAGTGAGCTTTCATAGGCAAGTCTACCAGCATGTGGTGATGTGCTTCGTGTTGTTCAGTATTACCATCAAGTGGAGTCAATGCTTTGACACAAAGTTACAACCTCGCTTGCAAAAAAGTCATAAAAGTATGGGAAAGAGCTTGAATTCCCACACACCGAATAGACTCTTGCGTTAGGAAACTCTCAAGGTTGTATGAAGAATACCTTTCTTTGAAGAAGAACCGCAAAACCGAACTGTACTCATGTAGAATGAATGAGCGTAGTTTCGAATCTATTCTCTCAAAGATTTTTGACATAGCCTCAAAAAATGCTTTAAATGTGGTAAAAAATGAAGAAGCCCGCTAATTTCTGTTGATGCAGAGAGAGAACATTTTCTCATGCAGTATGTCCTGCTGTGATAAGATTACTTCAGCCAAGGAATCCCGCAATAGATATCGACATGAGAAGGCTTTAAAATACAAAGAAAAAGTATATAATTCTAAAAATCAAGCAGAGGCTGCTGCTCATGCAGATTTCGAGTCATCATCATCTGAAGGAGAAAGTTTAATTGCGGCAGACAAAGAGTTTTGTCCACCTTCTTCAACTAGAAAAAAGAATGCACAATGTAGTCCTTTAAATTAAAAAAATATCTTTACAAATTTAGGTGTGCTGCTGTTCTTGATCGTGCAAATATTACGGATAGAAAAGCAACACTGGTTACTGGATCAATAGCACAAGCCTTGGGCGATAATATTGCAGCTATGATACTTTCCAGGAGTTCTATACGACGTTCCAGAAAGCAAGTAAGAGTGGCAACATACAATGAAGACAAAGCTTCGTTGTCTGTTAAAGGACCGATCCTTCTTCACTGGGATGGAAAACTACTACCTGCTATTAATGGGGCAAAGAAAATAGTAGAACGAATTGTAATAATAGTTTCTGTAAGTGGAATGGAAAAACTTTTGGGTGTGCAAAAAATAACACGAGCAACAGGAGAAGAACAGGCTATGGCATGCATTTCATCAATTAATGACTGGAATATTTGTAACGAAGTTTAAGGCCTTGTATTTGACACAAATGCATCAAATACAGGCCTACAAAAAGGAGCCTGTACCATAATTGAGAAAGTATTAGAAAGGGAGCATGTTTAGATTGCGCTCCGTCATCATATTTTTTAAATTATTGTATGGTAACAGTTGTAACATGGGGCATTTTTCTGCTGTAAAAATCCATTATGGCTCTTTTGGAGGAGTTCTCGGCCTAAGGGAAGCATAGAACCTCTCAGTATAGATTGGTACTTCATTGAATTTATTGTGCCATCACAAATAGTGAAATAACCCAACTCTGAAATTAAATGCAGTTCCCCAAAATTCCAGAGTAGTCTCCATGCATTGATGGCCTGCTCTCTTGGCCTCCTGCGAAATCTAACTTGGCCTGGCGTAGAGACTAACGTGAGCATGGACTCGTCAGAGCATAAGATACCTCCCCACTGTCGCATGGTCAGGTTGTGAGGAGCACGTGCTCAACACAGACGACGTCGTTTCTAATGAAAGTTGAACAACGGCTTCAGGAGGGCTTTACCTGCTTCAAGGCTTATGCACGTACTGTGCGTCCGTCTGTTCTGACAGAATCCTTAACCTGGCCGCCCTCTGTTTATTCATGTTGCAGCTGGACTTTGGTCTTTCTGCGAGACCGAAGGCTCATTCAATGCAGAGATTTGTCGTCACGTTGTGTACTGAACCTGGGCCGTCAAGAACGAGGTTGGTCTTCGATGATCCGCCTTTCTCGCATCCTCTTCAACATTTGTTCAACATCGGAATGCGATCTGCCAACCTCCCTGGCGATAGGTCGACAACTAAGATGCTTCTCATATTATTATCAGAAACTGTCGACATGGAATATGCTATTAATCAACAAATTTGATGTGTTATATAAAGATATTTTGACTGTAACATACCGCATACTGAGGCCAGGATTTCATACATTTCAAAAGCATCGACAAGTTAGGTATTTATAAAAAAAATATAACGACGCTTAAATATTTACTTTGTTTTCTAGATGTAATGGACACATACGTGCAAACTTAAACCATAATATTCATAGACATAGCCAAGGAATAAGAAAAATTCCAAAGATCTGAAAACTTTTGGGCACATTGGGTGTTGTTATTAACCGGATTGAGCCGATTCTGGTCGATTTCATGGGGCCGTCCATATTCTGTATATAGCAATGGTTCGGGATCCACGTTAAACAGTGTCTCCCGACTGAGAAATAAAGTCATTATATATATATATATATATATATATATATATATATATATATATATATGGGTAATTTTTCTCCGTTAGAAACTCAAATTCCACGCATGATTGTTGTATGGCGTCGGTTCTCTCTTCTTCCTATCATAGTAGACTCAGTTGTCCATCGTCTGGGGAGGAAGCAAGACCATGTCTGAATTTTATCCTGCAAAGATTTAGAACAGGAAAGCTGTGGTGCTTGGCCTTCACGTCGATAGCTCCAATGTGAAGAGCTCTGACTGTTTATGTGTCAATTTGAGGACGGTGCAGAGTATCAGGAAATCATTGTAAGTTTCAAGATGTGATCAAAAGGCTACGGCAGAATAGAAACCCACTCCAGCTTTCTGATACAAAAAGAATTCCCGAATTATTCTCGGAGAACCAGACTATTATCGACAACGAATCCAGAAAGTCAATGAGTTCTAGATCCAACAAGAAAAGAGGACCAGTCTCTCATCTGGCAGTTAGTACTCATTCAAGATGAGAAGGACAATTAGAAAAAGCATGCAGAAAAGCTTGTGAACAAACTGAAGCATTCCCTCACGCTTGGCATGCTTTTAGAACAAGCAGAATTTCTGCCAGGACCAGGGGAAAACTCGTAAAACAACATCCTGCTTGCTGTGTCCCCCAAAGATTTATCATTAGTCATAAAGATCAAGTTCAAGGTCAACATCATAGTGTTTTGGGTGGCCAGTTGCGATGGTTACGTTTAAAAGTATTTTAGAAAAGGTGCACTAATCGCTTTAATCTGGTGCTCTGGATGTTGAGGTTTAGCCCCATCTTTTTGACGAGAAGAATTTAGATGTTCTTGTCATCAAAGAGATGAGGCATATAAAAGCATCAAAGAAAAGATCGAATTTTATTCTAATGTACTCAGTCTAAACCCTTGATTGCTACTACGAAATGGTTTAGGCTATCATAGTTAAAGGCTGAAATAAATCTGCCAAGTGGTGAAAAAATGTCATTTTCAAGAAAATTTCAAAGAAAATATATATGCGCTCTTGAGTTTGATTGTAGATTGTTCCTGTTTCTATGGAGCGAGGTACCCCTCTTCCCTGAAGGGGCTACCATTTCTTATGTTAATCTTTGGCTCTTTTTTCACAAATTTTTCCTTTAACTTATTTCTTACTAAATATACATAACATTCTCATTGGGAAGATTTGAATTATAATTGGAAGTAAGGTATAGTCAAACTGCCAGAGATTCCATTAAGGCGCCAGAAAAAAATAGGCAGATTCTCTGTCATGAGCCCGAACCCAACTAGGGACCGCTGTTAGGGTTAGGCTCAGATATTAGAGTGACCAAGGAGAATGCGCAATTCAGAAAGTATGCGAGGGAGATTTAAGACGGAAAAAGGGCTCCTCCTACTAGTGGAGACTTGGAAATTTCTTCCCAGTTGAAGATATTAAAAAAAAAATACCCTTTCTTTGGAGAGTGGGAACGCCGGACTTTAAAAGCTGCCCGACAAACTCCCACTGAATGAAAGAAAGAGATGTCCGCAGAAGGTAGTGCAAATAATATTTTTGGACCTCGAACTTACGGTCATCTAATTTATAGAGACTCCTTCATGTTTCTCAGTCATTTTCTCGGAAAACAAGGACATAGGGCAATTGCTTTCATCAGCTCTAATTAGCAAACTCCAAAATTGAATGAAGAAACCTGAATACCTATCCCTACAAATTACGGATAACAGAAGCGTCATTTTCAGAAAGATAGAGTACTGTGTAGGAGGAAATTCATCCTAGGAAACTAAATGAAGGACTGCGAAAGAGGCAGCAATGACTCAAAATATCTGAGGTGTTCAAATTTAAAGACCACATTCACATGTTCAAAGTCTCTTGCAAATCAACTGAAATGACTTTAAAATCATTGAAAAGGGACTTCTTGCATTCAATATGAGAATACTACCCCCACACATAAAAAGATGCCTTCAAGAGCATACAAATATGCTTCACATGTTATAACATGAAGGATCACAGGACACAAAATTACCCTAAAAGAAGACCTGAACATCTGTTCAGAATGAAAAATAGAAAGCCATTTATACCGCAACAGAAACAACTTAATATGCATTGATTGCAAAAAGGACACATAACTAGTGCTTTAATCTGTACCAAACGAAGAAAAATTATCAAGAGAAAAGAAACGGAGACAAACAGGAATAACGGTACATTGAACAGAAACTTATACGCATCATTGGTAAAGAACAATCAGCAAAGACTGACAACGCAGAGTAATTGTAAAAATTCTTATATGGATATTACACACCTAATTGAGGGCCATTGCAAATACGGGCATTTACGCAACTACAGTGAAAATCATGCTACAAGAAAATGGTCTCGAACAAATGAAATCCTACAATGAAGTCAACTCATCGGCCATATTTAATATCAATGCCACAAAAAAAAGACAAACCAAGAGATAATTGAAGTGGCAAAATGAAATGAAAACGCAGTGGAAACAGAAGAGGAAAAATACAGCGAGGATACACAGAAGGAAAATATCTCCAATAAGAGTGAGAAAGAATGCAGACAGTATAATCGCAGGAAACCTCCCAAAATTTGAAATAAAAATCGTTCAGCCAAAGGAGTCCATCTCCCAGAGATAAATCGACAGAAGTACCCTCAGATTCAGCCAGCAGAAGTAGAACACAAGCAAAACGAAAAAAGAACCGAAAACTCAGCCCAACGGTTAACACACACCACGGTAAACGACCAAACAAACGCAAATTGACAATTTAAATATGGAAATTAAGAAATTAAAAATACTACAAATTAACACATGCGGATGTAAAGACCCATATGTTATAATATTATCACAGCATGGAAGAAACAGAAAACGAGAATATAAAGAGATGGAACTAAACACATGATAAAGAGGCACATGAAAGAGTTAAGCAACATCAGTGTCACAACAGGATACCAGCCACCCAGGCGCCCTTAATTACCGGCGCAAAACTTTACAAACCTATTGAATAATAAGACGCCGGTCCTCCTGATGGGCGATTTAAAAGCTCATTGCGAGTATTCTGATATAAAAATACAAACAGAGTCGGAAAAAAACTTAATACAATCGTCAACCGACGGATACCACAAAGACTGGGACCAAACTTCCGTACATACCTACAAGAAGAATCTGCTACAAAACTCGACATCTGCCTGGCCAACTTCATGCTGCTCTTTAACTATTTTATGGAACTAGTAAAGGTCTCTTAAAGGGAATATACTGCAACTCTAATGCATATAAAGAACCAACCTATACAAATCCCTTCGACGAAATGGGGGATATATCAGAGACGTACGTACCCAACCCACTCGGGGAAGCCACTCTAGAGAAAATCGACGAAGAGTTGTACAGGATTAGAGAATAAATTACAAGGGCAGAGCAAGGGCAGAGCAAGGGCTATCTCCATTACCTCGTTCCACACATCCAACAATTGAGATGAACACCAGAAATGGTGTCCTTTGATAGAGGAGATCAGCCGGGCGGCAGATAATATAAGGAAATTAGGACCATCGAGGAGGTTATACAAGCGTTCAACAGACTGAAAAGAGAACTAATAGTACTAATTCGTTCTCTTCAGCAAAGAAGAGAACGAGAAGCATGGAACTGAATTCAAAAATCACATCGTGGAGGAATTAAATGCAGAATTCGAGAGAACATACCCCTGCCACTTTGTCAGGAAAGAATAAATATAACAACTATTTGAACAGATTCCGTAATTACATCAGAGGAAATAAAAGATACGATAAATATCTCCTGACAAAGAGACCCAGACAGATCGGCACTCATCAGGCTCAATTACTTTTAAGCTCCATTGAACTTACTAGGGTAAATAAGAAACATATTCAATGCTGGCTTGAACATGCGATGCTTTCCTGATGATCTGAATGTAGCAAAGAGGATATTCATCTCTCAGACGGGAAAATCTCAAGATCATGTGGGTAACTGTCTCGCTACTAGGTTTTATCTGAAAAGTATTCAGAAAGATAAACAAACTGACAAAATACTTCAATAAGAACGGCCAAAGGAACAGCTGCCACTGTAGCTTCAAGAAAACTAGAAGCAGAGATATAACCCATAAGATTCAGGCTAAAGAAAAATGAGGAGGTAAAGTGAGTACAAATGAGGGTGGACATCGGCTGTAGAGGCGTGTCGAAGACTTTGGATATAGTTTGGCAGAGGATTATGGAATTCAGGATATTCAGATGGGAAGGTACAACAAGATCGAAAGGATATTATGCGATTACGTAATGTAGAGACGTTCTTATGTGGAGATGGAAATAGGTCGCCATCAGGGGGACGAATTCGAGCTTGCTGGCTCTTTGCCCCCACGGGGAATGTCTGAGCCCGTCTACATCACATATATACTGTCACCCACAAATGAAGGCTACCTGAATATTCAATTCGCTAAAGAGATCAGCCAGCTGATAGTTTGCCATTACAGATGTGGCCACATGCAAGCTAGAATGATGGCACAAGATATAAGAAATATCACAAGATATAAAAAAAAACGAATATTAAAACTAATAGTGATTAATTTAAGATGCTACCCATGTACAAGAAGAGCATCTTATATTTATATGTAGAAGAAGAACGCTACGGACACGACAAAGAGTGTAAGGAGCTTGGGTTAATCATTACGATATCGGGTAACAAACAGCACTTTACTCATAGGGTAAATTGGAGAAAAAGCTGACTGGTATTAATACAAGTTAAAAACCCTCTTTTTAAAGAACAAGAGAAAGATTTACCAGGTCATAATAAAATCCGCAATTATTTATCTAACCATAGTGAATTAACGATCTCGAGTAGAAACCTACTAAGACTCCAAAGAGTACAGAATAAAACTATGTACATAATAACAAAAGATAGAAATGTAGAACAAAGAAGACAAAAAGACCTTCATAGAAAGGCGAGGATAAAGCCACTCCACAGAATAATTGAAAATGAGCAAGAAAAGTACTAGAATGCACACAAAACGAAATTGTAGTTGATATAGCCAACCAAATTGCCCCAAAAGAGTGGACAACAAAGATTACTCCCAGGTTTCTCAAGAATTGCCCAAAGAAGAGAAGAGGAGGTAGAAAAAATCTACATCTAGAGAAGGAGAAGATTTATCGACGTCGAGTAAGATTAAGTAAATAACTGAAGTATCACTAGATAATAGCTTATAGACAATTATAGACAAAATATCAATATACAAGAATAGCTATTGAGATAGAATCCTACACCAGATATAGTAAGAATAATTACTAATAACGGTTTGAACGGCTTATAAATGGTCTTTCAACAAGGATGCTCAAGCTTTGTCAGATAGTAGTGGCCAAGTTGTTAAAGCGACATCTGGCAATCTCACTGTTAACTATTCAAAAGTACTTGGCAAGTCATGATGAAAGGTTATAGCGTTGAATGGCGTGTGTAAATCATGAAATGTTATTATCAAAATCAGTGCTCCATTCGACAAACGTTCCACGCATTACGTGATTTATATCCTCGCCACAATCGTCCTGCCGAGTCCACTGTTCGATGCTTGGTGACCAAATTCGAGGAAAAAGGGTCAACCAACAATCAGCCAATACCCGTATGTCACTGAAACGCAAGGTCTGCTGAATACATCGCTGCCATAAATGAGATTATATGGGAAAATCTGAGGCAGTCATTTTCTCGTCGTTCACAAGAACTTGGCCTTTCTGCGACTTCAGTTTGGCGAATTATGCGTAGTAACTTTGGTCTGCTCCCGGAACCAAATCCAACTAATCCAGGGACTTAAGGTAAACGACCATAGACAACGCCGTGTGTTCGAGGATTGGGCTTTAGAGCAGATGGAAGTTGCCCCAAATTTTCCCCCCAAAATCATCTTCAGTGACGAGGCCTATTTTTTGATGAATGCATTTGGGAACAAGCAAAATTATCAGATTTAGGGCGAAAACAATCCTCATGAGATACACCAGCACCAATTGCATCTCAACAAAGTCACTATTTGGTGCGGAATTTTGTCTAACGGAATCATCGGTCCGTATTTTTTTGAGAACGAAGATGGGATTGCCATAACCGTCAACGGCGAGACCTACAGATCGATGATAAGCAACTTCTTGTGGCCTCAACTGGATTATATGCCTGATATGGATACTGAAGACATGTGGCTTCAACAGGACGGCGCTATGTGCCACACTGTGCAGGCCACGATAGACATTTTGCACCAGCGATTTCAGGGCAGGCTCATCTCGCACGTCGGCGACGTCAAATGGCCACCGAGATTATGCGATTTAACGCCATTAGACTACATTTTGGGGGGCTAGCTTAAATCGCAGATTTATGCGAATAATCCCCAAACAGTTGATGTCCTCAAAGTCAACATAACGAACACCATCCAGCAAATTGAGCCAGATTTATGCGACAAAGTCATCGAAAATTGGGCCTCCCGGATATGTTCTGCCAAGCGAAGTCGCGGCGGACATTTAAACGAAGTCATATTCCACACTTAATGCCATAAAATTTACTTTCAAATTTAAAATAAATTGAGTGTATATATCACACAAAACTTGTTTTATTTACATTTCAAAATTGAGCGACTTTATTGAAAGACCTTATATAAACAAACATTGCATTGACATAGATACAAAAAACAGAACTGTGTGATTCTCGCACGAAAATCTTTTTAACTTTATGCAGCTAACTATAACTACCTAGAATGTACAGAAATTAGCTTGATCTCCAGCCAAAGTAGTATCTGTTTGCAAACCTATACTTCCTTCAGTTTTCAGCAACTATTGTTTATTAGCTATCACATTCCCTCACGAAACTCACATTTGACACGTTGGACAAGAGTCAGGATTAACAGGAACAATCTGGAATAGATAGAACTTACACGTCCTGTTTCGGATTCTTCGTTAAGCTGTAGGTCTCACGACTATCTAATTCCACTTGTTGTCTCTTACTATATTTCCCCACCGTCTTATCTTAAAACTTTTCCTTCGCCTCTCTCTCAATTCTACCCGCCGTACTCACAGTTCCTGGAGCCTACGCAGGCTCTGGACAGTTTTGGCTGTGGTGGGCAAAGGAGGAGTACCGAGCCTCGCCTCCCCTCCACCTTCCTTGGCCAATCATTTGAGGGCCAAGGAGGAAGGAGGGTGGGTGAGCTGTTCATTTCCACCCACTTCTCGTTTAATTTCTCTTCATTTCGAACTTATTTGCTGCTCCCGACCACCACCCAACCGCTAAAGGAGGTAACATAAATGGAAAACTTTACATTAATGCCGCCTCAACAACAATAAAGATTTTCGTATGAAGATGTCTTAAAAAATGAAAGCTCACTTCAAAAAATTTTATTAGTTTTTAAATGCGACCAAATAAAATGGATCTCCCTCAGCTGATTTTTAATCTATAGCCAGATGCCAAAAAGGCATTCGCCAGTTAGAACTTTCCAAAATAAAATTAGTGAAGTCAAAATACAAACTGGGGTTTACCAAAACACGTATATAAGAGAAGCTGCTCCAATCAACAAAAAGGATTTTAAGCGTTGTTGTGAAATATGGTTTTCGGTTGAATCGAAGATTTTAAACTTGCTGAATGACACTTTGGTCTTATATACAATATATTGCTGGCGAAATGTTTTATTTTACAGAATGTATTTAGCTTTTGCTGGCTAATACCCAATTGGACGCAGACTATATCTCACAAGGAGCACACGGTGATTCCTATGTTGCACTCGGGACAAGTAAAATTATAAACAGCAATGCTATTCATCTCAAGATCCAGGGCTTATGGTTACATTTAGAGAAATTTCTCGAGTAGGTTTTAAAGTTAACGTTTGTAGGAACTTTAAAGAACCTACAGAATTGCTTTTTTCTCGCTCAATCTTTCTTAGACATTTTTAGGAGATGAGATGAATGACGTTAAAATATTTTAGAATTTTTATAATCATAAGAAAGCGGAGACACCTTCCTAAAAAATGTTGTATTAAGAATTAAAATTCTCTGTGCATTAAGGTGAAATTTGTTAAAAATCTGTAAGCGTGGATTAATAGGGTAATAATCTAACTTAGTTTGTATGATAAGTCGCAATCACTGAAAAATTCAACTCAAGGTCCGTGAAATTCAGCTTGCAATAAATGATTTAAAAATGTAGAGCTGGATGGAGAGATCAAAATGGTTAAAGAATGGAATGGAATTATTTTTCCTTTTCTTGTTCCTTAAGGATATTACTGTGTAGTTGGTTTAATTATTTAATATACTTTGCAGTTTTTCGTTCTGAGTATTATTACAGAAACAGATTTAAAAAAAATTTTGCCAACCACAGATCTTTCCTCATGAGAAGGTAAAATAGCTGTGTCGTAGAATGACTCCCGACGATACCATATATTACACTATTCGTTGAGGGAACGTCCTTAATTATCTTTAGAGTGCGTTTACTGTCTGGCGGCCGATATTATGTATCTTCGATATGCTTAAGAAGTGGAACTGAGCTCAAGGATAATAATATTGCTATCATTAATAAAATAGAGTTTTATTAATAATAACTATAAACAATACACAAAAACGGAAAATATTGACATAAACAGAATGGAAAGGGTTGTGGAGACTCGGGCTAATCCGAGGATTTAAAGGATTTAAAAAGGTAAAACAAATATAGAGTTAAAGAGATGGGATGGTTCGATAAACCATTTAAAGCACAGGATAGAATTGACAAAAGGGATCAATACTCAAAGGTGAAGTTTGGCTTACGTAACTTTTCATTAGGGTGCAGTGGAAGGTACTTGAAGGAATATTCGGTCCGCTGGCGAGTTCCAGCCGAAGGGGGGGGATAAAAGGATCCTGACGAGGCGTCTTGAAAAGGAGAACCGTTACTCGACGAACGGCTTGAAGAACAATGGCTGTTCTACTTTGTTCTCTTCTGAACAAAGGGAGGAATGAGAACCGTCTCTTGTCTACGGGCTCAAGAACAATAGCTGTTCTAATGTTGTTCTCCTTTGAACAACAAGGGGGGATGAGAACCGTTTCTTAGCGAAGGGCTCAAAACGAACAATGGCTGTTCTAATGCTGTTCTCCCTTGAACAACAGGGGGGGATGAGAACCGTTTCTTGGCGAAGGGCTCAAAACGAACAATGGCTGTTCTAATGCTGTTCTCCTTGAACAACAGGGGGGGATGAGAACCGTTTCTTGGCGAAGGGCTCAAAACGAACAATGGCTGTTCTAATGCTGTTCTCCTTGAACAACAGGGAGGGGGGCCTTGGGGACTTGGCGTCGGAAAGGCTCGAACCTTTGGCACTCAAGGAATATTGTCCTCCTTCTGGACAAGTGATGGTGAATCTCGAGGTCGAGGTCCCTTGGCGCACAAAGGGAGAGAGGGTCGTGGTGATGTTTCGCGACGAAAATCTGGATCTCCAATCTGATCTTAGTGGTAAAGTTTCCATATAAATAGCCAGGACATCTCCTTGGCGTGGGGGAAAATGGAGTGGAAGCTTGGAGGGAACGCACAGCCGGGCCGGGGAAGAATGCCTTATCTGTTCATAAGCCTAACTCGATCTGGCGAGGTCGGCGTATGGGGGCGAACGGGGGGACGATAACCTCCTTGTTTAAACATTGGCATCCGGTAGCTGAGATAAGACTCCAAGCCTCGAATCGAAGATGCACGTGTGGCAGCATCGTGGTTTTGAATAATACGGGGTAGGAGTTGAAATTAAACGCAGCTTCAACACGTTCTATCACACCCCTCCATTCCAGGGGAAATTGTCACTTCGAAAAAAAAGAGAGATGGGACAACGAAAGAGCTCCGTTGTGGGGAACTCGTTTTCTTGTACCAACCGTACCTTCCTGCACCTAACTAGTATTACCTCAATACATATGATTATTTTGATCCTTAGATTACAGGGGAAAATAACCTTTAATACAACTTAATCAGAGAGAGAGAGAAAAAAAAAGGGCATGGAACAATAAAATGATATAAACTTAGTACATACGGGACAAAATAATTTATACGTAAATTAATAAGAACAAATATATATACATACAAAAATTAGACATTGAGCGTTACAAAATTCAGACATATACATTAATTAATTATATTACAAAAGAATCTTAAATTAAGTCGTACAAGACGGTATATACCTACATGGAGATACTAATCCTATGAATACAATTATTCTACGCTATTCGGTAACGCATTCCTACTGAGTGCGTCAGCGACCTGGTTATCGGAACCTTTTATCTAATTTATTTTAAACTGATACTCTTGCAAGAGTAAACTCCAGCGCATGATGCGGCCGTTTGAGTGTCTCAAATTCCTAATATAGGCTAACGGACGGTGGTCGGTTCCTATTTGAAATTCTTTACATATCAAGTACAGCTTGAATTTGTCTATGACCCAGATAATTGATAGAGCTATCTTTTCTCTAGTGGCATATCTCTTTCCGCGTGGTAATAATTGACTACTAGCATATGCAACTGGATGACTCGTTCTGTCATCCACGTATTGAAGGAGTACACCTCCAATGCCCTCGTTGATCACGTCTGTCTTAACCCCAAAGGATTTTTCCGGGTTAGGCAACTTAAAAATGGGGGCAGAAATGAACTTACTTTTGAGCTGATTAAAATGGGAAACAGCGACATCATTCCAACGTAAACGATCGGAGAAATTCTTTTCCTGAAGGGGGCATAGGGGGGCCGAAATTGCAGCGAAATTCGGAACAAATCGCTGATAGGGAGAAGCTGATCCTAGGAACGATCTTAATGGCTTCTTTGTAATCGGGAGGGGCATGTCGGCGATTGCCTTAATCTTGTTCTCGTAGGGACCTAACTTGCTTTGTCCTATTTTGAAACCCAAATATTTGATGGTTTCGTGAGCAAAATGGCATTTGCTGGGGCCAATGCTGAGGCCATTTTTACGCAGTCGCTCAAAAAGAGCTAATAGGGCGGGTAAATGGTGATTCCATTTAATTAGTTCTTGTAGCTGACTCTTCGGACGTGGTGTCAGCTGCGCGTCACTATCCAGGTCAGAGGGTTCTAAAGACTCGCCTGGTAGGGAAGGAGGAGGGTAATCGGCATCAGGTTGGATGCACACTGTCTGGATTACATTAAGGGACTCCGCGGGGCAATCCTCTTCAAGCGCCGATGTTTCGTCCAGTTCTACGAAGGTATCTCCATGGGCGCGTTGGGGGTTCTTTTTTTCATGGGGTCCAGGGACAGTCTCCGTGTCCTTGTCTGGGGCCTTATCACCTAAGGGTATTAGTGATTCACATTCCTCTTTTGCCGTCCTAAAGTCCTGGTTAGGGGTCTCCGAGAAATCGGACGGTATCGGGGTTCTGATGGGGACGGGCTCCTGGGCTTCTTTCCTATCTCGGCCTTGAGGAAGGGCGGCCTGAAACACAGGGTCGAAACTTACTTGGGGGCTCTGTCCTATAAGTACGGAACAGAATTGTATGGGTGCTACAATGACTTCAGCCCAGCCATTATAATATTGACACTGCAGGTAACATCTAGCGACGGGGAATCGGTTCGCCCGCCCAAGTTGGTCATGTACCACCGCAAATATTTCGTGGTTAGAGGCCACTGGGAGGAGTTCGTCGGACACGATGAAGCACGTACATCCTGTGTCCCTGACGAGAGTCAATACTCGACAGCTGTCCACGCTGCCCTCCTCATATTTCAAAGTTCCCGATGAACTTTTACCAAAAACAAAATTTACATGGTGGCCTGACGGAGGGGGAGAAGTTTCTGCTTGGGTCTGTACCACCGGGGGAGCCGGGGTTGCATTAATCTGGTGAACTTGGTGGGCTGGTCCGCTTTTAAGCCTAGAATTTTGGGGGCAATTCCAGCTCATGTGGTTTTCTACACCACAGGTGAAGCATATGGTTGGTCGCTTCGGGAAGAGAGATGGAGGAGAAGTCTTAACGGGAGGTTTGGAGTCCCGTTGTTGGTTTTGGGGAAAGAAGTTTTGGGGTTTTACGGGGCTCGGAAACTTTATCAGCTTTCTTGGGAAGGAGCGCGAGTCCGTCCTTCTTTCTTCTCGTTGGATTTCTTTTTCTCGTTCTTCTCGTTGTATTTTTCTTTCTCGTTCTTCTCGTTGTATTTCTCTTTCTCGTTCCTCTCGTTGTTTTTCTCTTTCTCGTTCTTCTCGTTGTATTTTTCTTTCTCGTTCTTCTCGTTGTATTTCTCTTTCTCGTTACTTTCGTTGTTTTTCTCTTTCTCGTTCTTCTCGTTGTATTTTTCTTTCTCGTTCCTCTCGTTGTATTTCTCTTTCTCGTTCCTCTTGTCGGATTACTCTTTCCCTTTCGCTTTCTACCTTTTTTCTTTCATATTTTTCTTTAATCCGAGCTAGTTCAATCTGATGGTGAAGGTACACTTGTCTTATCCATTCCTCTCTTATGTACTTAATTAGTTCTTTTCCGGAAAGTCCCAAGGATTCTCCTTGCGCTTTAAAGATTTCAAACTGAGTCATCTTTGCACTTGGGGCGCACTAGTCAACCAACTAAAATTCCTTGCAACAAGAATTATGCCTCTATAGAATTAGCCTACCTAAATATGGGCACTGACCTATTCGTACTTGGTTTCTCAATCTAAATAACCACTGACTAAAATCACCAAAAAACACAAACAAATTATTATAACCGTTCCTTGAGCTACTCCAGCTTCTTAAGTTTAAAAAAAAGGGGATAGCAATCGTTAAAACAAAAGGGAACTACTATATTCTATTATTGTAACGAATAACACTATGCTTTACTCGACTGAGACCAGTGTTTGCAAAGATATATCGTTAAACCTTACACACCTGATACCAAATTTAAATAGTATATATATATATATGTCGTAGAATGACTCCCGACGATACCATATATTACACTATTCGTTGAGGGAACTTCATAAAAATAATCTTTAGAGTGCGTTTACTGTCTGGCGGCCGATATTATGTATCTTCGATATGCTTAAGAAGTGGAACTGAGCTCAAGGATAATAATATTGCTATCATTAATAAAATAGAGTTTTATTAATAATAACTATAAACAATACACAAAAACGGAAAATATTGACATAAACAGAATGGGAAGGGTCGTGGAGACTCGGGCTAATCCGAGGATTTAAAGGATTTAAAAAGGTAAAACAAATATAGAGTTAAAGAGATGGGATGGTTCGATAAACCATTTAAAGCACAGGATAGAATTGACAAAAGGGATCAATACTCAAAGGTGAAGTTTGGCTTACGTAACTTTTCATTAGGGTGCAGTGGAAGGTACTTGAAGGAATATTCGGTCCGCTGGCGAGTTCCAGCCGAAGGGGGGGGATAAAAGGATCCTGACGAGGCGTCTTGAAAAGGAGAACCGTTACTCGACGAACGGCTTGAAGAACAATGGCTGTTCTACTTTGTTCTCTTCTGAACAAAGGGAGGAATGAGAACCGTCTCTTGTCTACGGGCTCAAGAACAATGGCTGTTCTAATGTTGTTCTCCTTTGAACAACAGGGGGGGATGAGAACCGTTTCTTGGCGAAGGGCTCAAAACGAACAATGGCTGTTCTAATGCTGTTCTCCCTTGAACAACAGGGGGGGATGAGAACCGTTTCTTGGCGAAGGGCTCAAAACGAACAATGGCTGTTCTAATGCTGTTCTCCTTGAACACCAGGGGGGGATGAGAACCGTTTCTTGGCGAAGGGCTCAAAACGAACAATGGCTGTTCTAATGCTGTTCTCCTTGAACAACAGGGGGGGGGGATGAGAACCGTTTCTTGGCGAAGGGCTCAAAACGAACAATGGCTGTTCTAATGCTGTTCTCCTTGAACAACAGGGGGGAGGGTGAGAACCGTTTCTTGGCGAAGGGCTCAAAACGAACAATGGCTGTTCTAATGCTGTTTTCCTTGAACAACAGGGGAGGGGGGCTTGGGGACTTGGCGTCGGAAAGGCTCGAACCTTTGGCACTCAAGGAATATTGTCCTCCTTCTGGACAAGTGATGGTGAATCTCGAGGTCGAGGTCCCTTGGCGCACAAAGGGAGAGAGGGTCGTGGTGATGTTTCGCGACGAAAATCTGGATCTCCAATCTGATCTTAGTGGTAAAGTTTCCATATAAATAGCCAGGACATCTCCTTGGCGTGGGGAAAAATGGAGTGGAAGCTTGGAGGGAACGCACAGCCGGGCCGGGGAAGAATGCCTTATCTGTTCATAAGCCTAACTCGATCTGGCGAGGTCGGCGTATGGGGGCGAACGGGGGGACGATAACCTCCTTGTTTAAACATTGGCATCCGGTAGCTGAGATAAGACTCCAAGCCTCGAATCGAAGATGCACGTGGGCAGCATCGTGGTTTTGAATAATACGGGGTAGGAGTTGAAATTAAACGCAGCTTCAACACGTTCTATCACAAGCTGATATTAGAATTCTTCTAAGGCCAGATTATTCGATAAATTAGGTGGAAATCAGAAAAATCGTTAAACATCATTCTACTCTTTATTTTTCCAAGTCAGTTTTGCACACTTACATATAATTTATGTGAAAAATTGTCTCCAAAAATTTTTTTACACAAATGCACAATTTCTGCAATGGAAACCAAGTAAAGACTCCTCTGTCAATTTTATCTATGCTGTCGATTTAAACCCCGCAAATTGATACTAGTCGATATTTACATTCAAGTAGGTAATTTCCTATTGCCTATACTTTCGTTATTAGATCTCACCTATCTATCATTTTGTCTACTACTAACTAGGATACATACATATGTGTCATTCGGCGGTTAACCCAACTACCATTAGAAAAAAAAGTGATCCACACATAAGGTTAGGAACAATTCCAGGAAAGAAGAAATATCAGTGTTTTTTTAAGCGAAGTTACAGTCATTTGTTTTCCAACTTTCTTCCTCCTTTCAAAATCTGAAATGGCATTTATGAAAAGTCCATTGTCACCCGCCCTGTTTAATTTCTAATGATAGCGGTAGCCTAATGGATTTTTCCAGATGTAGGTATTTAGGTATCGTCGCAACCCTTTTAACGCTAAATCGCTACCTCTACTTTGAAGTTGAAAATAATAAAGTATTTTAAAATACCCAATTTTTATTTGTTATTGTTAATCCGATTCTTCTAGATTTCGGGCAATAAAGTGCATTAGTAGTTTACCGCAAGTAAATATTAAATATTTAAGACTACAATAGCTGAAGGTAAGGTAAAGAAAATGTCAAAAACGTCTTCCATGATCACACATCTACAAAAACCTGCATAGGAAGGGATAAAAATTGTAAAGAACACTAATACAAACTCTATTATTTCATCAATTCATATTTATCATTTAGTGATCAACAAAATAATTTTAAAATCATTATTTATATCATTGTTATGTACTTTTAATTTCAGGGTTGGATTTTTATTGATTTAGTCGCTTTGGGTAACAAATTCGATTCTTTGGCTTTTGTTAATTTTTTACATACTAAAAGATCCTTCTCCTTCTCTTGATGTAGATTCCTTCTACCTCCTCTTCTCCTTTTCCGTTAATTCTTTGAAGATATGAAAAATACCATAGAATTCAAACATCCAATATGCGTCATCTATCTGTTTCACTTTTCTTGAAAACTTTCTAAGAAAAAGATGTAACTGAAAACTAACGGCTCCTGTATCGGGGCTTCATTTTCAGAGTTGCGGTAGGGAGGACATTGTATTTTTAAGAGTGTATCAGTAGCGGCGCTATATTTTTAAGATACTCGTTAACGGCGCTATATTTTTAAGATACTCGTTAACGCCGCTATATTTTTAAGATACTCGTTAACGGCGCTATATTTTTAAGATACTCGTTAACGGCGCTATATTTTTAAGATACTCGTTAAAGGCGCTATATTTTGAATATACCCAGCAACGGTGCTACAATTTTGAGTAGTGCTGCTTACCTCTGGTCCCAGGAGAGTGAAAAGGTTAACCTGAAAAACGGAATATAAATGTTAAAATATTATGCAATTTAGTTATATCTACAGCAAGTGCAATTTTAATTGGGGGAGGTAGTTTATGGAACTTGAACTTTACCTTTCATTACCAGTGAGTAAATTTAAAACCACTAACATTTATAAGATAAGATAAATAAAGTTAGAATGTGTAGAGAGAGTGAGGTAGGATAGATAGAAATTTAAGTCTTGTGTGTGTGTTAAGGTGTGTAGGATGATATGTGAAGATGATAGAGATTTGTGCCAGGTTGCCTGGCTAACGCTTTCTTTTTTCTTTTAATTTTATTATATTTTTGTGATGCATTATTATTTTAAGCATTGGAGCCTTTGTTTTCTTTTGCTCAATAGAGCGTTTGTATCATTTTATTGTTTTTTATTTTTATTTTATTTGATTTGATTTTTTTATTATTTATTTATTTATTTTTTTAATTATTATTAATGCTATTATGTAAATATAATAGTTCTTCATCGGGATTCTCATTTGGGTTGTATACTTGGAGGTCGCAATCGGTTGTCCTTTCTAGAAGTTGCATTATGGTTTACTACCTATAGATTGGGTTGACGTTTAGTAACGTTGTTTATATTGCATACGATGGATTTGGTATTCTTGTACGATGCTTTGATTTATTATATTCTGTGGAATCGTATTTTTAATCTTTTCCCACAGCTTTCTTACTCTTTTTTATATGACTATGTTTATGGGTTCTATAGTAGATCTGCGGCGGAGTTCTTCTGCTGGTATGTAATCTAGTCTTCCTGTGTTTGTTATGAATCTAGTGGCATGATTCTGGACTCTTTGGATCTTCTTGATTTGGGAGTTACTTAGTGTATTCAATGGTATAATTGGGTATAGGAGCTTGGGTTGAACTAGGGCCAGGTATAGTTTTCTTTTATTTTTGTTTGAAAGTTGCCTGAATCTTTATAGTGCTGATAAGGTAGATTTTGCTTCTAGGATTTTTTTGTGGTAGGTGAATTGTATAGCCGTTCGTTGTTATTTTTACTCCGAGGACAAATCCTTTTGTTGAGAAAGGATATGCCTCTCCATCTACGCGTATAGTAGTTTTTTTCCTTCTGTTCATGGGAATTAGTTTGAACTTATCTTCGTTAGTTTTTATTTTATTCCTTTTCTCGTAATCATTCAGGTTTTTAATTTCTATACCTGTTCTTAGGGCGATGTCCTTGGGGTTTTTCCTATCGCTCTTCACTATCTGAGTGATATCGTCCGCTAATTGTATGTACAACGAACTTTCATCAGTTGGGTGAGGAAGATCTCTGGTATACACTGTGTACAGCGTAGATGAGAGGCAGCCTCCTTGTGGGACTCCCGTTTGTAGGTTGATTGCATTGCCCGTTTTAACGTTTATCTGCAAGATCGCTTTCCTCTCATCTAGATACCTGCAGAGTATTTTGCAGAGGTTCATTTCCAGGTTAAGGTCACAGATTTTGGCTTTTAGGCCGGGCAACCACACTTTGTCAAATGCTTTGGCAACATCACGAAGCACAATGTCAACTCTGTTGCCTCGCGCAGTAGCAGTAGCAATTCTTTCGGTAATGATTGCTAGCGTGGTGTCCGTCCCTCGCTTGCTCCGGAACCCGTGTTTTTGTGGATTGTGTAGGTTCGTGTTAAGATGGTTGATCAACCTTTCGTTAAGGAGCTTTTCTAGGACTTTGCCTAGAAATTTCCGGAGCGAGATAGAACGGAAGCTTTCGATTTGATGTTTCGGTTTGCCCGGCTTCGGCAGGAAGATCATCAATGCCGTTTTAAATGCTTGGGGAAAGTATCCAATATTTAGGCAGGCATTGAAGATCTTTAATACCGATTAGGGCACATTATCTGGAGCATTAATTAGGTAAACTTTAGATATCTCACTTTGTCCTGGAGCCTTTTGTTTAAATTATTTTAATGCTATCAGGTATTCATTCATAGTAAATAGCTTTCCTCCCCTCAAGGAATTGTCGCTTTGTTCGTCGACGTTTCTAAACGGTATAATGAGTTCACGTTGGGTTTTCAGGCTACGTATGAATTCTTCCTCATAGTATAGGTCGAAATTTTGATTTTCTTTAGGTGAAATAGAATGTTTTTTGTCCAGTGCGTTTGCAAATGCTCTTGTAATTCTTCATTTGGCTCTACTTTCTTGTTCTGAATTTTCAGGCTTATTTCTTCTTTTTCATGTGATCCACGTAATTTCCTGAATTGACTCCAGAATTTCCTTGGATCCTTTTATATCTCCATCTTACCTATTATGTTATCCCAGAACCTGCCTGAAATTTCCTTGATGAGGGTGTCTATCCTCCTTCTAATCATGATGATGCTTCTGTACCTTCGATCGTATTACCCGATACCCTGATTTCATTTATTACATTTTGAAATGCATCCATTTCATCTTGGATCTCTTGGGTCCATCTAGATGCAGGTATGGTTCTGTATTCTATTGTTGGGGTGTGTAAATTATCCGCTTCTCTTATTTTACTGGTGATTAACTCTATTTTGGCATCTATTTCTTCTTTACTTTGGTTGTTGAGGGATCCGGTTTCTTTTGTGTTTAAGTATTGTTTGAATCCACTTCAGTTTGTTATGCTGGTTGCTTTTCTTCGTGATATTTTTATTTGGATGGGTGAAGTTGAGATGGTGGTAATTATGCTTAAATGATCGGAGGGAGGTGCGGGACTTAGCTGTGTGTGATGATTTAAATTGAAGTTTTGATTAGTTAAAATAATATCTGGGGTAGTCGAGAATCGGCCTGTGAGATACATAGGGAAGTCGGGTCCTTCTCTGTTTAGTAGGCCTCTTTGCATCAGGAGATGTAGGGTTTTCCCCGTACGGTTTGTATGGGTTGTGTACCCTGCTTCCCTGCACCTTGCATTTAGATCTCCGGCTAGAAAGTTGAGGCTTCTCTGCGGAATAACTTGATGAAATTGGGTATCGGTAGGTACGAGCGTCTAGGTGATTGGTAGGCCCCGGCTATGACCAGTTTACCTGTAGTCATTTTTATTTTCACAGCTAAAAATGATTCCTCTAGCCCTTTTATTTCAGTAAAGTGTGTACCTTTTTTCATGCCTAGGGAAACTCCGTCGTATCTTGACTGTGAGTGGTTTGTTGTTAATATTTTATAGTTAGGGATTTTTATTGTTCCTGTATCTGTGGATATGCCATGTTCTGTTAAGATGATTATGTCTGGATCTTTCTTTCTTACTATGTTGGAGTAGATTAAGCGTTTTTCTTTCTAGCCATTAACATTCAAGGTGAATATTTTAAGCTTACGTTGAAATGTGTCCATTATTGTTATGATTGCTTGTGTTCTCTACCTGACTTTGCCTTTTCTGGTCGGCCTGTGGATCGAGTGCGTCCATTTCTCTTCTTTTTTAATTCACCGCATGAGATGTTGCTGCATGATTGTGGAGCGATGAATAACATGCCCTGTTTCAGTGCGTTGTGAACTTCAGTTGCGTCCGCGTCTGCTTCGTATTTCCATCTAAATTTACCCTTGACTAGTCCGTCGACTTTTTCCTTCTGCTTGTATTGCTTAGGAATGGGGTAAGCATGATGTTGAAGTGTTGGATGTTCATTTTTGATTTTTGTTTTTCTGAGGTCACTTTTGTGCTTTCTTCCTCTAATTTGGTATCCATTTCACTTTTGTCTTCTTCTTCTTCTATTTGGCTAGTTGTTTCCTTTGGAGTCATATTCATTTTGTACAACTCATTCGAGGGTGGGTTCTCCGGGAATTACATTTTTTTTAGTCCGTTTTTCTCAAGCATGGTATTAAGTTCAGTTGCATTAGAACCTGGGCTCGCCATGTTGACAGAGTGTGCATGCATTATGCACAGTATTAAATCGGGCCTCATGGTGCCCTCGATATTTACCATTGTGGTCTGTGCTGTGGGTGCAGAGATGCTTCCGTTAGCGGTTGCTGCAGCGTAGGGTGTATTTTTATCCTCCTTTCTTTCTCTGCGTTGATATCGGCCTTCTGCTTCCGAATAAGTTGCTTTTTACTGGGCATGACATGGCCAGAGTCCTATGTCCATTTCCGCAGTTCAAGCATTTTTTCTCTGTGCTTCTGCACTTATCCCATCTGTGTTCCTGGCTCGAGCATTCAGATCAAGCTTTACCTTTGATGGTACACTCCTTGGTTGGATGCTTGTCTATCAGGTAGCATGTGAAGCACATATGCACTGAAACGAACGTTTTCCTTTCTATCTGGTCGGGAAAGATTTTCGTGTAAAATGCTAGGAGTCCTTGTTTGGTGGCTTTCTTTGCGATCTGTGTCGATCGGAAGATCACTTTAAAAACGTGGCTGTGATGCTCTCCATTCTGGTCCTTGAATTTTATTACGTCTTCAACTTTTGCCAATTCTTGCTCTCTTTCTAGCTCTTTTTTTATCTCTTGGGCTGTATGATTGCCTACCCATGGGTCAAGACGCCGGCATATTACTGACCCCTTTTTTTAAGCATCAGGCAGCATCCGGCGGGCTAGTCCTATTTTGCCGAGTTTCTTGGCCGCGTTCTCACTCAAAAAGAGATCAAGGTCTTTCTCTATGTCGCATAGCACCACGTAGCCATTGCATTGGTCTTTAAGCCGTAGGAAAACTACTCCTATATTCGCATATATGCACTTCAGCGTGTGTTTCCGGGAGGGTTTTTCCCGGACGGGGAGGATTCGAAGGGTAGCCCTTTTCGCTCCTTCTCGGTTGTCCATTGCGGTTGGTTGCTGTTTTCTTTAAGTGGGTTCTGGATGTTCGTCGCTGTATTTCCGTTGCTGTAGGGTCTGATTCTTCTTTTTGGAAGGGTTTTAAGTGCTGCCCCCTCCTCGTTGCAAGCAAGTTTCCATGAACATGAACTGCCGGATGGGATGGATGAATGATGGTGGGTGAACCCGGGACAGCCCCTCAGACGGGTGAAAAGTAGAGGACCTAATGATGGGTGGTGATAGAGTCAACTACCACCGCCCGGGGGTGCCACCTCGTCTGGGGTTTGGTTATCGATGCTGCTTTCAACTTACACAGGGACGGTTGCATGTCCCCTTGTGGTGTTGGCCTGAAACTACCCTTAGAGATTAGAGCGAACTCTTCCCCAAAGCTTTCAGCATCGCCTCGTAACCGGGTTGTCTCTTACGTAGAGTTCTACAGTGGGCTAATCCTCAAACCTGCTTTCCTTTACGTCTCCAATTATGTTTATCAAAGTAGACCGACATAGTTGGAGCGAGACTAGATGAATGGCAGTTCAGTTCATTTCCGCTCCCTTGCCCCGATAAGGGGGCCGCGGGGGGGATTATCCGGACATGGGTCGGCTATGTGTGGCTCCGTAAATTATCTTCAATTTCTGGAGTCCCCGTGGGGAAAAAGTGCGGCAAGTTCACGTTCTTGACTTGGCTTCCCTTTCCTTTCCCGACTTTGCCGGTGATAAGCTTTTTCTGAGAGCTTGAGAAGAGGTTTGTTTCGTCTGAATTCTACTGCCTATCTGTACTCTGTACTGCCTGTACTCACTAATACTTATGATCTTTTAGTTTGGGTTTTTATTGGGATCAAACAGCTTCCGCAATTAAATATTCTTGCCAGTTTAATTTCCATGTTTACGTCCTGGGTTTGAATCCCGGCGATAGCATATACGAGACAAATTTCGGCACTCGTAGGAAATTAAATTCCCAATTGGTAGTGCAGTGATTCTGACGCATAAACGCAGGGGGGGGGGTCTATTCCTTCACATCATGAAACAATAACAAATCACAACACCGTCGGCTCTTACACCCACCTATGTTCGCACAGAAAACACATCACTCTTCTCTCCCTGAACATTCGCAGAGGATTCCATATGCGCACTCTTATGACGGGAAACGTGAAGCCCTCCCTTGGGCCACGAACGATTTCTTGTTTGGTGATTGTTAGCTAAACAATACAACCGCTCTTTCTGACCTTAATCCTATCATGTGGGACCACCAAATGGCGCATAAGTGCAGGCTAGATATTGTGAGGACGAGCAGCTATTTTAATATTTGAATCTCTTACTCCAGTATTTACATTACGTGGCACAATTTTATAACTATTTGTAACTTTCTTAAGGCATTATTTGCAAAATAAAGTCGGTGGTCATATTTCTAATCCACTCAAACGAGTGATTTATTTACACCTGAGAGAATTAATAAACACGACAGTCGATGGTATATTTCCCTCTTTCAGAGTAGACATAATTTATAGACATTTTTACATGTAAGTAATACGACTCACAAATTCTCTTAACATTAATCAGCCTTATTTTATCTTTCACCATCCTGTATATGGGAATAAAATCTGATTTTGCGACTCTAAAGTACTTTTCTCTAAATTCTTTAGTTTTTGTGAGTAGTTCAACTGCCGCTATACTTCTTGCGTCTAGGAGCAGAATTTTTGCTCTTTTCTACAACATTCTGTCACTTCTGATATATAGATTCCCCCAGTTTAACTACAAAATCGTATAAAAAGTTTGGTCTCTTTTGCCGAATGGAGTAGGTTAAGCTGAGTCACGTTACTCTTTCCTCTTTTACCCTCCTATTAATGTCATTTTCAGGCTAATTCGTTTTATGTAAACAGACCTTTTTTGTTAGAAATTTTATAAATTTTTAGGGGAATATACCTGCATTGGTTTTAATTTCATTTTGGTTAAAAAAATACAATATAAAGATATGTGGTTTGAGTTAAGATAATGGCATTGTAATGAAAATCTTATTGATCAGCTGTGCATTTAAATGTACATCCAACATCAGAAGTCACACGAGCCACTTTTCTAAATTTGGTGTGAGTTTGATACTTTCTCCACTGACATTGGATTGTTTGGTGACCTTTTTTAAAAGCCATTCCTAAGTTAAATCCTTTAGAGTTTCTTTTTAATTAAAGAAATCTCACGTCTTGGGTGTCATTTTTAAAGATGCCTATCACTAAATAGCTTATATAGAACAGTCCAAGCTTTATAATAATTTATATTCTTCATGGATTATTCGTAATCGAATCCTTCCCAATTTGTTATCACCACCATCCTAGGCATAAAATTGAGTGTCCTTCGGACTTTTGTGGGGTAATTGCGGGTTGTCTAATGCTGGCTCTAACAAAGGAATCTACGTTGGAAATCGGAGCAACATTTACATCCTCAGAGTAGCAGTAGTGGTTTGCCAACCTGTCTTTATCCAGGCGGATCCCGACCGGATAATGAAATAAACATAAAGGTTAGTGTGATAATCGCTGGTGAGTCCCAGAGCACCAGGGATTGGTCATCTTAGGCGAGAGGTGCCGGAAAGTATTGTGTTTTGACACCAAACCACGTTCAGGTGGAACCTTCGTCGCCCCATGGCAAAGGGACTTGTTGCGCATTTGCTTTTGAAGATGATGCTTTTGCCTTTCCAGATGTCTTACATTCTAAAGTGATTCTGCGTTAGATTTCTTGATCTCTTTTCTGGTAACATTATAATCTAGTTTTTAGATAGATATATTTGTCTACCATTTTACTGTGGTTCATGGCAATTTTAATGTCTATCATATCGACCTCTGGTTGGTTTGGCATGACTTGTTTTTACAAGATTTAGGCCGACGCTTTATTGCCCTCATGGTTAAGTTCTTAAAGCATTGTTGAAATCTCTTCTAGTTTATCAGCTATGAGTACAATATCATCTGCAAATCTCAGGTAATTGGTGTAATCCTCATCGATATTATTACATTTGTTTTTCAGTTAGTCTACTGAAGATTTCTTCTAGATAGAAAGTAAGTCATCTAAGTTTTATCATTTGATTCAGGACAATCGCGTTCTTTTAAATCCGAAAATGACTACTATTTCCGCCGATCAAGTCAGGTTATTTGTGCTAAGTTGATTTTTAAAAAAACATATTACTAAATGGATTACATTTTTGTAACATTTTCTGTTATTTTTGTTAATATTTCTCATCGAAAATAGGATTTTATGATAAAACACATCTTTTTATGACAATATATTAACTTAGTTTTACAAAAGTTGATTAGTATACATTAAATAGAAGACATTGATAAAGATTACTAGATGTAAACTGGATATTAGTTCATCAAAGTTCAGAATTCAGGGCATGAACTTCTGCTTCTTCGAACTCCTAAAATGATTATTGATAGAGATGTCTCTCTTTAGAATCCAATAGTAATCAGCCATCATGACTGCATTCCAGCGTCCTTGATACCTGTTCTCAATATCTTCCATGCCTTGATGGAATTTCTCCCACTGCTCGTTGCACATTGATCCTGAATTCTCAGGAAACCGATCCACATAATGAAATAGGTAATGCACTTTGACCTCATGTTGCATCTGAGGTTTCTAAAAGTAGTTATCAAATTAGTGACAAGTTTTATGTAGTTCCTCTCCTTGTTTTTGCAAAGAATGTTATTAACGACCAGAACAAAAATCGTCCACGCCTCTAGGTCCACCTTTTTCATTGAGTTTTCAAACTATGGATTTTTGTTGAGCTAGGGAAGTTGAGGACTATCAAAGATGCCACCTTTCAACTTCTCCATGGTCAATCTTGATAAAGTGTGGTTTTTGTATTTGAAGTAGACACCATCCTTGTCAAAGGTTTTAGTCAACTCTTTGATCAAGTCTAGTTTGATGTGCACTTGTGAGAACAGAATCCTCTCTCTGTCCATTAGTGGGATGAGTATGACCTTTCCTGCTCTGCAAGGCACCATTTCCTCCCGTAGGGGCCAGTCCTTCTTCGTGTAATGCAAACCTCGCTTTCTTGTATCCCACATTCACAGAAAGCACGGATACTTGGTAAACTCGGACTGTTAGCCAACAAAGTTTCATGATCTTTAGGTCAACACAAATCAACAAATCATGATAATCATAACTAATTTTATCCAGCATATACTTCACCGCTTCCTACTTCTTCTTTATTGTAGTCGAGTGAGCGGGGGATAGAGAGACAAACTGGTTGCCGTTGTGAAGCAGAACACAGTTCAGCGATCGCTTGCTGTTGTCAATTGAAGGTCTCCCATCTTCGGTTGGTACTATAACATTTTAAGCTTGTGCAGAAGCAGCGCAATATGTGTTGAGTACACTAAGCCCTTATTTTTATAAAAAAACTGAGGTATTCTTGATGAGTGTTAGGTAGAAGGTGATGCGAACATTGTCAGAGAGGAGATTTTCTCCTCCAATCTGGATGGCAACCGTTCGGCGGAGGACTGTATCAAGCTGAGATCACAAAATAGATTATTTAGTTCCTTTGGGGAAAAACAATGCAGATGATTATTGTCAAAAACACCTTTTCTTCATTTTATTCAACCCTGGGCAATTTTCGTCATTAATGTCAGGAAATTCTCCAATGGCAGATACTGGAATTTCATCACAGTGAGATAGAGGATGACGTATTAATTGAAGATCAGGATACTTGAGGCTGTTCCGGTTCTTTCTGTCGATCTTAGTCGTACCAATAGTCCAGAACTAGCAGTCAGTGCCATGGTTTGTTAACTCCCTCCGAACCATAGGAATTTCAAACTTCAGACAACTCTTCTCGCCCTTGGTTCAACGACGCACATACTCGGTACATATTTTGCATACGATGCGTGCCCGTCAAGTTTTATCCTCTTCAATATCTTTCATACCAAAATATGAATGGTAAGCACGATTTATGAAACTCGTGACTAGATTCCTATTAGGAACAACGGTGTATTTGATGCAGATGTTGGAGAATACATCGGGCTTATTTTTGTAATAGCAGTTACTCAAAAATTGCCGCATGGGAACTATTTAGTCTTCATTTATTTTAAAGAGACAAGAAAGAATTTTACATGATATAAATAGAAAAGACACGTAAATGTATTGAAACGTAAAAAACATCGTGGCGATAGATCAAAAGATTGAACTGATTGATCAAATCAATGTCATTTTTGGATTCAGCGCATCAGCTAAAACGATGGAGAATAAAGTTGGTCTTGGTCAGTGTAATATATTATTGTATTTCCTCTTTCTGTAATTGGAAGATGTCCGAATCCTTATGCAATCTAATGTAGGATCTGCAATTTTAGTATGTTTCTCTGATAATCATATAGATCAGAAATATACTTTGCTTCTTCAAGGGTGTTATGGTTGCTCTAATATTAATTGCATCAAATAATTTCTGGTAGTCTAGAAATACCAATTAAAGAAGGATATTGTACTCTGAAGGTTTCTCAATGAGCTTGTTGTAAGTAGGTAGGTGGTAAATCGTTTAGAACCCTCTTCTGGAGCCGGCTTGTTCTATGTGTTGTTGGGCATCAAATTGATGTTTCAGTATGTTGGTAATTACTCTTGAAAAGAGTTTATAGACACACATACGAAAGCTAAGTGGTCTATAGTTTGTAAGGTCTGCTTGGTCCCCTCCTTTGTGAAGAATGATTACTATGATATTGTGCCAGTCATCAGAAATCTTACCTTGTTTTATTGAGTTAGTGTATATAGAAGCTAGTTTCTCCACAGTGACATCTCTAGAATCTTTAAGCAAGTCCGAATTGATGTCCTCTTGATTTAAGACTTTGTGACTATTCATTCGTTTGATCGGACATTGATGGGACATTATTAAGTATTGTTGGTTGCTTGTGGTTATTGATGACGATTACATTGTTGCTTTTCATATTACTCCTTTAGGCTTTTATCTATACTATCTCGATCCTTGATGATTGGGAACAATTATTATTTTATAGCTACCATGTGTGATTTCCCCTTTTGAAGTATCTTTATTGCCATTTTATATCTGTTTCGTCTGCTATGGTATCTTTAATAATAGTTGTATTATTTTTCCTAATGTCAGCATTTTGGTTCTTTTTAATGATTTTGTGACACTGTTAGTTTCATTTGTTGCTTTAAAGTGTTTTGCCATCTTCATTAGATTTTGGGCTTCTTTTAAGAGTTTGTTGTTTTGCATTTTTGTATTTCCTAGTATTTTTAGCACTGTCTGTCATGTGTTTCATCAAATTCTCGTTCATTGCTTGTATATTGCTGCTTTATGAAGCTTAGGATGGAATTCTTGGAAAAAAATACTTCTCAAAATATTGGCCTTATTTTTGGAATGGAACACCTTTTGTCTCTCTTTCTAAATATTATTTTTTATCCAACATCTGATCATCGTATGATCACTGATTTTGACTTTATTGATGACTTTATAAATTATTGACGGTAATTTTTTGTCGACTAGAAGGTAAACAATTTCATTGAATATCTCATATTTTGGGCTTCTCTAAGTCAATCTTTGCTGTTGTTTCTTTTGGAGTCGAATGTAAAGTCATCCATAACTCAATAGCTTGCCTAACCTTTGTATTAAAGTCTTCTATATCGATGTTAAAACGGTGTTTCTTTGTTTAGACTCACCCTGATGTCACCATAGACTCTAATTCTTCCTCTGTACTAACAGATGTAGATGCATACACTTGGACTAGTTTGAGGTTGTTCTTCTTAAAGACCTTTAGGTCTACATGGACTAATTTTTCCTATATGCCGTCAAACTCTATTAGTATTTCTTTGGGTTCTCTCTTTAGGTATCAGGAATCGAACTCCATGCTATATTTGGTCATATTTTCCTTTGTAGTCGATTAAGTGATGTTCACTTGTTTCGGTGATAGCTTCGCGTATCTTCGAATGTCACACCCACCAATTTTATCTTATTTAATATGATTTAGTTGAGTAAGATCTTCTGTGAGATTTACCTCATCAGATAGTGTTCTGTAGTTGTAGGTTTTAATGTAAAAGTACTTATTTAGGTTTTTGACGTAGTCGTGGGATTGAAATTGTAGACAGTCCAATTTTAACTCACAGCACCTCTCCTACACAAGCACTATGGTTGTGGTAATTAAATGCAATCTAGGCCACATCAAGTCTGTCTGCAAAAATACTAATGCTTGAGCCTTAGTATAAATCCGCTAATCAAACAGAAACGGCTGAATTTCTTAGTAATTGTTCCAAACCATTTTACATGGTCTAAATGAAGCGGTGAACTGAGATCCAGTTTATCCTGCTTAATCCGCAGTTTCTCCTCACACTTAAGCACGTACAATTCCGGCTTCCATGCAGGAGATTAAGTATAAAGGGCACCTAACGGTTCTTTGGGAATCCAAGTCGTATGAGAAGCAACTAAACCAGGCCAAACAAGAATATTTATTAGGCAGAGCTTTCGATAAATCCTTTTATCATCTTCTTTGAAATCAAATGAAACGATATAGATCTATATCTATATTTCTCTCACTTTATATATATATATATATATATATATATATATATATATATATATATATATATATATATATATATAATAATGGCATAATTAGACAACTGCTCTGCTTCAGGTCCAGCGGGGGATGCTATCTTTCTCAAACTGGAAGACAACACTTAAATTTGGACTATCCTTAAGTATTGTCTTTCAGTTTGAGGAGGATGGCATCACCCGCTGGACCTGAAGCAGAGCAGTTGTCTAATTATGCCATTATCTTAACCGCACCAATTTGTCTTGTATATTTTTCCATATATATATATATATATATATATATATATATATATATATATATATATATATATATATATATATACATAAATATATATATATATATATATATATATATATATATATATATATATATATATATATATATATATATATATATATGTGATAGAACGAGTTGAATCTGTGTTAAATTCAACTCCTATCCCATATTAGTTAAAACCTCGAAAAGGCCCACGTGCATCTTCGATTCGAGGCTTGGAGTCTTATCAACAGCTGCCGGACGTCAATGTTTAAACAAGGAGGTTATCGTCCCCCCGTTCGCCCCCATACGCCGACCTCGCCAGATCGAGTTAGGCTTATGAACAGATAAGGCATTTTTCTCCGGCCCAGCTGTGCGTTCCCTCCAAGCTTTCACTCCATTCTCCCCCACGCCAAGGAGATGTCCTGGCTATTTATATGGACTCTTTACCACTAAGATCAGATTGGAGATCCAGATTTTCGTCGCGAAACATCACCACGACCCTCTCTCCCTTTGTGCGCCAAGGGACCTCGGCCTCGAGATTCACCATCACTTGTCCAGGAGGACAATATTCCTTGAGTGCCAAAGGTTCGAGCCTTTAGTGACGTCAAGTCCCCAAGGCATTCCCCCCTGCTGTTCAAGGAGAACAGCATTAGAACAGCCATTGTTCGTTTTGAGCCCTTCGCCAAGAAACGGTTCTCATCCCCCCCCTGTTGTTCAAGGAGAACAACATTAGAACAGCCATTGTTCGTTTTGAGCCCTTCGCTAAGAAACGGTTCTCATCTCTCCCTGTTGTTCAAGGGAGAACAACATTAGAACAGCCATTGTTCGTTTTGAGCCCTTCGCCAAGAAACGGTTCTCTCCCCCCCCCTGTTGTTCAAGGGAGAACAACATTAGAACAGCCATTGTTCGTTTTGAGCCCTTCGCCAAGAAACGGTTCTCATCACCCCCCCTGTTGTTCAAGGAGAACAACATTAGAACAGCCATTGTTCTTGAGCCCGTAGACAAGAGACGGTTCTCATCCCCCCCCTTTGTTCAGAAGAGAACAACCTAGAACAGCCATTGTTCTTCCAGCCGTTCGTCGAGAAACGGTTCTCCTTCCCAAGACGCCACGTCAGGATCATCTTATCCCCCCCCCCCTTTGGCTGGAACTCGCCAGCGGACCGAATATTCCTTCAAGTACCTTCCACCGCACCCTAATGAAGTTACGTAAGCCAAGCGTCACCTTTTGAGTATTGATCCCTTATTTGTCAATTCTATCCTGTGCTTTAAATGGTTTATCGAACCATCCCATCTCTTTAACTCCATATTTGTTTTACCTTTTTTGATCCCTTAAATCCTTGGATTAGCCCGAGTCTCCACGACCCTTTCCATTCTGTTTGTCAATATTTTCCGGTTTTGTGTTTTGTTTATAGTTATTATTAATAAAACTCTATTTTATTAATGATAGCAATATTATTATCCTTGAGCTCAGTTCCACTTCTTAAGCATTTTGAAGATACATAATATCGGCCGCCAAGACAGTAAAACGCACTCTAGAGATAATTAAGGAAGTTCCCTCAACGAATAGTGTTATATATAGTATCGTCGGGAGTCATTCTACGACATATATATATATACTATTTAATTTGGTATCAGGTGTGTAAGGTTTAACGCTATATCTTTGCAAACACTGGTCTCAGTCGAGTAAAGCATAGTGTTATTCGTTATAATAATAGAATATAGTAGTTCCCTTTTGTTTTAACGATTGCTATCCCCTTTTTTTTGAAACTTAAGAAGCTGGAGTAGCTCAAGGAACGGTTATAATAATTTGTTTGTTTTTTTGTGATTTTAGTCAGTGGTTATTTAGATCCAGAAACCAAGTACGAATAGGTCAGTGCCCATATTTAGGTAGGCTAATTCTATAGAGGCATAATTCTTGTTGCAAGGAATTTTAGTTGGTTGACTAGTGCGCCCCCAAGTGCAAAGATGACTCCGTTCGAAATCTTTAAAGCGCAAGGAGAGTCCTGTGGACTTTCCGGAAAAGAACTAATTAAGTACATTCGAGAGGAGCAAAGAAAAGAGGAAGAAAGAGAAAGGGAAAGAGTAATCCGACAAGAGGAGCAAAGAAGAGAAATACAACGAGAAGAAAGAGAAAGAGAGGAACGAATAAGACTAGCTGACCTTCAGATTGAATTAGCTCGGATTAAAGCAGAAGTTCAAAGAAAAAAGGTAGAAAAAGAAAGAGAAAGAGAGGAACGGGGAAGAGTAATCCAACGAGAAGAACGAGAAGGAAAAATACAACGAGAAGAACGAGAAAAAGAAATCCAACGAGAAGAAAGAAGGACGGATTCGCGCCCCTTCCCAGGAAAGCTGACAAAGTTTCCGAGCCCCGTAAAACCCCAAAACTTCTTTCCCCAAAACCAACAACGGGACTCCAAACCTCCCGTTAAGACTTCTCCTCCATCTCTCTTCCCGAAGCGACCAACCATATGCTTCACCTGTGGTGTAGAAAACCACATGAGCTGGAATTGCCCCCAAAATTCTAGGCTTAAAAGCGGACCAGCCCACCAAGTTCACCAGATTAATGCAACCCCGGTTCCCCCGGTGGTGCAGACCCAAGCAGAAACTTCTCCCCATCCGTCAGGCCACCAGGTAAATTTTTTTTGGAATAAAAGTTCAGCGGGAACTTTGAAATATGAGGAGGGCAGCGTGGACAGCTGTCGAGTATCGACTCTCGTCAGGGACACAGGATGTTCGTGCTTCATCGTGTCCGACGAACTCCTCCCAGTGGCCTCTAACCACGAAAAATTTGCGGTGGTACGTGACTACCTTGGGCGGGCGAACAGATTCCCCGTCGCTAGATGTTACCTGCAGTGTCAATATTATAATGGCTGGGCTGAAGTCATTGTAGCACCCATAAAATTCTGTTCCGTACTTATAGGAAAGAGCCCCCAAGTAAGTTTCGACCCTGTGTTTCAGGCCGCCCTTCCTCAAGGCCGAGATAAGAAAGAAGCCCAGGAGCCCGTCCCCATCAGAACCCCGATACCGTCCGATTTCTCGGAGACCCCTAACCAGGACTTTAGGACGGAAGAAGAGGAATGTGATTCACTAAAACCCTTAGGTGATAAGGCCCCAGACAAGGACACGGAGACTGTCCCTGGACCCCAAGAAATAAAGAACCCCCAACGCGCCCATGGAGATACCTTCGTAGAACTGGACGAAGCATCGGCGCTTGAAGAGGACTGCCCCGCGGAGTCCCTTAAGGTAATCCAGACAGTGTGCATCCAACCTGATGCCGATTACCCTCCTCCTTCCCTACCAGGCGAGTCTTTAGAACCCTCTGACCTGGATAGTGACGCGCAGCTGACACCACGTCAGAAGAGTCAGCTCCAAGAACTAATTAAATGGAATCACCATTTATCCACCCTATTAGCTCTTTTCGAGCAACTGCGTGAAAATGGCCTCACCATTGGCCCCAGCAAATGCCAGTTTGCCCACGAAACCATCAAATATTTGGGTTTCAAAATAGGACAAAGCAAGTCAGGTCCCCACGAGAACAAGATTAAGGCAATCGCCGACATGCCCCTCCCGATTACAAAGAAGCCATTAAGATCGATCCTAGGATCAGCTTCTCCCTATCAGCGATTTGTTCCGAATTTCGCTGCAATTTTGGCCCCCCTATGCCCCCTTCAGGAAAAGAATTTCCCCGATCGTTTACGTTGGAATGATGTCGCTGTTTCCCATTTTAATCAGCTCAAAAGTAAGTTCATTTCTGCCCCCATTTTTAAGTTGCCCAACCCGGAAAAATCCTTTGGGGTTAAGTCCGACGTGATCAACGAGGGCATTGGAGGTGTACTCCTTCAATACGTGGATGACAGAACGAGTCATCCAGTTGCATATGCTAGCCATCTATTATTACCACGCGAAAAGAGATATGCCACTAGAGAAAAGATAGCTCTATCAATTATCTGGGTCATAGACAAATTCAAGCTGTACTTGATATGTAAAGAATTTCGAGTAGGAACCGACCACCGTCCGTTAGCCTATATTAGGAATTTGAGACACTCAAACGGCCGCATCATGCGCTGGAGTTTACTCTTGCAAGAGTATCAATTTAAAATATATTATATCAAAGGTTCCGATAACCAGGTCGCTGACGCACTCAGTAGGAATGCGTTACCGAATAGCGTAGAATAATTGTATTAATAGGATTAGTATCTCCATGTAGGTATATACCGTCTTGTACGACTTAATTTAAGATTCTTTTGTAATATAGTTAATTAATGTATATGTCTGAATTTTGTAACGCTCAATGTCTAATTTTTTTTTGATGTATATATATTTGTTCTTATTAATTTACGTATAAATTATTTTGTCCCGTATGTACTAAGTTTATAACATTTCATGTTCCATGCCCTTTTTTTATTAAGTTGTATTAAAGGTTATTTTCCCCTGTAATCTAAAGATCAAAATAATCATGTACTGAGGTAATACTAGTTAGGTGCAGGAAGATACGGTTGGTACAAGAAAACGAGTTCCCTACAACGGAGCTCTATCGTTGTCCCTTCTCTCTTTTTTTTTCGAAGTGACAACTTCCCCTGGAATGGAGGGGTGTGATAGAACGAGTTGAATCTGTGTTAAATTCAACTCCTATCCCATATTAGTTAAAACCTCGAGGAGGCCCACGTGCATCTTCGATTCGAGGCTTGGAGTCTTATCAACAGCTGCCGGACGTCAATGTTTAAACAAGGAGGTTATCGTCCCCCCGTTCGCCCCCATACGCCGACCTCGCCAGATCGAGTTAGGCTTATGAACAGATAAGGCATTTTTCTCCGGCCCAGCTGTGCGTTCCCTCCAAGCTTTCACTCCATTCTCCCCCACGCCAAGGAGATGTCCTGGCTATTTATATGGACTCTTTACCACTAAGATCAGATTGGAGATCCAGATTTTCGTCGCGAAACATCACCACGACCCTCTCTCCCTTTGTGCGCCAAGGGACCTCGGCCTCGAGATTCACCATCACTTGTCCAGGAGGACAATATTCCTTGAGTGCCAAAGGTTCGAGCCTTTAGTGACGTCAAGTCCCCAAGGCATTCCCCCCTGCTGTTCAAGGAGAACAACATTAGAACAGCCATTGTTCGTTTTGAGCCCTTCGCCAAGAAACGGTTCTCTCCCCCCCCCCCTGTTGTTCAAGGGAGAACAACATTAGAACAGCCATTGTTCGTTTTGAGCCCTTCGCCAAGAAACGGTTCTCATCACCCCCCCTGTTGTTCAAGGGGAACAACATTAGAACAGCCATTGTTCTTGAGCCCGTAGACAAGAGACGGTTCTCATCCCCCCCCTTTGTTCAGAAGAGAACAACCTAGAACAGCCATTGTTCTTCCAGCCGTTCGTCGAGAAACGGTTCTCCTTCCCAAGACGCCACGTCAGGATCATCTTATCCCCCCCCCCTTTGGCTGGAACTCGCCAGCGGACCGAATATTCCTTCAAGTACCTTCCACCGCACCCTAATGAAGTTACGTAAGCCAAGCGTCACCTTTTGAGTATTGATCCCTTATTTGTCAATTCTATCCTGTGCTTTAAATGGTTTATCGAACCATCCCATCTCTTTAACTCCATATTTGTTTTACCTTTTTTGATCCCTTAAATCCTTGGATTAGCCCGAGTCTCCACGACCCTTTCCATTCTGTTTGTCAATATTTTCCGGTTTTGTGTTTTGTTTATAGTTATTATTAATAAAACTCTATTTTATTAATGATAGCAATATTATTATCCTTGAGCTCAGTTCCACTTCTTAAGCATTTTGAAGATACATAATATCGGCCGCCAAGACAGTAAAACGCACTCTAGAGATAATTAAGGAAGTTCCCTCAACGAATAGTGTTATATATAGTATCGTCGGGAGTCATTCTACGACAATATACATAAATATATATATATAATTGTTAGAAAAATATCCAATTTTATGTGATGTAATTTATATTTTTTTAATAATCGTGATGTACACCTCTATTCATTTATTTTGCCTGCAAATAAATTTATTGTATTCTATTGTTCGAAGAGAGAGGGAAGAGAGTTTAGGCTAAACTTCATTGATTTGTAATATTCAAGAATGAAATCAAGGTTGAAAATGCTGATAGAGAAAATCAAAAGGTCACAAGTTGTTATTGATTCCTCTAATGACAGAATTTCTAAAAAAATATGGTGCAATTTCAGCAATATTTTAACATTCGAGATAAATGCAAAATACTCGAGATGAATTGTCGTATTTTTTATTACCTTTAAATTCCTTAATGTATCTTGTTGAACCATACAAATACATGACAAACAAATCTTTAAAAAGGTCTGAATAAAAGTTGATCGATTTGTGCTCCTAATGATCTCTTTTTCATCTTAGAATTGAGCCCTCATATCTCCAATTGCCGAGAAGTATTTTTTTAAGAGCTCATCTGGCGACTGCCTACTTAGGCATTAGTCGTCGTATTCAATACTGCCTAGTACTAGGCATCTTTAAAATAAGTTGCAAAAAACAAACAAAAAAACAATAAAAAAAAGGAAAAAGGCAATAAGCAGGAAGCAAGCTCCGGCGTCGGGGAAAGCTCCGCCTCCCCAGGCGCAGGAACGTGCGACGTACTAAAATAGCAAAAATCACCAATCAACCTAACTAGTTAAGTAAAGGGGAGAAGGTCGGCCTCCCCCCCCCCAAAAAAAAAGTCAATTAGTCCACTATTCAATGTGCATGAACTCGTCCCGAGTACAAGGGACAGGCGGTAGCGACCCCGCCCATCCCGGTACAGGGATAGGTAACGTGCGCGGAGATCCCATTTTTCACAGTAGGGCGCTGGCGAGCTCTCCATCAAATGGCGGTGCGTCCCACGAGTGTGTCCAATTCGGAGACGACGGAAAGCAACCTGAAGCCTTCGTGGCATTGGAGGGTAGGTCCATGGGAACACCAATTACTGAGAAGGTTTTCCACACTCCTTTTTCTTATAACCACCAAAGTCAAAGAATATTTAATTCATTCCACGTATTATCACTAACTTTAATATATGATGAAATGTATAAATACCACTTCCTATAAATTGAAGGGATATATTCAGACAATAAAAGTAAATCCATTTTCATTCATAATTTCAGAAGATGTGAATAATTCTATATTTTAAGTTGTACTATTTTCTTTTTACTTATTCATCTCATATTATTAAATACTTATTAACATTTTTTTAGTAAGGCATAAAATGAACTCTATCTTTGAAATCCTCCGTAAAAGCTATATATACATTCAACGTCCTACATATTCCCCCAAGCAGTCAATGCCCTCGTTAGTTTCGCAGTTTTTGCAAATATAAGAGTCCTACTACCATGTAATTTTATGTGAGTAAAGTTGCAGTGGTACTTAAAGAAATTGTGTCAGAACGGGTCACAAAAATTCTATCTGCTGAAATAAATAAAAAAATCCATAGGTTGTTTTACTTCCTCAATTAAGGTTGCAATTTACATTACTAATTAGTAAAAATGACTTTAGTTACCCCTTTACCTATTTAGTCAAATATATTATTAACTAAACATCAGAATAAAATATTAACTTTGAAAAATCTCGCCGAGCGCACACACGTACATAGAGACATTTCTGCCTCGTAAAGAGAGGCTTGGGAAAAGTTCTGCTATTGTCCATGCATTAAGAAATAGTAGCAAATCAAATCAGTCGATTGATAATTTAATTTAGAAATAGTGGCAAATCAAATCTATCTATTAATATGTTGTTTAATTCAGAAATAGTGGCCAATACATCAATTAATTGTTTATTTAAAAAAATTAGCAAGCCATCGATTATTAGTTTAATTCAGAAATTGTTCTGAATCAAACCCACCAATTAATAGTTTAATTCAGAATTAGTGGCAAATCAAATCCATCAATTATTAGTTTAAATTAGAAATTTTGTCAAATCAAATCCATCAATTATTATTTTAATTCAGAATTAGTGTCAATTCAAATCCACCCATTAATAATTTAATTGAGAAATATTGGCAAATCAACTTCATCGGTAGATTGTTTATTTCGGTTTTTACCTGTATAGAACGTCCATTTGCTCGCAATATCCTGATCCAGTAATCTACAAATACCATAGTCACCTTCCACCTACAGCTATATAAAAACGCTACATGTATGTAGGTCGCATACATAAGGTGATTACAGATTTTATTTGTTTTAGTCAAAGAAAACGGACCCTGATTACATATATCAGCCTTAACATTCCTTGATATTTAGGCCATAATTTGAATTTACCTTGACATGGGGCTTTGAGATAGACGATTTCTCGGTTGAAATCGTCATCCGTTAAATAAGCCGGGTCGAGGTCTTTTGGAGGTTACCGTTATTAGATTTATCGTGTAATCATTTATATTAATTATCAGCAAAAGGACATGCATTAACTTATATTATATTTTAACCCCCAAATTCTTCTTAATTCCATATTATACTTCTATAAATTATATATCTTTCTATGGATCATAATGGCGATAACTAAATCAATTTCATTATTCAGATCTCTACGGTTTTCTATTTATTACAACCCCTTATCTTGCCCTCACCTGCGCAACATTGCTAGGGCCCTAGCTCGCATTGTGCGTTACAAAACGCCTTTCTACTAACCGTATTAATTGCCTTGCCCTTCATAAGGCAATCACTTACGATTTGAATAAGGTAGCTTGAAAATCGCTCCCATTAATTCTGGTTTAAAAGTCAGTGGTATGATTAATCCGTTCGAGGCGGAATCAAAACGACGACCTGAAACAAGACTGCAATGACAAGCAAGCTTGATTACGGCCCTGAAATCGGCTTTAATTGATTATCCACTCCCTTATTGACGCTAGCTCCAATTCTGAAGGAAGCTGGCGTAGTCTTTATAAGGTCGTAAACTCAACTGGGGTGAAATGTAAAAGTTGTTATTTGCTAATTAGATAAAATGAGGAAAGTAAGGTAGTTTTGAGAAAAGGGAGCGAAATGGGGGACCTCGAGTGAGGTTGTTCATGAATTGGCTAAAAATATTCTTAATTTTTCTGCGCAATCATGTTTTACTTTGCTTTCGTTGGCTGGAAGGCTGCAGGCAGAGTACTTAATTATTTTTAATAAAATTGATCCGTAAGAAAATAGAATAATAATTTCTTTGATTTATTTATCTAAGGTATTAAACACCGCCAACATAGAGTTTGGAAAAATGAAACTTAACAATCGAAAATCAATTGATCCTAGAGTTCAGTAAAACACCAAAAGGCAGGGATACAGAAATAATCTATTATCGCAGATAATAAACCATTAGTGATTAATGCGGCATTTTTTAAGATTTATTATTATTTTATCGCTAAAAATCAAACAAATTCATCTTTAGAATGAAAACTCCCTCACAGCCAAATTGGGCTGGAATTAATGTTGATAGAAGTAAAACCATTTTATAAGGGTTATCTATTCATCATTTCAGACAACGCTTGATTTAAAAAAAATGTAAACTATTTACCGTTAGATTTCTATAGATCTTTTTTGTTTTCATAGAATTTAAGCTTCCTTTATTTCATAGTGATGTATGTAATCTTTCAATGAAATATCTTGATTTATTGATTTAATGAATGGAAGATTAAATTTCAGATTCAAAGAGGTGAAAGGGTGAAGAAAAATTGTTATAATTTGTAAATGAGGGCAAAATTTCAACTCAAATTTCACTTAAGACCCAGCGAATGGAGAATGAAAAAGAGTAATTGTGAAGTAGAGCTATGCTTGTGCGAGTATATGTATATGTGTGTTGTTTACAAGGTCGGATATTTGATCTTCCTGTTTTATCAGGCATATGTATTTTGTCTTTATGGCTGTAATTAGTATATATATATATATATATATATATATATATATATATATATATATATATATATATATATATATATATATCTATTCATTATAGCATGTTTTATTAAAAGCGACCACTAGTTTCGAATTAATAATTCTTTTTTCAATCTTCTCAATTTGTCTTTTATTCGCCTCTTCTTCATTGTCTAACCTGTGGATAAGCGTACCGAAGTTCATCGGAGACTGTTTGTTATTTTGCCAAAGGTAGCACTTTCTTTAATTTACCTGACGCGTTTCGATACATCGAATATCATCTTCAGAGTTACAATAGGGAATTATTACAAAGTATTCAGTTTATATTTGTTACAAAATGTATTAACAAAATTACGAACGAAGCTCTACACGTAGAGGCAGGTTGGATCCAGGAGATAAAAGGTTGGAGAAGTAGGTAGCTAGAGAGGGAAGGGGGGATTAAACTGATTGCCAGAGGGGATTAGTGATTAAGGGCAGCTCTGAGTACACCTGTCCCTCTGTTCGCTTTTCTTGCGCTGGGCAGGATTTTATTGGAGTTAGACTATATGTTTAAATTCGGTTGCTTCTCTTGGATATATATAGCTTCAAAATAGAGCAGATATACGAGTTAGGTAAGAGCTCACAGTCTCCTAGTTTACATGTGTACTCGTATATAAGATGGGTTCTTTGTTTTGGTTGTAGCAGGGGTTTTGGGGTTATTTTTCATGAAGAGGGTTGAAGTACGTCTATTTTGATAGTAGATGATTAGTGCGATCTTTTTCTCGGCGTTTATGGGTTTTATGCCTCGGTCTATAATGTCCTTGATGGCTCTTTCATCTGCTTCGTATTCTGTGCTCATAGTATTCTGGTAAAACAGTTTTATAATATGCTCATTATCCGTATTCCTGTTCTTCTTGGGGTTCTGAGAGGTACCATCTGTCCATTTTAACTCTTATGGCTGTTTGTATTTCCTTATTGGAGAATCCGTTATTTACGAGTACCTGAGTGTCACTCTCGAGTTCGTTGTGTGTCGTAAATAACGGATTCTCCACTAAAGAAATACAAACCTAAATATATAGAGTTTCCGAGAAAGATTAATTCGAGATTTAAGAAAAAGCCATTCAAATTTTGAAAAAGTTTAAGACAAAATAGATCCATTACTTTATTTGTGTGTTTAAAAAATGCGAAAGCTTACCAGGACATCTTCTCTAGGAAGCTCTTGAAAGGAGTATAATAAATACTAACGAGTTGCAAAATTAAAATGTGTGCAAAGTTCATAGATATGGAGAACCAAAGAAAAGACTATTCGCCGGGGCAGGAGAATGCCCATCTATATTCATTTTTGTGAAGGTGAAGAGGTTCACATAGTGTTATCATGATACTATCTTGGAGCAAATGAAGAATTGGGAGTTGTGTCTACGTCATTTTCAAATATGCGTTTGTCTCTTTCCAGAAGAGGACAAGAAAGGAAAAAGGAAATTACAAATATTCTAATGCCAGGATTTGAAATAAGAAAAAAGCTTAGTAACCTATCTCCATTTTCTTTAGAGAGAAATGAATTTTGCTGAAGTAATAGGAGCCGTATTTAATATTTAACTAAAAAGAAACTTCATCTCTTCTTAGTACTATCAATAATAATTTACACTTCTATGGTGCTCTTCAAAGGTGAGGTCTTTCGCAAGACTCCTGTATAGCACTGACAGAAATATGACACGGCAAAAAATAAGATAGAAAGGAGCGTATGGTGGCCAGGAGTTAATTTTCTTTCCATGAATATCAAAGTCATTAAAGTAAAAAGACGAAAATAACTAGTTCTATACTATTAAACCTGCATCTGTATCTATAGGACCCTCGATCTGTTCTTGCGGCCAAAACATTGTTTTCTCATATCTAGCGGTCATTCACGCGTGCAAGTAAACTGCCGGGCGCGCGCGGTGAAACATTTACTCATTGTAAGTATATTATATGATTTATATGATATTATATGAGCTTATATAATAAGGAGAGTGCGCAACTCTCCTAAATATCCCTTCACCCCACAAATAATAATAAAAATAATCAGCAGATGAAGATTTTTTTGGCCACAATATAAAAATTTCAAACAATATGCATCTGTATTTATTTGCGACAGGACTTTTTATCCCCGGCAATGCTGGGTGCCTCTGCTAGTTAATGAATAAATTTAAATTGACATAATCCCTATTAAAGGACTAAAAGCCATGACATTGGTAAATTTTGGACGGAATCACATCGAATCTTGACTCTAGATTCCTCTTGAGCCGTGCAGCTTGACCATACTCCGAATCGCCTTTGGGGAATCCCAGCCAGTGCGTGAACTGGGCATTCGTGATTGGATGAAACGGTCTCATACGGGGCTTCCTTTTATGGATTTAGAGCGTATCTTGATGGTTATAATTTGTGTTTACGCAATCGTAAAGTGTTTTTGAGTAGCGTCTGTATATCAAAATTTAGTGAAATAAAGATTAGTAATAATTTTATTAGTAATTAACTTATCACCCAGGGTTGTAATTATGTTACAAAGGGATTTGGTTTCCATGCGGAGCGATGTCTAGTATATTGGAGATACATTCTATCTCAGTACTAAACCATCAAAGTTTTCAACTTCAAGTACTTACTACAATTACTTAATAAAACTACTTAATTATAGACCTATTTTGCACTTCTGAAAGTAAAAGCAAATTATTTACGTTTGAACTTCTCTTTCCTCACTAGATCTAAATGTGTGATTTCAATGGGCAGATATCATGGATTAACTATAATGAAATGAAATGAAATTAGAGGAAAGGTGAGAGGTGAGAGACTGAAAGTTTCGCAGACCCCTTCAACTTCCACAGCCGCTTCCCCCAGGACCCTTTCACGGTCCGGTAGGAGTAGCAGAGAAGGCGAGGGACAAAGATTGGAAGAAAAAGTAAGGAATAGATATAGCAAAGCTTGAAATACAATAATATATTAGACGGGTGGAAAGAGCTTTGGGTGGACCAACAGCTATATGGGGAATCCGAACCACGGTGTGTACTATCTCCATGCTTATTCATTATTCCTTTCATTTCCACAGTACTAGGTGTAAAGTGTTCATCCTGTTTTGGGTGAAGGATAGTAGAAAAGTGTAGGAATAACTGGAAAGGAAGTAGGAGCTTTGAACGTTTATGCTAAGTTGCATTGAGAAGATGCTTATCTTTTCAGTTTAGTCGAGTAATATATTTTTGAAAATCATCAGTAGCTGGTGGCTGAGTAATGAGCTTCATTTTTATGGCATGTGTTTGTATTCTAATTTCGTTGTTTTTAGGCATTCAAACTGTTGCGTTAAGAGTAGCTCACCTGGGTTCTACTTAAGCTAACTAGAGATATCACAACTCTGATTTAAGTAACACCCCGTTGATGGCACCTAAATGTGACCACACTTATGGTTAAAACCGGTCAATACAGTTTGGAACACTCTTTTGTATAAGGTCACACAGAAGGTTCGTGCCTCTTTGGAAAAAAAATTAAGTAACTTTAATTGATTATATGGCTAGCTACCCTTTTTTTCCCCAATCTTTACACATCGTGATATTAATTTCTAGATTCCTTCGCAATATAAGTTTTGGTTTATTTGTTAAAGAAAGCAATTAAATGATGTTCTACGTTTTAAATGTTAATATTATAGAAGCTTTGTCCAGAGTTCATTTTAAAGCTCCTAAAAAGTTAGAAGCTGGAAAGAGCTAACAGAGTAGTATTCATTTAGCGATTCAAGCTTAATGAAAATATTTTTTAGGTTATACTTCCAATACGGCACGAACTTTCCGGATGCCTAATATAATACCATTATTTGTTTAAGTATCCCACACTATTTGACAATAGGCATTTTATTTGTTATATCTTTTCTTATTTTAGCTGATCTAGATTATGTAAAAGACACGCCCAAAATCTAGTCTTTACCCATTGCTGCACGATCACTGGTCACATGTGAATAATAATTGTAACTGAAAGATCACTAGTCAAATCGGAATACAGTCGAATTAACTTAAAACGCTTTATAAGACTCAGTTTTAAAAAGGGGTTTCTAAACCTTTTGTTCCTCTATACCATTTGTACCTTCTGACTGTTTGCCATGTACCCCCTGAAAATTAAGTATATAAAATAAAATTTTATAAAATCAAAGAAATTTACGTTATTTAAAAAACTACCTGCCTTTGGATAAAACACTTTCTTTAAACGTCCCTCTTCTGTTTTATTATTATGAGTGATTCATTTACTAACATAATATAAACATAACATAATTTGATGGATGACTAAAGCCACAAGGTGATCCACATCTGTCAAAATCCACCCACAAAATGCATCCATAGGATTATATGAGATCGTGCATCTACTACAATGCACAATTTAAACAATCCATAGGATTGTGTCAGATCATGTATCTACAATATACAACCTGAACCATCCACAAGAGTCCACAAAAAACAAAAAGAATCATCATCGTCAAGGCTGGTCAAAATACAAATCAATCCAAATACACAATAACAAAAGACAGCATCCACAGGAATGAGTCTACTATACCCCACCCCACTCCAAGTTACCCACCCCCTCTCCATATAATCATCTAATCTGCATTTGAAAACATTTAGGTTTGGACTGTCTACTGCCACAGGTGGCAAACTAATTCCAGTAATCTACCACTCTATTGATGAAAAAATATTTTCTAACATCAACCTGCACCTCTGTTTTAAATGTTTAAGTGGTAAACCTTAGTCCTATTACTACCTTCCAACTCAAATAACTTGCCAAAATTCAACTTATCCATCCCAGAACAGATTTTACAAAGCTCAATCATATCTCCCCTTACCCACCTTTTTTCAAATGAGAACATAAAGGGTGTTCCAATAACTTGGACCGATTTTAAATGTGAGTTAAGTTTAAGTGTCTAATGATTTTTTATTTTTCTTTCAGATTAAACAACTTCAGTCTTTGGCAATTTTCAACCATGAAAGAATTAATAATCCAACAACGTGTTAAAGTTATCGAAGCCTATTACGAAAATGGACGTTCAAACAGAAACACATTTCGGACACTTCGCGATTTTTTCGCAGAAAATCATCTTTAGTGATGAAGCCCATTTTCATCTTGGTGGATTCGTTCATAAGCAGAATTGTCGCATTTGGGCTGATGGAAATCCCAGGAAGATTGTTGAAAAGTCACTGCATCCAAATATTTTGCTAGCGGAATCATTGGGCCGTATTTCTTCGAAAATGATGCCGGGAATTCTGTTGATAGCAGGTTGATATCATGTCTAAAATACGGTGACCATGCTTGTATACAATACTCTAAATGTGGCATGACATACGAGTTGTAGAGTTTAATTATTATTATTATTATAATTGGTGCTTGTCTATTACGACAGACCAGTTAGTTAGCACTTCATCCGCTAAGGGCTATATCGTTTCAGGACGTATTGGAGCATTTCCATCGGGTACTCTATGATGTAATAAGTACATTACACAGTGAGTGAAAGTGGCACGTAGTTTGCAAATAAAATATGTGGAAAAAAGGCCGCACAAAACGTAAAATGAGGCACATAGGCCAAACTAGTCCTACATTTAAAATGAAATGTATGGTACGAAGACAACAATTATAGATGATGCGTGATAGAGTCACGCATGTGTCTCCAGCACACATGTATCAAAGTTCGGAAGAAATGCTTATTGAGGTTAAAAATGAGAGAACTGCCAAGACAGCCGCTTTATCGTCCCGAAGGACCCAGCGAATATTCAGAGGCTGACTGATTTCCCTGGCGCCAAAGTGGGTCACCCGTTCATCGGCATACTCTGGGCACTCATCAAGGAGGTGCTCAACTGTGAAAGGGACAATACATCCATCGCAGAAAGGAGGTGGTTCGCTGTCAAGCAAGAACCTGTGTGTTAGGCATGTGTGCCCAATGCGAAGCCTTGTGAGCAGGAACTCATGTTGGCGGGTCCTACAACATGAAGTACCCCAAACTGTCACACTATCCTTGATAGTCCTGAGTTCATTGGTCCAGATAGTGGCCCAGCCCAAATTCCATCGTCTGCACAGAAATGCATAGAGGTAAGGGTAATAATACCTGCTCGTTAGAGGACGGGGTATAATCTCGAGGGAGTTCACAATGATCACCTTAGCCGCATGATCAGCTAATTCGTTACCTCCAATCTCTCCATGGCTTGTCACCCAACAGAGTAGGGAGGATATCTAGAGAGATCCATATTTTGCGGAGGTATTACATTCAGGGGAAGGTCAAGGGAAAGGTCAAGATAAAAGTTTTAATACAATAAAAGTAAAATATGGGAATGGATGACACCAGTCAAGGGGACTACTCGTAACCATATAGTCCAGTTCCATGTAGATTGGGAAAGGGATAGTGTGTCTGTTTCTGATTCAGATGAACTAATAAAAAAGGTTCCTGGTGACGTTGGAACAGGAGATAAAAGAGGACATAAGACAGCGTCTATAACATTCATAGGGTGTTCGAGGTAAAGCTGAAGACTGGGACTGATGAAATGAACCGTTTGTTTGGTAGTAAATCTGGCAAAGTTACCCAAATGTCAATTTGACCGTCGCCCGACGGTTTTTATACGTCCTCGATTTAGTGCCACGTAATCGACAGAAGGCCTTTTGTGGCCTTTCACGTTTAGACTCGTATTCGCCCTGATTATTATTATAATTCCTTAATTTTGGGGAGAAACTTGAGTAAACCTACGCCTTGTTTTTTTTGTAATAAAAACCGACCGTGCTGATGGTGTTTGTGGCCATTCTAGTCATCATTTAAGGCGTCGATTAGGCGCGGAAAGCACTTATTTTTAAGTGACTTTTTTTTCGGTGTAATATTTTTGAGTTCGGAAAGATAGGTTACATCGTCGGCCATCTTGGTGACAAGTTTTAAACTTGGGTGCCTTATACTACTTTATGTAAGTGAGGTATTAGTAGAATTGATCCTTTAACAAAAGGTAACTAAAATTCAAATTCAAAGGCGATTGCCAGACGAAGCGAGTGGGTTACTTTCATAACTCAATTAAGTTTGTAAGTCGTATCTCTCTTTATTGTTATTTTTTTTAAGGACGGTTGATGATGATGATGACTCATTTGAGCAAAATAGGTGCCCAGTTTGCCAACTAATTAATCCTCATAAAAGGCTAATTGAGTGTTTTGGATGTGCTAGGTGGTTTCACCTGACGTTCCAATTGTTAACTTGAATCAAGCCCAGGCGAGAGATATCCCAAGGTGCGTTTGTTCAGAATGTCAAGGTGTCCAGAGAGGAGCACCTGCTGGCATTCAGTGTGACGGCTGGAACGATGCCCTTTTGAATGTAAACTTAAATTTCCTTGATTTTCTTGCTTGGGTCAGGCCAATGCGGGGTGTAGTGTCCCTTATCCCCAAAGGAGCCAGGATTGCTGCAGCTGATGCCCTTGGAAAATTATTGAACAATGTCTGACAAGAAAAGACCAATTTGGTTATGTTTCGGTTGTTGATTTTCCATTATGGGGCTCTCTACCAACTTTAAGGCTGGTAGAGGGCCCATCTCTCACTTCTAGATTCAAGGCTCAAATCGCTGCCTATATGGATCCAGACTTCCCAGCTGGTCTGGACCTGCCCATCACAGACTAACTCAGAGTCAGAGGAACTACGAAAATTTATAAAACCCAGATGATGGCTTGAATAGGGGAATATTTTTAAAGTTCGCAGACTTTGACATACGAGGAGCCATTCGGGAGCTCTCTTCAGATGATGGCTTAGCGCCTTTTTCTGAGGAGACGCTGACCAAGCTGAGGAAAAAAACATCCAGCAGCCCCATAATTTTTTTTTTCCTGAATTACCTGTAAACGGTGCACCTCCCATAGCAATTTGCAATGAGGTAAAAAAACAAAAAAATTTTTTCTTCCTTAGCTCATCTGGAGGACCTTATGGGTTAACTCCGGAGCATCTTAAATCTTTGTTGGGTCGTGAAACTGCCGAAGCGGGAGTACGACTCTTGTTTAATTTAACCAATTTTGTGAGTTTGGTCTTGCAGGGTGGGGTGCCTGGTAGCCTGGCACTTGTTTTTTTTATGGAGCATCACTTTGTGCACTGGATAAGAGGGATGGGGGTGTGTACCCTATTGCTGTGGGGTATACCTTACGTCGCCTTGCGGCCAAGGTAGGTGTGCGACATGTGTCTCGGGCTTTGGGTGCTCACCTCAAACCATTCCAGCTGGGATTTGCTACTAAGGGAAGTTGTGAGGCGGCTGCACATTAAGCCCCGGAATATTTTACTAATGATGCCCCTGGGCGGGTCTTTTTGAAGCTCGACTTACAGAATGCTTTTAATTGCTTAATAGGGATATATTCCTTGAGACTGCCTATAAGGTGATGCCTTCTTTAAGCAAAATGTTAAATCAAGCATACTTTCGACCAACCTCACTCTCGTATGGGGGTGAGATTTTAAATTCTGCTACTGGCATACAACAGGGAGACCCACTGGTACCTGCACTGTTTTGACTTGGTATAGATAAGATCATTAAAAGCCTAAATTTAGAACTTAATATCTAGCACTTGGAAAATGGTTTAATTGACACAAAACATGAAGCTCTAAAAAGAATAATATCCCGCCTCCAATCAATTGATCCACACCAAGCTTTGGTCCTATTAAAAAAATAATTTTCTTTAACTAAGTTACCGTACATCTTGAGTTCTTCTCCTGCCTACAGATAGATGGCACTTTTTGCAGTTTTTTGATGACTCTTTAGAAAGATTGACACAAGACATTGCTCTCCCTGGGTACATATCCTCCTTGATTTCAGTTAACACTTTAATGCAAACTGTTCTTTCACCAGTTACTGGTTTGGCTTAAGTGAACAGGGTGGCTGGACCTATTGGATTCTGGAGGGGTACAATTGGGGACAATGCCTTCCAGCCTGAAAATGAGAACTGCTTGAAGCAGAAATGTTGAGATCTACATAGCTTTGAGGGTGAGTGCGTCAACTTGTTAGCCACATAGGTGTAAATGTAGATCTGGTGTTGATATTTTAGGTCTGCACTTTTTGTCCTGTCAACGGGTTGCTGGAAAGAACCACAGACACTCTTCCTTCAATGATATAGTATGCCAGACCCTTAAAAGAGCGGGATTGCCAGCTGTTTGAGAGCCAGTTGGAATTGACCGAGGCGATGGTAAGCGTCCGGATGGGATAACAATGTTTCCTTTTAAGAATGGAAAGAGTCTGTGCTGGGATGTAACCTGTGTTAACACTTATACAGAGAATATTATAAACAGGTCAGCTGTCTCTGCAATTTCAGCTGCAACAGCTGCAGAAAATTACAAAAGGATAAAGTATTTTTGCCCTGAATGAGAGGTTTCTGTTTGAGCCAATAGCCATTAAAACTAGTGGGGTCTTTGGCCCTTCTAGTGCACAAATAATTATAGAAATAGGTTCACTTATTAGGAAGAATACTGGTGACCCTAGGAAGGCTGGATGGTTCAAACACAGACTAAGGATTGCTGTTCAGCAGGGCAATGCAAATAGTGTATTGAAAGGGGTCTGAGTTGTTCATGTGGGCATGAACTTTAACTCCTGAGGTTTATCTCTACCTTTGTCTCTTATCTATAACTTTGTCTTTCTCTAGTAAATAAAGGCTCTTGGCCCGAGCTTTTCTTGGTCATACCTCATCCGTGGATGTGACGCTAGGCCACTTCACCTTGTGTTTGTGAAGCCACTTCATATTCTTATCCGGCTATTTCCCGTAGGGGAGTTTAAGAACTTTAAAAAAGGCAGCTCATGCGCTATCCAGCCGGAGAAGAAAACTACGTGTATTTAAGCCATATGGGAGGTGTACATACGTTTCTTTGTGATTCGGGTGTCTGAGTGTTCGTGAAGCATAAAAAATTAGGTACTAATTTCAAGGTTTATAGATCACTAGGCTATACTTCGAATTCAGCATGGGGAAAATAAGGATAGACTATAATGAGACGCTTTGAGGGAGATAAGAAAGCTTGTCTGTTTAATTTTTTAAGGGTGTAAATTGTTTCCGGATCGGTTGGGATCGATGGGAATATCGCAAACCGTATGTCTAAGGAAAAAATATTTACTTTAATGCCAGAATTTATTTAGATTTTATGGCCGTTACAGTTTATAGCAATGCTTTCAATGCGGGCTGTGATAAGTTTCTATTGATTTTATCGAGGCAAATAATGAGAAAGCATTTGTATAAGATTGTTATAGCCATTAATCGGTGTTATCTCATATGTAAATTGCAGTAAATCTTGATGGGGGGAGGGTTCGTAAGATTCACCTACCTTCTCTCGGGTCCAGGCGAATTATCCATTAGTAACCTTACCACTGGATACTGTGGTACTGACTACAAGCACTTCTGGCTTCATATGGAGGCAGTCACACAGTTGTAGATTACTATTCCTCATTCGGTTGGGCAGTACATTTTTAAGAGTAAAGACGGTCGAGCAGTAAAGGTCCAAGAAAAAATGTTTTTCTATCACTTATGAGAAGGGCAGATGAATTCGGAATGGACAATGGATTTGAATTCAAGAGTAATGTTTTGGATCCCCATATAGACGAGAGTAGCATGGGGCGTACACGTCGTGCAGAACTTAAATTGAGGTTAGAATTGAACGAATTAATGAAGCCGCACTTATAATGCGGATATTGTTGAAGGTAACATAATAGATTGGGTGGAATGCTCAAAGACGTCATGTTTTTTACAGTGAGAACAGGGACGGTATTCTAGGAATGTCCCCAGTGCAGTTCCCTCTAAACGATTTGGATTTGGATAACTGAAGTCCCTGGGAGATGATATCCCCGTGATTGTTGAGATAGCACTAGTACGAAAGAATAAATTGTGTCCGCGTTATTTGGTTTCTTCTAGGTTATGGGGTGTAAACGGATAGATTTTTAGAGAGTATATCAAGTTTAGTGGAGGGAATAGGGGTTATCACGAACCCTTTTAAACTAAGGCTTGTATAAATGCGCAATATGAAGAGAGTGAGAGAAGGAAAGGCGAGAGAAATAGAGAAGGTAGTCTTGAATAGTTATATAATTACATTTGTAAAATTAAATTTTTGTCAAAGGTAATCGAAAGCTACCTTGGAAACCACAGTGTGGTTTATAATATTTTAAGGCTGGGGAAGGAGGAGCCTCGGGTTATGATAGATGTGGGAAGCCAAACATTCACCTTAATTTCAGCGGTATTTTTATTTTCTCCTTTTAATCTTTGAGGCTCTTTAAATTTCACTAACACTCTGGATACTTCCTTTTCTTTGCTTGAATGTCAAGAGAGTTGTTCTCACGGAAGGATGGATAGGGCAAAGAGGAAGGACAATGTGATTCCAATCCCTTGGTATGTTTCTTCGAAGAATTTGCCTCGTAGGAAGTGGATGTCTACCGCACATGAGTACATATTTTTAACTGTACTCATTCGTGTCAGATTTGTAGCCAAAAGACTAAACGCCTCTATAATTTGTATATTAACATTTGTGGTTGTTTATTTAATTGTGTTTCTTAAAGGTATTTTATTTATATTAATCATTGCCAATTTATTTATGTTATTAACTTTATGATAGAGTTAGAATGGAGGTAAGAGTATTATTGTAAGTTAAGTGGGGGTTTTAGAAAGAATGTTTTCCTCTTTGAGCAATATAATTTAAATCAAAAATACTATTTCCGAAAGTTTGATGGCAATGAATAGCTGTTGAAAAGAATTTCAAAGTTCTCTTTATTGACGCAAGGACTCAATCACATTCTCCTGTATTTTTTGGAACCTTGGACGACGACCTCAGTTTAGGTGTAGACCTGTACTTATAATTTGCATCGGAAAAACCTAGAAAGATGCAAGAGGAAGGGATGTGTGACTACGTGGTCGTCGCGAGTAAATGGTTTCCCCAACCACTCGTCTTGCATTGAGCGCGGAAGGAAGGCTGGAACTATGAGGGATGTGTATCTCTGCAGAGGGCGGTGTGGGGCAGAAAAAAATAAATAATTTATCGTTGCCACCTTCAGTCCAACAATTCGACTCTTTCGCATCAATGGGCGACCTTCTACTATGTTTAGAAGTATTCGTATACATTTTTGGGGAGTGGGTCGCTTATTTGGGATATCATTGCGTCACCCTTGTTGGACTTAAAGTGTGACTTTAATTAAGAAGTACATTTAAGAATCGTCTATTTAAAATAAAATTTAAATATTCCATCACGGAACACAACTGACAGTTAACATTTATTAATCCTTACCTGAGCATCAGGGAAGTGATCAAGTTGTGTAGAGTTAGAAAGCAAATCGAGCATAGTGTAACATAGAACCTCAAAGGGAAAATAATGGAGTTTGTGTATAGAAGTAACTATTTTAGATAACTAGTTTTTGTCCAACACGGTTGCACATTTTCTTATGTATTTTCTAAGTCATTTTTTTCCCTTGGATCCAGAGGTCTTTGCACTACTTGGGTTGATTCTAAGACGGCAATAAAGCTAGTGAGCACCACTGTTCACAATCTGGGTTGCGCTTCGCTTATACATATAATTTGCCTTTCTTACCTACTACTCCACTTCTTCTTTTATTATTTAGTGGCCTATTTTCTTTTTCCTCCATTATTTCCATATATATATACATATATATATATATATATATATATATATATATATATATATATATATATATATATATATATATATTAAGAAAAATTATTGCAGTAACGCAATTAATTATGCGGTTAAAAGGCTATTTTTGGCAAACCAGTCTTCCTCAAAGCCTTCGGAAGGAGCTCTTCTCACATACACGAAAAGGTAGCACTTAAAATAGGCGCCTATTTTAAGTGCTACCTTTTCGTGTATGTGAGAAGAGCTCCTTCCGAAGGCTTTGAGGAAGACTGGTTTGCCAAAAATAGCCTTTTAACCGAATATATATATATATATATATATATATATATATATATATATATATATATATATATATATATATATATATATATATATATATATATAGTGTTCGGACAAAGTTTAACAAGTTTTTTTCGGAGAAGGTTGACATACCGGTGAACAGTCAGTGGAATTGGAGAGCATACAGACAAATGTTTGGATTCAGAAACAGTTAAGTCACAGAGAACTGGACGCCATATGAATATTACAAACGAGTTACCTGTATTATGATGATTCGTTCCAGATATCAAAATTGCCGCTGTTATGACTGCTTCTTATTGCTTTGTGGACACTTTAAATGCTGTAAAACATGACATGGACAACTGCAACGGACACTCCGAAGCCGAATCCTGCAGAAAGAGACACAACAGGTGTGTTGACTTCGTCCGTACGCAGATATTCATCCAAAAATTCAGAAGCTGATGGAAGACCCGAGTACGGGAATCCGGGATTTGGCGAGAGAGATGGATGCTGTAGTCGCCCCCATAAAGCTGGATCTGAAAATGGATCCTTGGTCCCACTCGTACAAGAAGCTCGAGAGAAAGATACTGAGAGACAAGTCAAAGAGAGCCGCTTGATAAGGTCTAAGAAGTTCTGAACCACCTACAGATGAAACTAATGAACCAGACGGGAAGAAATCTGGAAAAGAGTATCGATGAGCGCAGAGGGGATGTCAAGCGGGCAAGCACAGCTTCTACTATTTTCACAGACTCCAACAATTTTAACCAGCCAATAGATTTCCCCCAGGGTAAACTAATTACCCGTGTAAAGATTTTCGCAAAAGAAATGTAGCTTAATCCACCCTTATCTACGAAATCCGAAATTTTAATCTTTTGGATGGGCAATTCAAATGCAGCCCCTGCATCAAACATTTTATTTTTAAAAATATCCTAATGACCTCAAATTCAACACCCTTGATTAGCTATTTTAATCTGATCTCTTGTTCTTATATATATTTTATGTATGGTTTGAATGCATCTTTTCTTAGTATACGACTGAAGATGGCATGACAAACTTATGCCGAAAGTGGTTTGGTGAATATAATAATACGCTCCTAAACAGTGGTTTTATTAATATATTATAATGTATAAATGATAATAAAACAAATTATTAACATTGAACATGGTGTTTCTTAGAAAAACATAGGGAGCAAAAGTATTGGCAACATTCATAAATATTACATATATATTTTTGGCAACTATAAATTAATACCTTGTATGACATTCTTTAGCAACAATCAGACGTTTCTTCTAGGTGTGAACAAGGTTTTTACAAGTTTTCGTAGAAATTTCACGCCACTCTTCTATTGCACAAGCTTTCAACACTGCGATGCTGGTTAGTGACCTCTTATGAACACGTGACTTCAAGTCTTTCCATAAATTTTCAATCTGATTTAAATCTGGACATTGAGAAGGCCATTTCATCACTTTCAAGCGTTGATTGGCAAAATATTTCTGCGTTGATTGGCTCGTGTGCTTGGGATCATTATTCTGTTGGAAGACGCACCCTCGCTAAGACTAAGCTTCCTCGCCGATTCTTTCACATGTTCATCCAAATTTGCTGATATCCATCCAAATTCATAATGCCTTCTATCATACAAATTGAGCTAGTACTTGTAGAAGCAAACCACCCCCAATAACATGATGGAACCACCTCCGTTTTTCACAGTAGGTATGATGTTCTTTTCGAGCACAGCTTCTCCAGATTTTCTCCAAACATAATGGTGGTCGTTTATGCCAAACAGCTCTAGCTTAGTCTCGTCTGACCATAATATTATACTAAGTTCTGCTTTAGTGTCATCAATATGTTCTATGGCAAACTCTCAACGTCTCTTTTTGTGAACCGTCTTCAACAGTGGTTTCTTCCTTGGTACACGTCCATGGAGACCCTCACGGTTCAGGTAACTTCGCGCAGTTGACACGTCCACGATTTGTTCTACTGCTAGCCAGATATGCTTTTAATTCCTTGTAAGTGAATTTTTTATTCTTGTTTACAATTCAAACACACGAACACATATATATGTCAGTTAATTTTCTTACTCCACCTTTCCGCACACGATTACAGCCCTTAATTTTATAATAATATTCCTTACAGATGATTGGAATATTCAAACTTTCCGAATTTTTTCTATATCCATTTCCTTGGTTGTGCAGCTCAATTATAAGCTTCCTATATGCTTCTAAGTATTCAGATGTCTTGCTATTTCAAAATTATTGTAGAGATGATTCTTTAGCCGTGTCTAATACCATAATGAACAACTAAAAAAGTTATCCGGACAAGTAACCTGCTGTCCTGGATTAGTCTAGGATATTCCATCAGTCAATATCGAACATTCTTTACCACTAATTTTTATAATTTGATTTTTTAAATTAGTCTTATGTAAACGTTGCTAATACCTTCCCTTCTTTTGTTTTTCTAATAATCACAATGTTTAATGTTAATAATTTATTTTATAATCATTTATACATTTTGAACTAGTAACGTATATATATTCGTAAATTACAAATTTGAGAAGTATTGGCAATAAATATGCGCGTAACTCTCTCTCTTTATATATATTTAATATATATATATATATATATATATATATATATATATATATATATGCAAAGGTGACACAGATCAGAAGAAAAGAGATCTTACAGGAGATGAGCCTGAAAGAGCCGCAGGAAAAAAAACACATGAGCCCTGTAAAGATGCAAACCACAGACCTCTGGTTATCTAGAGCAGTGGTCTACCACTGAGCTAACGGGACCAAAACGGAAAGCGATATATTTCTTTCTAAATAAACTTATTCCTTTTGCATCTTCAAATATGAAGCTCTCCGATGATTGTGCCTGTAGGATGGTAAATATTGAACTGAAAAGTGAAGGCATCCTGTCTTTATACGACCGAAAGTTATCGGCCACTTGTGGTTGGCATGAAAACTATCAAGCATCTACTACGTTAAGACTTATGCAGTCTGATAAAGGAGGTGGTGTAAAGGTTGGACAGATCAGGACAAAAGAGATCTTACAGGAGATGACCCCGAAAAAGCGACGAAAACAAAACCACATCTCCCCGGTAGGGACTCGACCCTCACTTTTAACTTAAATTTCGATACTTATATCTATTTCTGAACTTGATTATTTTGTTTTTGATATTATAAAAGAATTATTAAAAATAACTTTGATAAAAAACATAAGTCATAACCAAACTAAGATGAAATTATTATTCAAATACTCAAAAAAATCACCTTCTTAAATTATAGAGATAGTGAAGTGATCATAATATATATATATATATATATATATATATATATATATATATATATATATATATATATATATATATATATATATATGAGGAATTAAACCATATTCTCCGAAGACAATTTAATTCAAAACAGTTTCGGTGTATCTCATACCCTTTTTCAACTAACACTGGATAGAAAATATTAAAAACGTGCTTACATACATAACACGGGGTCAGGTCATGAAAGATCCCCTCTTTTTTTCCCATCCCCTACTTGTGGCTAATCAGGGGTGTTGTTAGGCCTAAACATATTGAAGGGCTGACATTTCCCTATTTTGTTTATTTGCTTTCGTATTACAGGATTAAAAGAAAATTGACCCTCAGATAGATATATATGGGTAAAAATCACGAGAGGTAACACGTGAATAAGTAAATATATTTGGTTATACCACGTAAGGAAAAATAAGATAACGAAAGTGCTAGCTTCAATTAATCTTTCTTATTCTCTACCTGCTATAACCATATATATATATATATATATATATATATATATATATATCGATGTATTAGTTTTAACTATGATCAAATAAAATGGAGCTTCCTAAGCTGATTTTTAATCTCTAGCCAAATATCAAAACTGCATTCGCCAGTTAGAACGTTCTAAAATAAAAATGGTAAAATCAAAATACAATCTAGTCTTTTGTGGATGTATCTGCATAACTTTGGCTCATATATATATATATATATATATATATATATATATATATATATATATATATATATATATATATATAGGGATAAAACCACAGTAATAGGACTAATTTTATATGGGAAACCAGGTTTCGAAGGAGTCATCCGTCATTGTCAATCGCTAGTCAACAAGTGAGATACATAAGTTGCTTAACGTACAAATGCACAAATAAGTGGCGCTAAGGTGGAATATGCGAGAATGTGTCGGAATTTTCGAGAAACGGAAGTATGAATTTCCTGCTTATTAAGTTGTATTGAATTGGCCGTCGGAAGTATTAAAGTTGGGAATTTATTTTATAAGTGCTGATTCAATTAAGCGTCGATGTATATAATTATGAGACATAAACTATTTTAGCAATATCAATATCAATTTGATTATTTTCATTGCACATATGTAGAAATAAACTCGAGAAGAGGGCACTACGTCGCATATCGCATTTAAGTTTATTCATTCGCTTGGAAAATCTGCTGCTTTCACCGATATATAATTCATTGTCTGATTTTAGGGAAACCATACACACAAACATGGTACTCCTCTTAGGCCGATAATTTCCAACGTAGGATCCCATGCGTACCAACTCTCTCAATGAGTAGCGAAAATCCTATCTAAATTAATTGGTAGCATTTCTGATGCTCACATTATCCATTCTGGATAATGTCAATAGCCTTTTCACAAAATTTCCCGTCGATGAAGCTCTGGAAGTAATTATGAAAAACTTGCCTCTGTTTAACCTAAGATTACCCCTACCGTGTAATAAAATTGTAAAAATAGTTTGTTTGTGTGTGAAAGACAATGTGTTCAGAGCTGAAGATTGTTTTTATAGGCAGAAATATGGCATGAGTATGGGCATTCTCCTTTTTCCGATATTATGCAATCTGTTTATGGAGGATTTTGAAAAGCACCTCCTCCCCCCCATTTTAAACAATCTCATAACGTGGTTCCGCTATGTACACGATATATGTGCCACATGGCCAATCAATGATAACAGATTTGATTCTTTCTTTGAAAAATTGAATAAGATCCACCCAACTATTACATTTAAAGTAGAAAAGGAACTGAACAACTCATTGCCATTTCTGGATGTAAAAATATCTGAAATAAAAGACGAAGCATACTGTCCCGTCTTACGGAAACCAACTAATTCTAATGCCTATATTTATTATTTCTCGTGTCACGATGTATCCGTTAAAAGGTCTGTAGTTTCGTCCATGTTCCTGAGAATATATCGCATTTGTGATCCTTGTTTCTTGCAAGACAAAATTAATTAAATCATCCAAACATTCATTGAACTGCAATATCCCCTTTGGTTCATAAAAAGTGTCACTATAAAGCCAGAACCATCTATTACTCCCCAGCTTATTATAGGAAAAACAGACGGGACAAATATTATGTTACCTTTCCATACTCCCCCCAGTTAATCAATTTTAAAAAGTTGGCACGGACCAACAACATGAATGTTGCCTTTCAGTACCAGAATACGATCAGAAATAGCTAATCCAAAGATAAATCGATCGATAAAGAACAGGAAGATTATTTTATTCCATGCAAATCATGTAATGAATTTATATCGGTGAAAGCAGCATATTTTCCAAGCGAATAAATGAATGCGATATGCGACGTGGTGCCCTCTTCTCGAGTTTATTTCTACATATGTGCAATGAAAATCATCAAATTGATATTGAAAATGCTAAAATAATTTATTAGTCTCACATTTATATACATCAAAGCGTGAGTGAATCCGCACTTATAAAATAAATTCCCAACTTTAATACTTCCGACGGCCAATTCAATACTAATACCTTAATAAGCAAGAAATTCATACTTCCGTTTCTCAAAAATGCTAACACATTCTCGCATATTCCACCTTAGCGCCAATGATTTGTGCATTTGTACGTTAAGCAGCTTATGTATCTCACTTGTTGACTAGCGATTGACAATGATGGATGTCTCCGTCGAAACCTGGTTTCGTATATAAAATTAGTCGTATTACTGTGGTTTTATCCCTATAGTTACACGTATTCTACTGTACTTTATTGGATATATATATTTAATATATATATATATATATATATATATATATATATATATATATATATATATATATATATATATATATATATATGCTCAATAGTCCATAAGAAATGAGGAAAGAATGATACACAAGCGATTTCGTCTTTTTATAAGACTAAACAAAGATGAAACATACGAAGGGCGGTCAATAAGTTTTGCAATTCGGATATAAGGAAACGAAATATGAGGAAAAGTGTTTTATTATTTTTCAATATAACTACCCTCGACTTCAATGCACTTGTGCCACTTGTCATTGAGGCTTGGAATTCCCGACTACCAGAAATTTCCCGACTGCTGTTCAATCCACTCCTGGACGGCGAGCTGGACATCTTCATCGTCACCACCTGGCGTTCACGCAGTGCAGCCTTGAGCTGGCGAAATAAAAAGTAGTCGCTAGGGATCCCAGTGATGGACCCACGTTTTATCACCTGTTACTATGCGTGACTCGAATCCCGCCGTTCTTGGTTGTGGAGGAGCAGAAGCTCCTCCGAACTTTAACGACCTTGAAGTCGATCATGGGGCGTGAGGTTTTTAGGAACCAACCTGGCAGAGACCTTGGTCATGGCCAAATTGTCGTGGATGATGTTGATAATACTTTTATGTTATATTCCAAGTTCTCACTCGATTTCTTCGAGCCTCACCCGTCGATTTTCGAGGATCATCCTCTCCACACAGGCCACATTGTCCTCGTTGGTCACGTCTGATGGGCGTCCTGGACGGGGGTCATTTTCAAGGGACTCACGACCATGGTAGAACTCCCTATTCCAGCGAGCAATGGTTGCATAGGAAGGGGCGGTGTCAGTGTACACTGCAGCCATGCTTTCATGGATCTTTTTTGCATTCTTGTCTTCCTTGGTCAAAAATTTGATCACTGCGCGGTGCTCAACCTTCTCCATTGTTAAAAAATTTGTGATGACGATCTGCGATCAGCTACTACTTCTTAAATAGCCGAGGCAGGAGCCTGCGGCTGCAGGTCTTGACTTGTCATAACTTGTCCTAACACCACCACAAACAGCCATCCCCATTCCTCTGTTTTGCCCTACCGATTCGCCAAACTTATTAACCGCCCCTCGTAGATTAAGAAAGAATGAAAATGATTAGGGTTCGAATGTATACTATCGAGACATTAGTTACCGCAGTGGCATGAAAAGCGAGAAGGGCTCAATGGTATATTTTTGTACCACACCTATTATTTCACTTACTTTAACGGGTAAATGAGTTTATTTTATTTTTCTCCGTTTCTTATCGCCCTTTCTCCCTTCTTTCGTAATCTGTTTCATCCTTGTTTAGTCTAATAAAAGAGACGATATCGCCTTTTATCCTCTCTCCGAATATACCTATCTGTTATTGAGCATCTTTTAGTCTCACGTGTTTATTGTGATATAAAAAAGGTGCGATGGGTAATTTGTTGCCTGACATTAACCTAATGAAATTAACGCAGAGTTCATTGTTGCCTAACATGAAGCTAATGAAATTAACGCATTTCATTTATATAGATATAATTACTAAAATTACAATTTAAAGACTTGAATCATTTCAATATTCATTTTATTTAATAAAATCTCCCTCGGTCTCAAACGCCTGGTTCTAGGCGGGGTAAGAAACTACCGCAGACATTCTCGACCGTCACTCTGTTTAAATGGGTTAAAAGTTGTGATACTAGGCCTATGCTCCACCTTGGTGGTGCACGGGGACTTGTTGGTTACACTCTCAACCACGCTGTACACATAATAGTCAAGGAGGATGCCATCTGGTGTGTGGTGAGGCCAGATATTCGTAGTAATGTTGTCAAAGAAATTGATTTACAGCTAAAACTGGGTCCTCCTGCTCGTGTAACTTGGTTAAGTCCTCTTGCCACATGTACTGCCTCCCAGTGGTCACCTTCTTGGTCTATGGCAACATCAACTCTTCCAGGGACTAGATGTAGCTTGTCGTATTCACTCCGCACTATCCGGGAAGATAAATGGGGGCTTAAGTGAACATCATCGTTTTCGAGCTGCCATACTCTTGTAATCGCAGGCTGAGTCATCTAACTCTTTCCTTATTGTCTCGATCATCACCAGATTGGCACACAATCAATCGGAAATTTTCTCATTTGAACTACTAGCGTAAAAACCAAGCAAGAAGCCTTGCTTTTTCCAAATTTCTGGAGGTTGTATTCAGTCATCTTATTGCCCCCTTCACAGACGATGTACATATGAGTCTACTATGATTACAAGAATGAAGAACTGGCACTAGATAACACGACCTCGCGGAATTCAGAGTTATCAACGGGAAGAAATTGCCCATTGCCCAAAGTATATATTTCTATCGGATACTTTTGATCTATAATCTAGATAGAATGTCAAGGTTCATTTGGCCCCAAGAGTTTAATCAAGAATCTCTGACTTATATCACACATCGCATTTGCATAAAATCCGCCCAGGAACTCACAGAGACAATGTTATGACCTGTAAGTGACCCAAGAGTGACCTAGTAGCGACCTAGCATTACTGATCACAATTAATCGTTCTCTTTTATTTCTGAGGTCAAGTCAGGGCCAATTTCTAAAAGAGAGAAAGGATGAATGACAGAGAGAAGACAGAGAAAATGTTAATTGCTGTGATTCGAACATCATTATTGCACGATAAGAAAAAGCGTAAAAAATTCCTGGGGAAATTTGAATTTTTATGAGATTATTATTTTTTTCACGGGGTATTGTTTACGGTGGACTTCTTTCTAGGGTATTTTTTTGTGGGGTAATTTTTTATGCAGTTTTTCTTTTGTGCCGGGTTGGGAAAGCTAATTATTTTATTTTTTTAATTGAAGTTTTTAATTGTTTTTATTAAAACTTTCTTTGTATTTTCATGACATGTAATATAAGAAATGTTTTAGCCAATATTGATCTGGTCAGTAAAGATATAACTAGTCTAAGTAATGTGAATTATTTTATCCTTATATATGAAAAATCTTTTCATGTGACAAGGATAGATGCCTCGCGTGCCAGGGTTTGTCGACGCATGTTATAATGCAATATGAAGTATATGAAAAACTATATTTATAAAAAAGATTATAAAATATATAATTTCACCAACTGGAATAAAATAAACAACAAAAATTTTCATTGTATATTTTAGCAACAGATAGCGCTGTATTATTTAAAAGCCCCAAATAGTAGTCAGTTTATTCTTGGTAACTTTTAATGTCGTTTGTGCTGCCATCAAGTGTGTTACATGTAGCTTTTGTTCTCTACCATTACTGTTTTAATTGTCTTCATTGTGTTAGATCATGAATACGAGAGGCTGTGTAAATCACCCAGGCAACTTTTGTGATACATGTGGAAAATTTGCTCCGCGTGTCCAGCAGAAAAACACTGCCACCAAATTAAAAACTGCGGACCAAGACTTGCGTTGACGTCATATATTCTGCACCATGTGTTGAATGGAAAACAGAAGATGATGCCTTTTGCTCTACCTATGGTATGGCCTGAGCCACCAGATCATGGCTCTAACTGTTCCTTTTGCGTCACTAATATTACTAGTTTTTCAAAGAAAACGAAATACAGTGTGTCTCTCTATTGTAAGTTAACTCTAAAACTGGTTTCACATGACTTCCTCTAAAGATAAACCTCCTGATTCTCCAATGGAAGAAGAGTGCGTAATTAGTTCTAAGTACAATGAGCCACGCTTGTTTAATCAAGAAGAGTTTTATGAATTAGTTCGAGACCAACAAGACTACTTTAACGGAGTATCCTAAAGGATGGTACGAAAATTTCCATTTTTCCTACTTGCCATTATGATTTGTCTGCTTTTTTACAGCAAGGAAATACGAGGGGCGGTGAATAAGTTTTGCAATTCGGATATAAGGAAACGAGATATGAGCAAAAGTGTTTTATTATTTTTCAATATAACTACCCTCGATTTCAATGCACTTGCGCTACTTGTCCCTGCGGCTTCGAGTTCCCGACTGCTGTTCAATCCACTCCTGGACGGCGAGCTGGATATCTTCATCGTCCCCAAACCGGCGTCCACACAGTGCAGCCTTGAGCTAGCAGAATAAAATGTATTCACTAGGGCCCAGATCTGGACTTTAGGGGGGATGGTTGAGCTCCTCGAATCCGCACTCGCGCTGGGCAGCTTGTGCAACTCTAGCCTTGTGGACTTTGACGACGTTGAAGTCGATCATGGGGCATTAGGTTTCTAGGGACCCAATGGGCACAGACCTTGGTCATGGCCAAATTGTCGTGGATGATGTTGATAACACTTCCATGTGATTATCCAAGTTGTCGCTCGATTTCTGCGACCTTCACTCGTCGTTTTTTTGAGGATCATCCTCTTCACACGGGCAACATTGTCCTCGTTGGTCACATCTGACGAGCGTCCTGGAGAGGGGTCATCTTCAAGGGACTCACAACCATGGCGGAACTCCCTATTCCAGCGAGCAATGGTTGCATAAGAAGGGGCGGTGTCGGTGTGCACTGCAACCATGCGTTCATGGATCTCTTTTGTATTCTTGCCTTCCTTGGTCAAAAGTTTGATCACTGCGCGGTGCTCAACCTTCTCCATTGTTGAAAGATTTGTGACTGACGATCTGCGATCAGCTACTCCTTCTTAAATAGCCGAGGCAGGAGCCTGCGAATGCAGGTCTTGACTTGTCATAACTTGTCCGAACACCCCCACAAACAGCCATCCCTCTTCCTCTGTTTTGCCCTACCGATTCACAAAACCTATTGACCGCCCCTCGTAATAATGCTTGCTTATGAACCGAAGTCAATATACTCAAGCAAAAACTAAGACAGGAATACCTGGGTAACGAATGGAGAATGTTTATTGACTCAAAGATGGTTCACCTCGGACGTGATTAGATGCGAGCCTAATCATGTCCGATGAAATCCACTTTTACATTACTGAATATGATAATAAACGAAATTACAGATTCTGATCTGCTGAAAACTCCATGCTAATTCACGAGCAGCCTCTTCATGCACAAATTGTTAAGGTCTGGTGTGGCATAACCAGTTAGACAATCATTGGTCCCTACTTTTTCAAAGATGCTGACGGAAGCAGTAACAGGGGACACTTAGAGAGAAACGATACAAGATGATTTATTTATTGTCAGAACTGAAAGATTGGGATATGCACGTTATGTGGTTTCAACAAGTTGGGGTGATACCGCAGACAGTTAGTGAAACCATGAAACACTAAAAGCAGCAATCCCTGATTGGTTACTTTCACCTTTAGGCGATGTCTCTTGGCAGGATCACCTAATTTTACCACTTGAATTTTTTTTCTTTGTGGATACCTTAAATAAAAGGTATACGTATATAAACCTAATAATTTTAAAGAATTGAAACAATACATCATTGAAGAAATTGAAAAAATTACTTCTGATGTTTTTGAAAATGTCATTGAAAATATAGTCCAAAGATCTCGCCTTTGTTTTAACATTAATGGAGAACTCCTCTTTCATTTTATATATTATCTTTTTTTATATCTTAAATATTTTTTTGTGTTATAAATTTTTTAAAATGTGACATAACTTTTGGGCCACCATTTAGATTACTAATGTCAAAATTAATAAAAAAATATCTTCTTTCGGCAAATACTCAGATAATACGTTTACTGATATATATGTTTATTAAGATGTCCATACCGTGTAAAGTGAACAAAAATTACCCGGAAAAATACAATTTTGAGCCAAAAAATTCCAAGATATTAATATTATTAAATGATACAGCACCAGCTGTATTACATTCACCCTTAGGGTGAATGTAATTGAGACCTTATTTAGAGGGGATTCGTTAATCGCTAATTTGAACAAGTTCCCTGGTTTTTCGAAGCTAAAAGAGTACATCAGGTGAAAAAGAAACTTTCTCAGGCCAAGAGAGGGATACAGGGCAGAGTACAGACAGAAGAAGAGAAAATGTGACAGAAATAATATAAATTTAAGCGGAAAGAGGTATAGTTCGGAAAATTAGCTTAACAAACAATGGTTCACCTCATTACCGTAGCATCAGGCAAGCCCGGGGGATGCTTCTTATTCATGCCGAGAAAGTGCTCGTATGGCTTGTATAAAAATGGACAAATCTATTATTAATTGGTAGAACTATGTGAATTGGCCCTTTCACCATTTACACTTGGGACCACATGAGAGGGGCTTGTTTTCACCTACCTGCGGGGGCACAATATATATATATATATATATATATATATATATATATATATATATATATATATATATATATATATATATATATATATTTATATATATATATATATACTTTTGTAATTAAACTTCAATGTACGCAGCTATGGAATGCGATTTGAATAGCAATTTTAATAGTTATTTTTACTGCTGTTAGATTGGTCTATTTTAGTGATTGCAAAACTTTTTCCGCTATTTACCTACTTTTCATATATGATCTCCATTCCCCCCCGCCCCGCTAATCCATATCTCGTGACTACAGTGACTGTCTGTAAGCCTACATTTATTTAGGCCCATTATGAAAAAACTACGACAATACCTGTAATTTTATTCCTTCCTTCCACCTCATATTCTCCTTTTCTTATCTACTGAGTTTGGGAAACTTCAATTTATTTTTGGCAAAATCTTAAATAAACATTAAAATGGTACTTAGAAAATAATTTGATGCACATAAAATAGTTTCTATAATTAAAATCTCTAATTAATTAAAACCTTAATTGATCATTTAATTAATTAAAATCTGTAATTAATAAATTCCCCCCCAAACTTTTCTAAATATCTAATAGGAAAAATATTCACCGTCTAAAAAGTGTAATTAAAAGCAATGTTATCATTTTGGTAACAAATTTAATAGTGTTCAACAAATGCCTATCATAGGGAGTCATAACAACCAAAACTAAGACCTTTAGTTGATTCCTGGACAGGTAGGAATTGCGGGGAATGAGCGCGCCGATGAGGGCGAAAAGAGTCCACGAGGACTAGGCGACCAGACTAGCGTTTCGCTCTTTCTCACACCGACTACATAGCAGGAATACGTGCAGCTCTCCGAGCTGCTTGGCAAAGAAGATGGGAGACGGTCGAGGGAAAATAAAAGTTAGATGCCATTGCACTGCGACTCTTCCCATGGACCTAACCTCCAATGTTGTGACGGCTTCCCTCGTCTCCGAATTAGCCACACTCGCGGGACACACTGCCATTTGATGGTGCGCTCGCCTACACCTAATTGTGACGACTGCGTTGTCCCCCAGACTGTTCGGCACAATTCTTGTTGAATGTCCCAATCTGGGTGATCTTTGCACACGCTACCTGTACCGGTACCGAGACGAACGGGGTCGCTACCGCTTGTCCCTTGTACTTGGGACTGGTTCGTGCACACTGACTTGTGGACTATACGACATTTTGGAGGAGGCTGGCCTCCTCTACTTTATTTGACTGGTTGCTTTAGGTCGCATCTTCCTGCGCCGTGGGAAGGCTGGCCAACCCCGACGCCGGACCCCGTTTCCTTTTTGCCTGTTTTTTGTTTTCTTTTTGTCGTTGTTTTTTTTACCCTTTGTTTTTCTATCGTTGGTATTTATTTATATATTGCGTTATATTTTCTGATATAGCCTAGTAGTAGGCTCTGTTGAGTACGGCGACTTATGCGCCAAGTAGGCAGTCGCCAGATGGGCTCCTAAATAAAAAAATATAAAATCTTGACGTGAAAGTTCGTTTCCGACTAGTGTGGTTGACCTTGGGATTTTAATGCGTGTATAGTTGGCCATGACCCCTTCTTTGGGAACCAATAGCTTATTTGATACAACCCCTTTCTTAGGAGACGCGCTTCATCCACGCCAAGCATGTCACTTGCTTGGCCTGGATGAGGAGCGTCCTGCAGCCGTGCCCAGTCAACTGTCGAAGAGGCGAGCTTTAATTTTGATTACCCTGAGGGCCATCTCTAACAATAATAATAATATTAATAAAAATATAAATATTAATAAATAATAATAATAATAATAAATAAAATGATGAGAATAAAAGAATAATAATAATGAAATAATAATAATTTCTAAGAGGTTTATTAGTAGGCAAAGACGCTCAGATGCGTGAATCATCTAGTCAAGGGAAAAGAGGTTGGGTGGGATGTGCAATTATTGCTACAAGGCACAACTAATTAGTAAAGACTACAATTACTCACAAGGAAATACAGTATTCTAGCATCAATTGCTATGGATAGATTTGATTTAATAATGAATAATGTGCTTTAAAGTTGGTCAGGGTCCCTTGAACCTATTGAAAACAATATAAAGATCAGAAGGACAATCGCTGGCAAACATAATGGCACTAGAGATCAGTTCTCTTTGGGAGAAAAGAGGCAGAAATACTACTAGTGTTATGTATTTACCACCAGAGAGCGTGCGTTTGAAACCGTTATGTGGCTCAAGGAAGAACTACTAGTCACCCGTCAGGGGAGTGTGGACTGAAAACACCTTCAGTGGATTACGTCGATAGAAAAGTAATATTTTGTGTGAGTACGAAGGAAAGGGGATGGAATACCGTGTGTAGTAATTGCTTATGTACGTAATGACCTATGCAGTTGAAACCGCGCTTATGTGTTTGATTCGGCGCTGCGACGCCGGGATCGTAGGGATCTTTTTGCCAGCTCCTAATTGGGAATCGAACATGAGCCCTAGCACGGTACCACAATTCAAGGTAGTCAATCTACCTGTGTCAATGTATGTATTATATGTAGTAGTCAATGTACGTAGTCAATGTACATTGTCACTGTATCTAGTCAATGTACGCAATCAATATACTATTTTCCGGGATTAAGAAAGGGAACAACCATAGCTCTTTATGTAATATTATTCCTCCCGAAGAGAATCTCTCTGGCAGACTGGTATTGGTATCAGGATGGGTGGCACGCCCTCCCAGCTCCAGTAACCCATTAATCACAAACTAGATTGAGACTATCTGGACTTGTCCTTCCAGCCATTTGCATTGTGCCCTTTTATTCGCCACTTTATTAACATGATTCTTCCGAACTATTTTCAAGCGGTTAGCTAAGATCGAAGGCTAGTTGCCGACGACCTTATATTCATTCAGGGGGAGAAAGAGTGTGGGGGGAAGCTGGTTCACCGTCACCTCTAGGTTCCGAGTGGGGTGGTTGGGGTTACCACATTTGCTTCCTCCCTACCTTTTTCTCCTTGTTCTTTCCCCTAACACTTTCTCTTCCTGATCCATTACCCACCCGCGAGGGGGTAACAGTTGACATCTGGAAGCTGGTATGCTTTGCTGCATTTGCCCTCTTGGCCCCAATGCCTACAGAAGGAGTAGCGGTCATATATCTTTTACTCATTTCACTTCCTCATCTTCACAACTTTCTCAACCGAATTCTCTTCACTAATATTGTGCGTGATACGGCCTCGGTGTTATTGCGTTTTAAGTTCGGGGGAAAGGTAGTACGAGATAAATATGTTTTGAGGATCCTTAAAATTACTAATTTAATTGTTTTGTGTGGTTAAGTTTAGTTTGTTATTTCAGTATGTTTCATTATGAAAATTTTTATTATTCCTTTGTTTTTTCTCTTTTCGGTCGAGTCTAAATGTCCCCATTGGTTTCGAGAGATTCCTTTCGTATGTTAAAAATAGGTTTGGGTCTTATCTTTCTTATTTTTGTAGAGTTTTATCTATTCTAACTTTATAAAATCTATTTATTATATATGTTATTTAATTATGTTTTTCCTTTTATTTTAGAGTTCCTATTTCCTAGTCTTCTTTTTAGCGTTGGTTTCCTACATAATGCAAGTGTTGCCTTCTCAACTGAAGGCGTTTCCTATGTTATTATGAACATGCCGTTCTCTTACCATCAGATATTTTTTGTTTTACATATACATCTGTGTGTTTTTTATGCATATATGTTAGGTTACGTCACACTCTACCATGAATTCTTACACGTGCCAACATTATTTTCATATTTCACCTAATTAGTCGATCCAGTTTCGCTATATACACGGAAGGCTTCACTTTACAGCCGAATTAACCAATTAATTTAATTTCATCTGCGGTTGTTAAATTAAGGTTTGGACTCGTATCCTATTATTTACTTAATAATTGGACCTTCACTTGTAATTCCCGCTTCTTATTTGAAGTCAGGAAACCTTATTATTTATGAGATAAGTTTTGCATGCATATTAGTAAATGATGCTGGAAGTTTGACTGAATTTAAGACAGTGTAATTGTTTATATGCATCGGGGAATGAGAGCTATATAGAAATTATTTTGGATTATTATTATCTAAAGTCAGAAATCAATAAGTTAAATAATGTTTATGATATTCACTCTGGAATAAATGGCACTTTTATCTCCTGCTTCTAGTACTTAGGCGAAATCTCAGTTTCCGATAGAAACACGTACCCAGTTGAATTCATAATTTTTAAAACTTCATTTTAAAATTTATAGAATTCGATGAACTTTTAAACCATTAAAGAGTAGGTATTTTGTATTTGTTGTCGTACTAGAAAACTGAAACGAAGGCCAAAATGATGAAGAAAAACTTAGATAAATCGAAATATATTGGCTACGTATCAAAATTTTAATTATTATAACTTGCCCCAAAATAAATGAAGGAAAAATTAAATTGATGAATAGAGGAACGCAAAAGCAAAGTTTACAGAATGTTTAAGTTTTTGCTCTAAGCAGCATTTCTAACCGGATTTGGGGCCACTTGTAAATTCTTATCATTACTACCCCATACATTTTCTAGGGAGTTTAAATAGGAAGTGGAAGTCGTCAAATAATATTATTCTGCATTTTCAACGAATTCCTACCCTAGAGTATCCTTGCATGTGTACGAACTTCTACAATGTCGGCCAAAAATTTAGGACCACTCTATTTAATTGGTCCTAAATTTTTGGCCAATGATTTTTGAGTCTGATGAATAACCATAGTGCCAGATACGTTTAAAAGTTATCGAATAGTTCCATTGGTGTATGAGTTATATGATGCCAATTTGAAATTTGAGTTAACTTGTCTGTCTTTGAGAGGAGAGTTTTCTTTGTTGAGAAGCATTCTTCAAGATTTTCAAAGTTTCTATTAATATAATTAGAGAATAATACCTGGCCCTTCTTTAAAAATGGGAAAAAAGTAATTCATTAACTGGTAAAATTAGGCAGAAAATTGTATTAATGCCAAAATCTGGTCGATCAAGAAACTTTATTGCTCAAGAACTTCACATATAAAAAACTGCTGAAGATCTCCAAAGAAAAGGACAACCTAAGAATACATCCTTTCAGAGACGATTCCCACATAAGAAGATTCTGCATTAAAAATCCAACTGCTTCTTCAGGATATATCAAACAAGAAATGGGTTTGGAGGTTTTGGAAAGAACCGTAAGGCACAGACTCCAAAAAGACCTGTTTCAAAGCCTCTGATAAACAAAGCCCAAACACAGAAACGTCTGGATTTCTGCAAGAGACACAAAAACTAGACCAAAGAAATGTGGTCTCGTGTAATATTTAGTGATGAATCCACAATGAGGCAGTTCAACGATGTGACAAATATTGTTAGAGTGCCGAAAGGAGCAAACCCATATGATTCAAAGTACACTCGAAAGACAGTGAAGCAGTCACCATCGATTATGGTGTGGGGATGTTTTTCCGTAAAAGGTCCTGGTGGATTGCACTTCCTTCAAAAAGTAAAAACGCTGAATACTGATATGTATTTATCGATTCTTAAGGAAAATTTGACGTCGTCATGGGAATTCATAAATGCTCCATCTTTTAACAAGATGGAGCACCATGTCACACATCGAAGAATCGATATGATGGATTAAAAATAATTTTCAGCTATTAGAATTGCCTGGAAACTCTCCAGACCTAAATCCAATCGAAAACTTGTGTCAAATTATAAAACAATGACTTGCCTAGAAGAAAGTGTCATCTTTAATGGAATTGCAAGAAACAATCAAGAAAGTTTGGATTCATGAAATTTCGTCTGAAATGTGCAAGAATTTAGTATACAAGCATGACGAAACGAATTGCTGAAGTTATAAAAAACAAAGGATACCCAATTTACTTTTGAAGCTAAATTATCATCATCATCATAATCCTGTTTCATCTCAGTTCTGGAAAAAGGCTCCTGCCCAAAGCTTCCACTAATCAGGGTATGATTCAATTAAGTTGCTTTCAGTGTTGAATGAATTTCATTCTCCTCCCTTCCGCAGAGTTGTCATCTGCAGATCTTTATGTTTAAAAGTTTCTTATTTTAGATTTCCTTTCTCCATTCTTCTAGCTATTTGTCCTGACATTTCCACGTAACACTATATATCCTATTTACTATATCTTTAACTCACTTTGTGTATATAGACCGTTTCTTTTATATCTTCGGCCGATTATTCTTGAATGCATCATTTCCTGTTTTTCGTTGTTTTTAGCTTCATTGCAATATTTTCGTTCAGTGCCTAAGTTTTCCATTCATAAATTAAAACTGGCAGGGTCTTTTAATTAAATACTTTACATTTAGGAACTCTCATCTTATGTAAATGTATCTACAGTAGCTATATTTTTCTGCTGCTCTTTAACCAAATTTTGCTTCCATGATCCCTTCAGGGCCACATGCTGATCAGAGACTATGTTTTCTTGTATTTGGTATTAAAATGATCGCTGATCTTAATTGCTCTATCTACTATAGAATTATTATCATTATTTTTGTCTCTTAAAAGTTCATTTTGAGTTCAACTCTGAGAATGAGTTATAATAATTCTGTTTTCATTGGCTGTAATACTTCTGTATTTAAGAAAATAATACAGTTATCAAGACGAAGAAAATGATTTAATTATTTTTCATTAATTTTGATTCCCTTTTTTCCACTCCAAAATTCTCTTAGTCTCCTTAAGCGCGTCTGTAAAGAGTCTTGGGGAGATGAGATCTTACTTCCCCACTACTTTTATACTTATATTCTATAACTTACTTGATACAGCCTAAAAGGCGATGTTACATGACTTAATGTGTAATTTAGTATGTCTATGTAGGTTCTTTAATTCTATCTTTCTGCAGTGCTCTTAGGATTTAATAGTTCTTTATTGAATCAAAGTCAATTTCATTCTCTACGAAAGCAATCTAAAGAGTATTTTGCATTAATTTCTTCTTTGCAATAAATTATTGTTGAGCTGCCTGCAGATGATCATAATTATTTTAGTTGCTTCTGAGACGTTTTTAAGTAAATTATTTGTCGCTGATGAGAGAATAATTGGCCTGTAGTTCTCTATGTATTCTCTCTTGATCTTTTATAAAGAAAAACAACAGAAGCGTAGGACACAGAATTAGAATCCTGATTCTATTAGAATTTTTTTAAAGCAGAAACTCCTAGATGATGAACAACTCTAATTCTAGCTTTAATTAGGTCGATTCTATCCTCATCATTCCATCCCAGTTTATTTTCGTAAAATATATTCGTACTCTTAATTTCTGCGTACTGTTATGAAGATCACTATCGTTTTATGTTCCTATATTGGCTCGAATCTATAAAGGAACCCTTAAGTTTTTTTAATAATAATAATAATTCCGTTTAATGTTCTTATATTTTGATACCTGTGTTAATTTTTGAGTACTTGTTTGACGATCTACTTAATGCATCATAATAATTTAAATGAGACAGATCGGCTAATATCCGGATCATGGTTATGATTTTTAAGAGCTCTTTTACCTGGTTGTTGAACATAAGCGAGTACATATTTTAAATTGTCTCCTCTAAAAACAACCTTGATGGTCGAAGCTTAGGTAATATTGTTATCGTTCATTCTCAACCATCGAGCCTATATTCTTTTGTTCACGAACGCAATTCTTGACTTGTTCAATACGTTAGCTTAATTACATGGTATTTCTAAAAAATTGCTATCATTTTGGAAAATAATAACCTTGCCAATTTTCGTTCAATTGACTACACGTATTTACATCATTTGTGGAAATACGTAGGAATTTTAGGCATAACATTTTACAACTTTCTAGGTATTGAAATACTTTTCAGGGGAAAAGAAAAGGCGTTTCATGTGTTAGAGTAAGATCAAAATCAGTCGTACAATAGTGTGCAGTGTGGAGTTTTGAGAGGTTTCTATAAAAAGGCTCCGAGAACAATGAAAACTTGGACATGACACAAAAAGTCCACAAAGAGGAAGGCTCTGTGTGCAGGGTAAAATAATTTGTACGACTACCCACCAGCATCGGAAGAGATCGTAGAGCTGGTTCGCGAAAATCTCTTGCAGAGCCCAAGAAGTCCAAAAGCATGATTTAGAACCCAGATTCCTTCAACGACAGTTTAAGGTGTTCTGAGGATAAACTAGTGAATAAAACCCTATAAACTCAACTCATTTAGGCCATAAATGGAGAAGACAAACGAATTCTAAATCACTGTAGATATGCAAGAGAACCTTGAAGGTGATGAATTGTATGAATGTCTTATTTTCAGAGGTGTGGCCAGATATCATATGTTTTTCCAAATGGCGACTATGGAGTTTCGGGGATATTTTCATCTCAAATAAAAGCAAATATTTACAAATAAACTGTAGTATTAAATAATATTATCACATAGCTATTATTAATATTATTAAAATTATCTCATTGGTTTCATTTGATTCTTGTCGAAATATAAAATAGCTACTATCACGCCATATTTGCATGGGAACATTAAAGATGACACAATAATGAGATGTACATGAAAAATTAGGAGAAACTTCACGCAATTTATTTTCGTGTTCATTCATTCGTGCAAGGACGCTTGTTCACACCTACAGCGAAACTAATGCAAGCAGTTACGCTCGCTCACAAACATATTCGTACAAATAGGGGAACTTACACGCTTGTTTAAGGACACGCAGAGATAAATGTTCCGCGGACAACAAAGAAATAAAAGGATACTAGCATATATAGAGAAATCTCCATATGTATGCACATGCGTACAGTTCCATATATATATATATATATATATATATATATATATATATATATATATATAAATATATATACCCTAAGGCAAAAGTAAAAGGCACCCCATGGGATCATTCTTATAATGTAATTATACATTTGTGGTAAATGAATAGGTAAATATATTATATATTTATTTATTTTTAATTATTTTAATAGATCGTTGTACCCCTATTGCTTTAATTACAGCCATAATTCTTCCTCGCCGAATTTTCACACTATTCTCGCGCTATCTTCCCCCTTCAGCTTGTAATCTCCATACAGTTATGTTTTATTTGTACTTGCGCTACTTAATTTTGCCTTTACAAACACACAACGGAAGCTCTGTCGGAAGTAATTCAGAGCTCCGTGCTGGATACTCCATAAGGGGTAATTCTTATATCTACAAATCAATTCTTAGTGTAGTTAGATGTTTGGTATGGAGCATTTATCTGTTGAAATATAACTTCATTTATTGGTATTATGCGATGCATTTTCTGCTTAGATTTCTCTAAAACTCGTGACAACAGGGTGAAATAAGTTGTACAGTTCATTCTCTAATGGTATTAAACAAGAAATGTAACCAAATACCGTGATAGAACCGTCTCTATGCTTCATAGTTAGTACTACACAAGCAGGGAAATTTTCTCTCCAACAATTGTTCTCGCAGAGGTAACAAGGAGCAACAAGGAAAGTAAGTACCCTAGGAGACCTTACGGTCCATTCAAAGAGGGTACCTTTGGACTAGCAATCGAGCGGGCACATGGCTGCTCAATTGTTTTGCGTCCCTAAACAGCCACTTTTCAAGACTTTGTCTAGTCTTGACTTGAACTGGTCAACAGATTCACTGTTGACAACTTCCACTGGAAGTGCGTTCCACTTACCGCAGATACTGTAGGTGAAAAAGTTTCCACACAGATTGCGGTTATAACGCTTCAGTTCAAGTTTGAAGCCGTGATTGCGCGTTCTGTTCTCACTCAGTGTGAAAATATCCCGGTAGTCAACATTGTCGAACCCTCGAAGTATTTTGAAGACTTCGATGAGCTGACCACGCAGTCTACGGGTTTCCAGCGAAAACAGATCTAACTCCCTTATTCTATCCTCATAACTTTTATGTCAGATAGAGGGAATCAGTTTGGTTGCCCTAGCTTGTACGCGTTCCAATCTCGCGATGTTCTTTCGCAATGAAGGACTCCAAAATTGTACGGCATACTCCAGGTGCAGTCGGACAAGTGAGTTGTACAGGCACAGTACAATCTCCTGGTTCAGATAATTGCCAAATCGTTACCTAAAGGCGTAATTTTTATTTAATTTTCTTCTAAGATATAATTAAATGGAATTAAATAGATTATATGTAAAAAAACAATACAATAGTCTATCTTTACATACTTGGAAATTACTTTCATCTGACTAGATAATTTGATATCGTTTTATATTTTCAACATATTTTAACATATTTTTATAATTTTAACACTTAATTTATGTCGCACATTATGCTTGTGATTACCTATGGCTATCAAGAATTTGGATTTGTGTTCTCTACATCTTTGTAATTTCTATAGTTTTAGTCATATTACCTTTTTAGAACTATATTGAATACAAAATAATTATAACTATAAGGAAATGTGGAGTATCTTATGTTTACACCCAACTGTAAGTTCGTAATTAAAAGAAAACATACTCAAAAGTACGAATTCAAAATCACTTAAATTTCTTGGACAAGCAAAATGTAGGCTTGGATGAAAACTAAGTAAAAGCAAATAATTGTCATAAAAATGAAAATATCTGATTCTCCTCTTTTTTTATCCTGAACATAGATGACTTTGTAGAATTTCTATATCATGTCATGTTTTTGTCATAAATCCAGTTTAATTTGGAGAAAAGTTACATTTGTCCTTTGTGGCAGCGTTGGCAATACAGCAGTCAAACGGCATTAACTAAAGAAAAACGTATTGAGATCATCATTCTTGTGGGTCTGCAAAACAATAGAGAGGGGAAAGACAAGTTTAATTGCCAACATCTACATGGAAACCCAATTTCTCACACCAGTGTTAAATAACCGATTGACAAAATCAAAGCGACCGTAAGTGTTGGTGACCTACTACGTTTATGAAGGCCAAACTCTGTTGTAAACGAAGCATTACGTACTGCATTATTGGCATGATTTACTGAGTTCAAAGAAATCCCTGCACCGAATGTTTGCTACCACCGGGGTTAGTACAATCAGCATTCACCGCATGCTGAAGTTGGAGAGGTGGCATCCTTTCAAATTGTACTTACTACAGAAACTCTACCAGACGGCCAGCCCTTTGAATAAAAACTATAACCTACAGTTTTTCATATTATGTGTGAATTGGGGAAAACCATGTAGTTATAAACTAGCAAAAAATATTACCATAAAAACATACCTGAAGTTTAAATTCGAGTATTTAAAAAATTTCTTTTATGTATTGCTTCAGGTATGTGGCTCTTAAGAGTCCAACAGTAGTCAATAAACCTATTTGAGGTCCATTTGCCTTCGTAACACTATTCCATGATACAAATATCCTAGTTAAAACATTCATTATGTTTTATGTCGCTTATCTCGCCAAATTCTCTGGACAAAGTCCAAATTGGCAGCCTAAGGAAATAGACTTAATTACTTATGTATAGCACCATATTGCTTTATAATATGTAAGAAAATCACCGATTATTTAAACGTAATTTTATGCTTCCTGATTTCCTTTTCAAACTCTACCACGCAGCTTTCTTAAATTAATTCAAGTTTCCTACAATTCCTTAACTGGTAGAAATTATATGATTTGATGTCCTAGAAAAATGCCTTCTTTGATCTTGCCAGAACTGATCCGGCGAAGCCTATTTCTCAAGTGAATATTGTTTGCTCTTTATCCATTCGCCTTACAATGCAGAATTTCTAAGGGACAAAAGGTTAAGTGTTCAAAACATTTACCTGCCAGAAATTAGTGGTGTACGTGTGTGTCAAACATTTTGAGTGCAGTATTTTTTTAATCTTTGCAATCCCAGCGAAAGTTCAATTAGCTTCAGAAGTTTCACTGATATTGCTAATAATGCGTCTTTTCTAAAACCAATCTCATGTTGTTATATGACTATTACATAGACAAAGCATATTAAATGGGAAACGAAGAAAATTTATTTCCATTTGAAGAAGAATTGCTTTAAAGCTAACTTTGGAGGAGTCAATGAACAATCGCCACTCATCCACATTATGTTTATGAACAGGAATCCATAGGAATGAATTAACACCTTTGCAAAACTCAAGTTCTTATTCGTGAGAAAAACTATTTTGTGAACTTCTCATGTAGAATGGAAAAGGGACAAATTTCAATATCGCTTTGAACTAGATTCAATTCATTCAATCATAAAACTAAAAGTTCTGCCTATTCTTGGATAAATTCAGATTCTGAAATTAGTCATTCATATCCATTTTTCACAGTAAATGTCATTTCTTAGAGGAATTTGCTACCTTCATTATTGCAGCAGTGTTGTTTTCCTCATTGTGTTTTTGTTATGCTTCAGTTTCACATAATTCCTCATCATTTAACTTAATCTGTTTAAGACGATTATCAATGGAAGAAGAGTGCTGTGGAGATCTGATCTCATTGGAGAAGATAGATTGGAGTATTTAATTAAGCTCTTTTTTTCAAAGCAATCCTTTTTATACTCATAAGACAGAAAGAAAAGTATGTATTGTGATCTTTGGGAGCTTTCCAAATATTGGGAGAGTAAATAGAATGTGAGATAAACCATTTAACAATCTTGTAAGTAGTCTTGCACATGTCACTCAACGAATGTGAGAGATTTAAATTTCATCCTGAAGAGTAAACTAATATTCCAAATAACGTTAATAGCATTATTTAATAATCGCGTATAATCACGTTTCTCACATTTTAAAGTTAGATCACCACATACAGAATAAAATGAATTTGGATAATTGGGACATTTCTGCGACATGACAAAAATTCCACAAAATATCGACAATGATGTAAAGTTAATAACGAGCAATACAGTGGATCTGTTGGTACAGTGATATTAAAAAGCAAATATATCCAGGACGCCGGCACTCGCCTTCCAGATATGCAAACAGGGAGACTAAAATCCGAGCTTCAAGCTCTCGTTGGGAGTGAGTGGAAGAAAGGAGAACCTTCTCTGCGATTCTCGCTTTTAAATTTCTCCTATCCCACTTTCGATTCCTGCAAAAATAATTTGCTCTACTAATGCAAGTCTTCTCAAGACAGATGACACGACAGACTTCCCGGATTTTTTTAGGGGGGGGGGGATCAAACACGCTTGTCGAGAGGCACAGAGTTCATTCAATACAAAAGCACCCTCTATACACGCCGAGAAGACTAGTAAGTCCTGCCTTAAGAAACATCTTCATATCTTTTGATATCAATGGCAACAGTCACCGCTAACTGCTACCATTCCTCACCTACGCGCGGTAGTCAGTGAAACCTGCTTCTCCATTCAAAGCCTACATTTATAATTGCTTGGCAAGTTTTCCACACACATTTCTCTTAGCTTCCCCTAACTCCAGGAATAATTAATACGCTCAGCAAACTATCATAGTAATGAATAACTATAATTACCATATTCTTTTGCCTGCTCGAATAATATCGTTAACGTTATTATTTACCGAGTCTTTTAACAAATCACAGAATTTAATCTCTTTCCTTGCAATCTTCCCAAGTAAAGCATATCTATTCAAGGTTTTTCCTTTTCAGTCCAAAGAGGACGGTCCCTCGTTGGTTTCTCAAGTTATGCGAAGCAAGGACAAATATGACTAAATATCTCCCTCTTTTGCCAAGAATTAATTGCACTCATTTTATCAATAAAAGAATACAAAATAATAATACGAGTATATTAGATTTTGAATAAACTGTTAAAATTATGAAGATTTTGAAAGATACCGTTTAAAGTTATTGAAATTTGAGTGAATGATTTTGCAAAACTTTGAAAAACCCCTTTCAAGTTATGAAAATTGTAGGTCCAACCAATGAATACATTATTAACATAACCAAACTAATTAATCAGGTGTTACTTAAAGTTACAATTTATTTAAGGAGAAATTATTAAAAGTAGTTTTCCTCCACTATTATCTTCTTATGCGACAGGTAAATTTTCACTTTTTTAATTTGTTAAAATTCCAAATAGCATTTTTTTATCCAAAGCCACTTATTTTTTTAATTTTTACTTCGGTAAATTAAATATGAACTCATTATTCTGTAGTAGCTAAATTTTTACTTATTTTATACGACTGGAATTAGATTTGTAATCTATTTTATTGTAACAATTAAATTTATGCTCTTTTTTTGAACACTAAATTTTACTTCAAATCTATCCGACATCAGTTATATTGGTAATCATTTCATTTTACCACAATTAAATTTGTACTTTTTTATACTGCTACTTAAATTTTTACCTACTCTTTTAACTCTGCAAAATGTAAATTGTACCTTTTTTATTTTTCGACATTTACATTTGTACACTTGTTACTCTGCGAAACTATAATAAATATGCTTTTCAATCTCCCACTTTTATATATATATGCCCCTTTAGCCTGTCACTTAAAATTGTACACTTTTTAATTTTAGTAAAAATTAATATATACATTAAAATTTGACGATTCTAATCGTGCTTTTTTAATTCTTCGAAACTAAACTTTGTACACTTAAATTTCTCTTTAGTCAGTTTATTTACAAGTAAAATTGCAATTTATTTTCCATCTCTGACAATTTGGAATCTACTCGTTTATCTTAGGACATTCAAATTCTTACAGTTTTTCCGGCGACGCCTAAATTTGTACTTTTTTATTATTCCATTATTATCTTTGTGGTATCCTTATAGGTTGACACTCAAAATTCTACTTTTTGATTAAACGAAACTTAAATTTGTGATCGTTTTATCTTGGAACACAATACATTAATTTGCACAATTAAATTGATACTCCTTTTATTCTTTTATCCTAGATTTATACTTATTTTATGCTGGGGCACCTAAATTTGTACTCTTCTTTTTTCTGAAATATTTATATTGATACTTTTTTATTGTCTCACTTATATTTTTACTTTTTTATTGTGCATCATTTTAAGTTTGATTTTTCAACCTGTGTCACGTAAATTAGTACTGTTTTCATGCTGCCAAACTCGCTAGTACTCAATTATGTGCTTTCAGAATTACTCTGCTAATATCGCGCTCAATTTTTGGTATGAATTTTTAAGAACATGATATTTCGACTAGTACTTTGTGGTAAACTAAAGTAGTTGGTGTAAAAATATTTGGCTTATCGTGATCGAACCGAGTCAGCTACATGCTTTAATTTATTTTACATATTCCTTTCTTCTACTCGACATATAAATGAGCTAGGCACAGCATTCTTTATTTTTTCGTGCTGTGCTGATCATTTATTTATGTCCTTAAGCTCTTAATTTGCTTATTTGAATATTTTTCTATTCTAATTCTTTGAAAACCTTCCTTTTTTCTTTAGTTAATAAAGATTAAAGATGCAAAAATATTCATAGCAAAATTCGCCTATTCGACGAACAGGTTTTATTAATGAAAAACCGTCACATGTTCTTTAAAAAACAAACTTTCTTATTTCGATTTATTAAATTTATTATTTTTGTGCAAATATTTAGTTTACGCATACATTTTCAGATAAGAAAACAATCTTTTAGGTACAGCTTCTTTTAATAAATGCTTACTTACTAACTGCGGTGCCGGTCTCGTAACGTTGGCGACATGACACGCCATCCTTCTCGATCTCTAGTCATTCCCATAACATCCATGACACTTCTTCCTCCAACCATCTGCTCCAACAGACAGTCCATGTATTTCTTTTTTCCGTCACCCACGCGATCTTTTCCTTCTCTTTTTCCTGTCAAGCAGACATATTCCATTTTCACTGCACGTAACACTTGTCCAACGAACTTTAACTGTTTTCTCGTTATTTCATTCACTAGCTTACGTTTCACTCCCGATCTCCTCAGTTCTTGGTTATTCGATATTCTTTCAGTCTATGGTATTCTCATCATTTTTCTAAAGCATCACATTTCCAAAGCTTCTATTTCATCAATCTAATTTTTAGTTTTATCTCAATAACTATATATGTTATCAGTTTTTTCATGTCCTCAAAAGCTGTTTTTGCTAATCCAATCCTTTTCTTAAGTTCTTGCTCGCACGCTCCGTCCTCTGTCAAAAGGCTTCCCAGATATTGAAATTTGTTTACCTGTTTTATTATGTTCCTATCAATGTTGATTTGTATTTAATGTTGCTCTTTTTCTTTGGTGATGCCCATTACTTCTTTTTCGTTTAGATTAATTTTTAAACGTCTCATATCGCATGCTGTGCTTATTCCTTTCATAAGTCTCTGTAAGTTTTCTTCTGAGTTTGCAATTATAGCGGTATCATCTGCATAGATTATATTAAATAGATTTTCTCCTCCAATTTTGATGCCTTCGAATTGTTTTATGTTTTTAATACATTTTTTATCGTACAATGAAACTAGATGCGGTGATAGTATGCAACCTTGACGTACCCCACTCTTGATATGTATCCACGATGTATTTTCTTCACCTAGCCTTTTGATCCCAGTATAAATTAATTATTAACCTTATGTCTTTTTCCAGCATTTTTCCCATTTCTGTATATATTATTGTATAAAAAGCCTTTTCAAAGTCTGTAAACCAAATAAACATCTCTTTGCATTTATATGGAGCTTTCAATCACTGTTCTTAACATGAATATTGCATTTGTAGTACCCTTACCTTTCCTATACCCACACTGCTCATCTGGTATTTGTTCGTTGATTTTTTTTCTGATTCTATTTAAAAGTACTCTTAAAATTACCTTTGATAGCTGGCTTATTATGCTAATGGTTCTGTGGTTTGAACATTCTGTGTTTTTCCTGGCATTTTGAGTATGGTTATAAAGGTGGATTCTTGCATTCGCTCAGGTATGTATCCAGCATTGTATATGCTATTTGTCAATTCTGTTATTTTGTCAATTGCTATGTTGCCTGCTGCTTTGATAATTTCTCTGGCTTTTATTTTCATTCCGTGTTGCTTTGCTGCTATTCATACTCTTCATAGCATGTAATATTTCTACTCTCAGTATCTTTGGTTTTTCTTGTTCCCCGTCATACTATAGTTTCTGCTCTCTTTTCATCATACAGTTTATTGACATACTCCATCTATCTTACGAGCACATCCTTAGACTCCATCAGAAGAGTTCCGTCCTTCTGATCCCGTCCTTCTGATCTTGTCATTCTTCTCTTCCCAGATATTTCTATCACCCTCTTTTACATTTGTCTTCTGTTCACTTCTTTCATTTGTTCTACTTTACATATTTTCTGGATCCATTCTTCCTTTTTTCTTTGCATTTTCTCTTTATCAATTGATCTAACTGTTGTAAATTGCTTGATTTCCTTTCATTTTCTCTCTTCATCGATTTTACCTAAGATTTATTCAGTCATCCACTTTTGTCTCCCTTTTCTCTGTACATTTGGGTAAATTCTTTTGGCATTCTCTACCAGGCCATCTTAAATACTTTTCCATTCCTTTTCTATCATACCTTCCTCATCTACATTTTCTTGTTCTTCCACATATAGTATTTGAAATCTATTCTGTACTTGTACTGGATATCTTTCTTACATGTCACTATTAAGTAACATGTGTATATCTTTCTAAGGCTGAGTTCCTTTCTTTTTTACACTTTTTAATCTTATCTTAAGTTTTGCGATCACTGAGACATGATCACACCCCAGACCACCATCAGTTCAAGGATATGTTTTACATTTTATTATTGCGTTTCTAAATGATTTGTCCAGTCCCTTTCTATCACACTTTCCACATCTTCATTTGCTTGTTCTTCCGCAAAGCCTTACTTCAAAGACAAGCAGTTTACACGCGCAGTGTTAATTTTCTCTTAGCTCACCTTAATAAATTGAGTAAAAGCTGTTGGGGTGCGTAATGCATAGCAACTTAGGGGTTAGAATGCTCTTACTCCAGGGAGAATAGAAAGTGCAACGTTTTAACAAGGGTGCTTTGACGAGGCAAGTTAAGCACATAGGTGATAGACTGCCCAATTGACATCACAACGAGGATTAATAAGAGCCTTTGACTACGGAGGATCATCCCATTGAGAGAGTCTGCTAGTTTTTGTATTCTGCAGCTTATGGAGACTCAATTGTTCCAGTTTGGATAAAAGTTTCAGTGAGATTATTGATAACACAGATAAAAAATCTTTTCAGTTTTAGGTTCTGAACAGCAAGAGAACGAATTCTAAGTTAGACTTGTATTGAACTCTATTACTAGTGGTCATAAGAGGAATGTTACAGAAGGAGACCAACTCGACAAAGGAGATACTGCCATCCTGAAAGCAGAATTAAGGCTAGTTGATTCATTGAATGATTTTCACGAATGGATTTTCAAACGGAACAGTTTAATTTATGCATTTCGGAACAAATAATGTTTTGTCGAGAAGGTCTGATTAGCCCCTTGCAAGGTACAGCTAAATAGTGAGAAGGCTGAAGAAGAAATTAAGTTTAGCATTTACCGGTATTCTTTCGAGAAGAGGTGTGGTAAATCTTTTCTATGGAAGAGCTTAGGACATTCAGAACTATCTTAAGTTTCTGTTTCAGGAAGAAGAGTACAACTTCATCGATTTATAGAATCTGTTCTGGAGAAATTGGCTGCACTAGAACTGGACAAGAGCGGCAAGATTAGGTGAATTTTTAAATAAGGCTCTGATCAATTTTTTGACAGGAGTGCTCGTAGACATTAGCAATAATATGGGAACATGTGAACAATTTTGGAACAAGAGCGAGAAGGAAAGGAAGATTTTAAATGTTTTGAAATATATTTTAATTAATGCAGCTACGGGGACATAGATCAAACATTCCAAAATTGGATATTAATGTAGAATTGAACCTAGCAGGTCATATAATGTTTAATTTAGATAGATCTAGTGGAAGAAGTGATGTTATTTTATAGCAAAGACAGTTTCGCGATAATACAAGACACTATATTGATATTGTGTCTAGGATTAAACTATGGAGCTTATGATAAATAGTAATAAAAAAGTAAACAAACGATTACGATATGATAATTTTCGAGATACTTTAAAATTTAATTAGACAAATGTAATAGTTTTATGTGGCAAATTCAATTTTACGAACGTAGATTGTTTAAAGGAAACAGTGGACAATGGAAACAATCGACTTCTATAATTTAAAGATGATAAGCCTCTTCAACACGTGCAAATTGCATCATAAATAAAATTTTAACTCATAAAGTGCAGTTAGTAGAAAGTATAACGTTGTGTGAAACAATTGGTAGATGAAACAAAACATTCGATTTAATCAAAATACATTCTACTAAAAATGTATAATTGAGCACTTTTCTAATTTTAGGCTTTATATATTAAAATTTTGATCTTTTTTGCCCCATATCATGACTATCATTCCGTTGAAATTAAAAAAAATTAAAATTTTCAGGGAATGCATAATGATTATCAACATTCACTTTCCCACTATATTAATAAAATAGTACTCTATATACCTAGAAATTCTATTAAATGAAATCAGCGGCTGTGTATTTTGACTCCGATTATAAAGTGCATAATAGAACCGTAACATATTCCATACGATATTTAAAACAAAGAAGTAAGATGCGAGGGAATAAACCTAAGGTGTTCAAAGAGGCGAATTAACGATAAGTTACAAAAACATAGATAAGATTTGTAAACTTTAGGCACATTTTCCTTATATCGGTCGTTGATACACTCTTGGAGTCCATTGTTAAATATAAGAAAGTGGGGCATCTGACGATAAATATCTTAATTAAAGCCTCACATAGATGCTTTCAACGCAAACCACTTGATGCGAGATCGAGAATTAGTAAATGTTGATTTCAAAAATTATTTTGACCACACTCAAAATAAAAGATTCTGGATCAAGTTAAAGGCTCACATAATAGGCGGCAGCATACAAAAATGGGTTTAAGGCCAGATAAAAAAGCAGGTTCAAAGAGTTGTCAATGTAAATAGTTTATCATGAATATCGGTCATTTGCAGCATTAGAGAGGGAACTGTTATTGGATTCTTGCTTTTTTAAAATTTATAAATGATCTTGATATGAATTTATTATGCAAAATTTTACGAATAGGTGTAACTAGGTACTAGAAACAAATACTATTGTGACATTGAAAATTTCAAAAATACTTTGGATTGGGTTGCCGAATGGTCAGAAAGATAGCAGATGTAATTCTTCGTTAAAAATCTTGTAAACTATCGCCCATAGTTCTTAGGCTCTACATGAGATAGTAGAGCTTAAAATATGCTTGTTAAACTTTAAATAAAGTCAACGTGGAAAATGATAAGGTATCCTAATATATTCCTTTAAAATTTTCTGTTTAAATCAAAACAAAATATTCTTCAGTAATATTTATATTGCTGGTTTATCCCATTTGTAGTATGAGGTATAATATCGTTTCCCATAATGCGTAAAAGAGATGTAATATTGGAACACGTCTAACCTCCTACGATGAAATTAAATCCTGAATCACCTAAATTTAATTTTACTAGAAGTTCGGCAATATAAGTAGCCAAAAAAATGATTTCATTATAATGATAAATAGATTTACTAAATAAGCTAAATAACTGAGTGGCAAAAAAAACCTGTTTATAGGTAGAAAAATAAAAAAAACGAACAGTGAACAGGCACAAAAGTTCTTTGGTTATGAAATTCCATAAGCCTGGAATTAATTGCCTATGAATCTCGTTAAAATACTTCAGTAAATATGTTTAATAGCAGAATCGATAAATTTGTGTTATAACTTTACAGAGATAGATTTTAAACTAATATTTAATACATTTGTTATCTTTCTTTTTACCTTTCTTCACCTCTGACTTCCATCTTTTCTCTGTTTCTTTAAACTCGCCTAGATTAGATTTTCGGTTCTCTGTAAGTTTGTACGACTGTATTTCTGTAATGCTTATTACTTTTAGGGCTGATTTTTTTTCTCAGTAGTGTCAACTTTAAGTTCTCATATATTATGAAGATTGAAAATTACTTGCATAAATTTAAATTGCTAAATTTGATATATAGTAAATAGAAAATACATATTGGTATAATCTACTTATATAAGCTTACATAATGTTGAGAGTACTGTCTAGATGATGATATTAATGTAGTGAAAGTAAATCATTGTTATGGAATTGGCAATAATACATCAGGATTTGTGACAAATATGGAATTCAAGGGGAAAATCAGAAAGTGATTAAAGTTAGCCATGTCGTGTCGGAGCGAGGATGTGGCCGAGCATCGGTGCTTGCCAGAACGAGTTGGACATGATTCTGAAAGAATTCAATAGCTTCCTTCGAAATTTGGGTTCATTTCCAATCTTATTACTTATGAACCTTTGTGTTTTCTACAAAAATTTAGAGGTTTGGAATATTAAAATTTCAGCCATGATCTTAGAATCTATCATTAGTAAATTTGTTTCGTGTTACATTTTAAATTGTGCAGTTTGCTTCTTAAGACTATATGGAGAGAATAAAGAAACTTTATTAAGCAATTATTGTGTTTTTCAATTAAAATCTGTTAGGCTCTAAAGGGATTAGAGGCAATGAATATGAATGTTAGAGTAAGTAGATCCTGTTACCTTTTTTATCGTAATTGACCCTTAAGACCTTTTATAATACTTTGGAGAAAATGCAAAAATACTTCTTGTCTTTTAGTGTTTGTATTTTTTATATTTTTTATAAATAGATATTTAGCAATCATTTATAGTTGTTAAAGTATTTTTTTGTTGAATATACAAGTAAAAATAAACGCACTGTTATTTTATTATATTTCAAACTCATAAAGTCTTTCATAAAAGTATTAATATATGTATATACTAACACAAAATTTCATATATTTTCTAATTTACGAGAGTGTTTCCAATAAAAGAAATCATAATTTACTTTAGTACTTAATTAGAGAAGCCAAATTACATATCATCGAAATTGAAACCTTCATTATCGGCGCCTAGTCAAGCGAAGTATAAGAACATTAAAAAGGAACTATGAAAAGAAATCAACGCCCTCGATAAAACACCAGCCTAAGGAATTTTATAGATTTGTAAAGAACCGTAAGTAGATTAGGGTGTGCATTGGACACCTGCACGACGCCGAGTGTCTTTAATAACTATCCAGGAAATGTAATAAATATAGAGTAAAATTTTGCAAATGTATCTACCATTAAAGATAGAATTAACTTACCTACAATATAAGACCTAATAAATTTTAATGAAGCCTATACTTTCAAGATTTGAGATAACCGAAAATGACAGTTTTAATAGTAAGAAAATGTTAATTTTAAAGTGCTGGGTTTCAATAAAGTATATTCCATCTCCTTTAAAATGGTAGAAAGCGAATGAGTAAAACACCTGGTATGATTTTTAAAAAATCCTTAGTGAGATAAATTGTTCATGATTCGTTTACTGAGGCAAATACAACACCAATTTTCGTAAAAATTAAAGCTTGATCAAGGAAGTTTTTGTAGCTGGTAACCTTTTAAAGTGCATTGTTAGAGAAAGAATTGTTGGGCATCTTAGATGTTAATAAATTAATAAATAAATAACAACACGGTTCTTGACACAGACACTCATGCGGACTTTTTCGCTTGATTTTCTCAGGAAATAGTAACAACCTCTGACAAAGATAAAGCTGTAGATGTAGTCTATCTCAACATTAAAAAAAGGCCTTTAGAATATTCTGCGAATTTTATATAGGAAAGTGAAAACTAAAAGCGCATTTAATAGTCAGGACGTACTAAAATTTACTAAAGATTGGCTGGATAACTGTAGGCAGAGATATTTAAAATATGGAGAGTTCTAAGCAAACTAGCTATGCATTTTAACATTTAAATCAAAATGCATTATTCTATCCTTATATAAAGCTCTTTTAAGACTTCAATTTTGAGCATGGGGAGAATTTGTGATATACATACACATGTGGAATGATAGACTAATTTGGGAACACATTCAACGACGATCAAAAGAATTTATTCAGGAACTTGAATTCGATTGTAAAAAGTAAAATTGAGGCACCTCAATATACTCTCACGGGAAGATTGACTTCCAGGCGGCCAATACTAAACAGGTTCACTAGTACAAACAATGACTCAATATTGGAACTAGAAAACCTACCGGACAATTGAAATAAAGATTAAAACCTAGTAAATGAAATTTTAACAATGCGATAACAAAGAATTCTTTATTTTAAAATTAAACAAGCAGGAAATAGCTTGGTTAGAAAAGTCGTAAAAACTACTACATTAATTTGTTTAAAATACACTGTATATTTGACAATTATTAAATTTAAATTCTAATAAAATATATATTTTTTTATTCATCTTTCCTTTCATTTTCCTCCGATATCTACCCTTACTATCTTTCTTACAGCTTCCTCTAGTGCAGGTGTCGCCAAACTTTTGTCACAGTGGGCTAGATAACTGAGAGAATGACGAGCGCGGGCCGCATGACCATTTTGTTCAATACAATATAGTGAAACCCAAAATTATAGACAATCAACATATTTATTTAGCAATACACAAAATGCACAAAAAATAAAGTTGACAAACATATTTATTTATTTACCAAAGAGTTATCAAAGAAGGTGTCGTTAGCAATGAGATAGTATTATCACACCCAGTGCGCACATATCCGGGTTTAACATACTAAGCAGCAAAAAAGGTTAGAGAGATTTGTGAAACTGCCATTTATCTTTTAAGACATCAATATTTGCTTTGTAATTGCTGGTTGCATTCAAGAGAATTGCTTTCAAATGTTCATCAGTCAGCCTCGTTCGATGTGCTGACTGCATATACTTCATTTTTAAAAAGGTTGTTCACAGACATACTCGTAACAGTAAAGCTTTGTTACACAGGGACCAAATCCAGTTTGCAAATTTAAAGGGACAGTAAATGGTTTATAGGTAAAACCTTACTTAAACACATGGTTTAATGGGCTATACGAACACTTCCGCCGGGAACAACGGTAATTCTAACTGACCAAAATAAAATCACAGATGCAAAACGGTTTGTACATGAAGCAGAGGAAAATGCCCATCTGGCGGTTGAATACCAACCTATTTTAAAAAATTCCCCAACATGGCAAGCTTTCAAAGAGGCAGCCCGCCATTATTATAAAAATCTCTACAAAAAATGCCTATTTTAATCAAGAATAATCTTCTTCAGAAACTCGAGGTTGACATCTTCTGCGATTCCAGCGCGAAACTCTTTGCAACACTAAAAATGTGATAAGTTTCCTCCTAGTACTTGTACTTCAAACAATGATAGCTTTCTCCGAAATCCCTTCTGATTCTGTAGTGATTATAGATAAATTTATCCTTTCCATGAAGTTTCAAGTTCAATCAATTCATTTGGATGGTGATCTCAACAAAAAATGACAACTTTGACAGCCAACTAGAATCTGACAAAAGTGGATCAGCTCTATCCTTTTCGGTGAGAAAAATATCTCTTTCCCTTCGGAGCTAATAAAAAAGAAACATGAACTTACCGCAGCTGAGCCACGCCACATTTGTGTGATAAGACAAGTCACAGAATTGGAACTGCAACTGCCGGTGATTAAGTGCATGACCCCGAATGAACTTCACTGCATAAACGACTGGTACGCTATAAATATATATGTCTTTCCCACAGAGTGCTTGCTGTTGTATAATGCAATTTATAAACAGAGCACCTGGGAGTTCTTAATCTTTCAACTTAGTCTTAAGATGGCCCACCAGACCCTTTCTCACACCAGCCATGTTTTTTCCTCCATCAACTGTAACACACCGAAGCTGATTCTACTGAAGGTTACAGTCTTGCAAAGTTTTCTCCACTTCCATAAAAATGTCTTGTCCAGTTGTTGTTCCGTGCATGCTACAAACAGATGGCAACTCTTCAGTGATCTGAAAGCCCGAATTAACAGCACGAATGAACATGAGAAGTTTTGACGTACTCGAGAGATTAGTAGACTCATCCAGCGCCAGAGAATACCACAAGAAGTTCTTAGCTTTCTCGCGTGTCTGTCGCACTTTGTTTTCTCCAAGTTCTTATGTTCTCCGCATAACATAATTTGCTGAAATGCTGATACTTGCAAACATATTGGTTTTTCAGGACACAAGTCTTTTGCTGCTGCCATCATACACTCTTCGATGAAGATGCCATCAGTAAAAGGTTTTTCTCACTCTGTCATCTTATGCACTATTTTGTAACTTATTCGAGTGACAGATTCATTTTCAGCAAACACTCTTATGAAGAAAGACTTGTGAGATTCCAAACTACGTTTCATGAACTCAAATTTCTCAGAACGCACCTTTACAGAAAACCTCGAATATGTTGACAGATGTTTTATTTCATAGTGACGCCGAAGATTTTACTCCTTCAAAACGGCAACCCTTTTGTTGCATATTATGCAACTAGCCTTCTGGTTGTTTGTTTCCACAAAGAAGTACTTTTCTCTCGATTCTTCATTGAAAAGGCGACACTCAGCATCCACTTTTCTTTTGCTAGTAGCCATAGCAATGGGTAAAGAAAACAGGATCTGAAAATGATAAATAGTTGTTTAGAATTTTCCCAAAAAATATTTTTATTTACAGTGTAAATAAAAATATTTTACATGACGTACTTATATACGAATATGTTCACACCTAGAAGGATTAAAGTGGCAATTAAAATTTTCGACTCATGTTTTTGAACTATTATTTGTAGCCAAAATATTTGGTATAATTTAATAAGATTTTGTGAACTTATTAAAAATGAATGATAATGCATACCAAATATAAAGTGATAATCATTCAAATTAACTGAGTTATTAAAGTTCAAATTTTGAAACCTGATAAATTGGAAAAGTCAAAGTTAAGTTTTATATTGATCAAAATATTTTAAATGTATGTTTTATCTTTAAAACCGTCAGTGTGAGCATAAATTATACTGGGTTTAAAAATGTTTGAGAATCATGCTTTTTAAAAGCAATTTGTAACGTCAAGTAAACCTGTGTAAAAAAGTTTAGGTTTGAAAATTAAACCTCCCATATAACGAACACCAGTTACCTCTTTTAAGAAAATAAGCATCTAATATAAAAACAACCCTTTAAAATAAAAAATTAAATTATAATTAATAATAAAAGAAAAAATTCTAAATCATGCATGTAAGAGTACCTACACAAATTAAGAGAAAATGAATCCGTGTCCAATATACCTATAAGTGTACAATATGAAAAATCAAACTTACCTTAGGGTACTTAAAGTTAATTTAATTTCAACACTGAATTGATATATTTTTCCATAAAAATTAATCTAAATCTCAGTTTAATAACACTGTAGAAACTATCAAAAAGGTGACTAAATTTTACTTATTTTTCCTGACCTATAGTAAGAATAACTCTCGTAATAAAAGCAGTATTCTCAATTTTTCTATCAGCCAGAGAAGTGGAGGTGGGGGGTGGGAGACTAGGCAGAGTGATAAAGGAGTGAAGAGAGTGGAGGTAGGAGGTGGGGGGAAATAGAAGTGGGGTTTAGGAGGGAAGCAATAATACCTAAAAGTGTTTAGAATTTTACACATTGAATATTCTACTCAAAATATTTTAGAAAAATGCTAATTTTATGCAAAATTGTAAGTTGCAATGCACAAGTTATATTCACATAATTATATTCTAACTCATTTGTGGCGAAGTGCAGAGGCGGGCCAGATCTGATCCGCGGGCCGTAGTTTGGAGACCCCTGTTCTAGTCGATCTTTTGGTATTTACTGGTTTGTATTTCTGTAAATGTTGAAATTCCATTGACCCTTTTCTAAACATCTTGTCAATTAATCGAGACTGTGACATTGTCCTTCGCCTGGGGTAATGAATGTGCTCTAAATCTGGTTCCATATTCATACCACTCTAGCTTGAGCTAAAACAGAAGTTGTTCTCAGAATCTGAGACTAGCGATTCGGTGTTTGATGTTAGTTACTCTCATTCATCTGAGGTTGTGGAAGGAGATGAAATCATCAAATTCCATAATATCGACAAGATTCTATCTAAATAGAGGGGTTAGCAAATGCTTTCATATGAACGTAAAAATAAACAATGATAATATAATATTTGTAATATTAAAAAAAGAAATGATAGCTCTTGTAGTAAAAGAAAAGTGAGTGGAATATTTAACAGTAAAATATTAAGCTTGAGCGGATTTATGTTAAAACTACAAGGGCACGTTCGTACAAAAAACAAAGTATTCAGAAATACGAATTTAAACTCACTAGGAAGTGAATATGGTAAATAAGGATGTATGTATGTCTATTGTCAATTCCGAGAAAAGATCTATTTAAATTAGTATAAAATACAAATGTCATTGAAGGAATAGTAATGATGAGGAGACATGCAATTTCTTGCAGTGAATAAGGTTAAATTTCATTGGGTAAGGTTACTGGTTTGATGATTGTGATTATTTAATTTGGATTTGCAACATTTAGGATCACTTGTAGTGGGTTCCATTAGGAAAAGCAACTTAGTAAGGAAATTGAAAAAATTAAAAAACAAACTACTGTTAGAAAATCTCTTAAAACCCCCCTACATAGGAATACATTTTCAACCTAAATCTTTTCATTCCCATTGATTCAGTGGGAAACACCGTTTCCACGTCATTTAAAATACGAGTACTTCATAGCGGGAAAACTCCCGCGTTGAGCCTGTCTGTGCGAGTCACTCACAACACGGCTTGCTTGCATTCAATTTGTCCTTCCGACAACATCAAACTGTTGTAGTTTCTGCTATGATACATCAGCCTTGTCTAATTCGCTTTAGACCTAGCTGGTCTTTTCAAATATTTTACATTTAAGTTCTTTTGTATTATAAGAGTTATTTACCTTCGGTCCGTAAGTAAAAGGTTTGCCATTAAGTTTGTAAATAAGAGTGATATTTTACTATTGGTCATTTATTTATTTAATTACTATCATCGGTTTAAAATTATAATCGTTTTCGGTATGATGAAAATATATTTCTTCTCAACTGCTTCCGTGATCTACGTTCAAATTCCATCCTTCATTTATTAGTGTTATTCATTTAGTACTTGTTTGATATTATTAATTTCATTTATCCTTTAATTATTGATATTTATTGCCCGTCAGCTTTTTCCCTGTAAATAAAGGCGGCGAATTAGCAAAAAACTAATAACTTCAGAAGAAATTCGCGTTTTCAATTTGTAACGAGGATCAAGGGCATTTCAGAAGCTTTGAGTTACTTATTTCTTTCAATTATCTTGTTCAGTTATTTCATTTATTTGTTTCATCTATTTAAAGATCATTTATGATTAGAATTAAGAAATAAGTTAGGATATACTATCATTAGACCTATTAGAATTTCAACGAAGCAAATTGAAATCTCTTTTCGTTTCGATCAGCTACTTTGGACACCGTGGTCGGTACATGGTTCATTAGAGTATTAGGTTATGCTTTTAGGTTCGAGTGAGATTTACCGAACCAACCAACCGGTTGTTATCCATTTGCCTTCTAATAAAGTTGGTTTAGTGAATTGAATTTGTCGTTAAATTTAAGATTTTAAGTGTTTTTCATACTGTCAAATTTAGTGGTTTTTGTTGAGAAAGTGTAAGTGTACTTTATTGTAATAACTTAAAAGTAAAGCCCTTAATCAATAAGATTGAGTCAATGGTCTGGCCTATTGGTCTAGGCATGATCTAGTTTAGAAGTCTAATTAATTTGGTCTATTCTGTACTCTATTTACTGTAAGATCGCGTCTCCCTTGGTGTGCAACCTTCAAGTAGGCTAATTCAAATTAGGTTAAGATATTTTAAGTTAAGTTAATTTAAGGCGTTAAAAGTTAATTCTTTGGAGTCGCCTTAATAAGACCCATTATCAGTCTCTGGTATTTGCAATTTTTAATATTATTTCGCCTTTGTCTTTTAACCAATTTCTAATTTCGAAGATTTAAATATATAAGATTTAAATTGTTGTGAACTATTTTAAAAGGTGGTCTACTCTGGCTTATTAACAATTTTTATGGTCTGTTGTTGACTATTGATTGTCTGTTGATAGTCTGATTGTCTTTTGAAGTCTGTTGAGTTCGATTTAGGACTATTTAGGTCTTTTTAAGTCACTCTCGTTTACTTGAGAGTGTTTACGTCCATTTAAGCTTAGGTTTATTTAATTCAATTAGGTAAATTTTAACTTTAATTTTGTCAAATGTAAGACAAACTTTGGTCGATTTAAATACTTTGTTTCAATTTATCGATTCAATCATGGAAAACTTAAAAACTGCTGCATCACCAGATGCAGTTAGAAGTTAGTACGGTCTCGTGCAATTATTAAACTCAAAATAACTTTGACATTAATGAGACTGACTGAACTTTTTGAGAAAGCAGAAATAACCGGTGACATATTCGAGACTCAAAACAAACTAATTTGTTCCCTTCTAGAACAAGTAGGAAATTTATGATGACAAAATTAATTCTGTCTATGAAAATCTTGATTGGTCCTCACTTAATCAAATGTGTTTCGACAACGAAATTTGATCCCAATTGGATTATAATTTCCATATTATGATTCAGCTCCAAACCTTTAAGAGTAGATTAGTGGAAGACACCTCCAGCGTGCCTCCATGAGAATAAATTTCTTCTTATCGTACCGAAAACGATTATAATTTTAAACCGATCACAGTAATTAAATAAATAAATGAACAATAGCAAAGTATCACTCGTCCCTACAATTTAATGGCAAACCTTTTACTTAAGGACCGAAGGTAAATAATTCTTATAATAAAAAAGATCTTAAATGTAAAATATTTGAAAAGACCGGCTAGGTCTAAAGTAAATGAGACAAGGCTGATGTATCATAGCAGAAACTACGACAGTTTGATGTTGTCGGAAGAACGATTTGAACGCAAGTGATCTGGGTTGTTAGAGATTCTCACAGGTAGTCTTAACCTGGGATTATTCCCGCTATGAAGGTATTTTAAATGACGAGTAAATGGTGTTTCAAACTGAATAAATGGGAATAAAAATGATATAAGATTATAAAGTACTGATCGTAAGGGTCTTTTTAGTTTTTTTTTTAACAATACACTGCCTTGCGAAAATGAAGGTCGTTCAGTGTACTAATTATTTAATAACTTATTGGACCTCCTCTTGATAGAATTACAGCTCTCATCCTATCTGGCATTGATTCATTAAACTTTTGAATCTTCTCTTCTGTAGCTTCAATTTTGGCCACAATTTCAGCAGCCGTAGACTCAAATCGTTCAATGATGACGAAAGAGGCGATGAGCTACACAGGTCCCTCTCAAGCTCATCCCATAAATTCTGTAGTGTATTTAAATCTGCGGAATTCTGGTAGCCACTCAATATACTACCGAAATGATCCCTCATGCTGGGTCAACCAATCTTTGATGATGTTAGACCGGTGGATGAGCACGTTATCGTCCTGAAACATTCCATCGCCATTAGGAAAAAGAAGATCATTGAGGGTTGAAATTGATCGTCCAGAATCTGCAAATACATGCGGGACTTCAGCTTGTTTCTGCAGAGGGTTGCAGATCCATGTCCAGCCCAGGTAAAACAGCCCCAGACCATCTGACTCCTTCCAGGTGCCTGCACGCATGGGATGATGCATGATAGATCCAATGCTACATGAGGTTCTCGCCATACTCTAATGCGCGTATCACTCTGAAGGAGGCTAAACCTAGATTCCTCGTACCACATGACACGTTTAAAATATTCTGCACTCTAGCTTTTTATCTTCTTTGGTGAACTGAAGCTTTTTTTTTCGATTTTTTGCAGTTACAAGTGGCTTCCTGATTGGTGTGCTGCTGCGTATATGCATTATTTTTCAGTTCACGACGCATAGTTCTCGTTGAAATCGTTTTTAGACCTACACAGAACATGCTAGTTACTCGTAACTTCTGCGTCTAGCAAGGCCGATTTTTCTTGATCCAAAGCTTTAAGGATCACCTGTCTCTTTCGTCAAGAATTTGATGCCTACAACATTTGCTACGAGATGAACCAGCTTCGCCATCTTGTTTACAGCGTTCAATTGTACCCTGTATAGTCTTCATGCCTATACTTGTTGCTGTAGAGATATCAGATGTTGATTTGCGGCATTCATGGAAGGCGACGATGCGGCCTTTATCAAATGGTGTAACGTCATTTCCACGCTCTTCATTCTTGCAGCTCTTGTAAAAATTGCGACAGTTATAACATCTATTCCAGGTCGTTGCTACGTTAAAGACACTACTGAATGTTGCCATATAGGTTTACTCTAAACTAAACATTCTGAAACAAATTAGTGACAAAAAACCAATAATGTATCAAAACTCAGTGAAAAGCTTTTATTTTGGCCAGGCACTATATATAATAAGAATAAAAATCAAAAACAAAAACAAAAAATCAAGCTATCAAATTAAAGTAAAACAGCTCTGCTGGTCTTTTCCTTCAGCATAAATGAAATGGCCCTTAATTTTAACTTATGAAGATCCCAAAATTCATCAATATGACTAGGAAGTTATTTTTGTAGCTTGTTTTTGACTAAAAAGTACCTTCTTGAAATTTATCTGGTGTTGAATCTCACAAAAGCGAAGGCAACATTTAGATTTAACTGTGTTTTGAGTACCGCATGCCTTATGTTTTATTCCTTAAAGATTTGCATTAAGAAAGATGATAGCCTAGAAATTCAAGATGAAAGTCAGTTGCAGGGCACCAAACTAAGTCAAAATGTCTCAAAAAATCCCCAAATAGATAATTTTAATTATTATCAGTATTGCCTGATCCCCAAATCACTTGAAAGACTTTTTCAAATTACCAATTCTTGTGCATTGGAAAAAGAGACCAATATGGTTCTAAATAATGAATATGCAATCAATAATAGCACCACAAATCTTCAAATTACTGCAAATATTCTTAGAGATATTATCAATTTAGTGATCTGGCAAGAGTTATTCTAATATCTTAAACATTCCCAAAGAGATGCCTTCATCCTTTGTGATCTACACCTTTCTCTAATTTTTGCAAATATTTATTAAATGATTGATCAATTACAACTTTTATAAAAGAAGTTAAGATTAATCCATAATATGTGTACAAAAACCACAAATTTGTTTCTTATAATCAGACTACTTATTATGTGTACGATCTAAGTAGTAGGAGACCAAGAGCACTACTTTTCCTAACACCAGAAAATAATTTTTTACACTTAATATACAGTCCATTGATAACTACTTTCTGCTCTGCAATTGTAATGTTCAACAAAAATACTAAAACCTTCTCTGAGAATTTCAATCTCTATCAGTAAAAATGGCACAGCCACAAAACCAAATTAAAGTCAAGACCAAAAATACGAATTTAATGAACTGAATGTGAGGATTTATTGAAATTAGGTGAAGTGCATCACAAACACAGTCATTTACGAAAAACAAAAAGGAAACGAAAGGAACATGATTACTTTCAACAAAGGTAGTCAATGGTTTTACTGACAAAAATTAAAAAGACACTCGACAATAATAAGATTTAGAGATATTGGGTGGTAACTGGCAGGGCGAGAACTACTACCCTCAGATTTAAGTAATTTAGTAAAAGTTTGCAAACATGTAGGAAATCGACGGCATCTAGGTAACTTTGCAAAGATAAAAGGCAACGTATGATATATATATATATATATATATATATATATATATATATATATAATCAAAAGTCTTCACAAAAGAACAAAGGCAAAATATCCTTTGGGTCTACACAACCATAATAATCTGCCTAACAATTACCAAATTTTTGTAGACAGACCTGATTTGTGGCTGTTTTCTTGAATGATAATCCAAGCACTTACATTTAAATCCGTGTGATTTGTTGATTTAAGCGAATGCAAACAGGTTATCAACCATGGGTTAAGTTAAGCTATTTAGCGCATAGTTTGCTCTCACCTTGGAGTTCTATTGCCAATTATTTTGTAGCGGATGACATAGGTTGCCAATAATAGTTAAACGTATGGTAAGAAGTGTTAGTAAAATAAAAAGAAGAAATTTGAATCACGGTAATTTTATTCCTCAAATTTCAAGTTCAAAGTTATTTTAAATTTTTTTAATCTAACCACTATTATTGATATTGTGATTTGTTAAAGGTAATTTAGCTGTTTGGAAAAAAGCTTTCCGTGAAGGTTAGAAATTCATACCTAGACTAAGCATGTAAATAAGAAACACGCTTCTATTATTCAAGGTGTACTTCGCCTTCATTTGATTGAGGAACCCATGAACGATGCCATCTATTTTCACGGAGCGGAAAAGGGAGGAAAGGGAAAACAAAGGTCATTAGGACAATATTTATGACATAGGAAAGCTTCTGGGGTTGTTTGATATTCCGAAAGATTTCCATTTTCGCCGTGGTTTTATTTTGGTCAATGTCTACGACATCCCTATTTATTAATTAAAGGCTACTATAGGTGATTTTCCGCCCAACTTGTATACAGGTGTATTTAGCAAAATTACATTTTGGAGACTTGAAGGATTTTACTATTTATTTTATTCAATGAACTCTCCTGTCCCCATGTTTAATTCGTTGAGAACTGTGGTGATCCTGGGTCTAAGCTACAACTTGGAGGTACAAGGGGATTAGAGGGGTTCTCTCACAACCACGCCCCACACGGAAAATGTCCAGGCGGGTTACAATGTGGAGAGTTGAGAAGCTAATTGTTAGAGTGAAGTGGTCAAAAAGATTTTCTGAAAATCAATCCTGGGTCCTTCTGCTTGTTCGGCATTGGTCAAAGTCCTTTGGCAAACGTATGGCCATCCAGCGGCGACGTCTTGGGTCAAGAGCAACAACAACTCCTCCAGGCACTTAATGCAGCCCTTGGTATTGACTCTGAGGCCCTTCAAGATAATAAACTGGGAAGATAAAGAGAGGCATAAGGTGGCTCTCGTATTTTTCTTGCCTTCGTACCCTCGTACCCACAGCCTGACTCATCTACCTGTTTATTAACCCTAGCTAATGTCTTCAGATTGATACACAATCAATAGGAGATCTTCGCATCGGAACTCTCAGTATGAATACCATTCAGCAAAGCATGCCTTTCACACCTTTTTTGAGCTTCTTTTACAACCAATTCATAACTGAGTATACTATGATAAGAAGAATAGAGAGGAGGCGTTCAAAACACGCAAGCGCAGAATTCAAGAGGTGCTAACGGCGACAAATTACCCATCTCACCCTGTATATGTACACACTGCTCTATGTCCGTGTACTGTTATGCACATAAAAAGCTAAACGCTAAGTGGATCTATAAAGTGGGAGCTATTTAATCATTTTCGCCACCATAAACAAATGGTAGATCTATAATGGTAGTTAGAAGGTCACCCAGTCAATCACCATCAAGATCTGGTTTATAGAACTACACCTTTCGCTTTCATCATTACTTCTCACCCCCATGCTTTATCTTATCTGTTTATTTGAGAGTTCGGGGATGCATTTGCACATGAATATATAATGAGTCAAAAAAGAGCCAAGTGTAAACTCATGTAATCTTTATGTAGGCATGAATACATAATGAGAAACATATAATGAGGCAATGAAGGATGCAAATTATAGTTCACTTGTGGTAAATTATTGTTTTGTATATTTTCACATTTGCCTTAGAGCATAAATCACCTGGATTAGAGTAAATTGGTTTGAGTGTGTAGGGAAATGATTGGTTCTGGAAGGTAGGAGTGTAGTAAAATTGGACTAAGGTTGTGGTTTAACGATCCCATACTTCCAACCCTCATCATATAATCTTATTTGAAGTATAGAGATGGCTTGAGAATCACGACCAAATTCGAATGCGGAAAAACCTTTAGAAAGTGAAAAAATATGTAAATGCTTTCAAGAGTTTCGAATGCTTAGAAAACGTTTACAAATGTCGGCAAATTTTGAAAGCCTCCTAAATCATTGGAAACCCCCTGAAAAAAATGTAAAACTTATTAAAAAAAATAGAGAGATTGTATCAAGCGTAGAAATGATGCAAAAGCGTCTAAAAAAATTGGCCTCTTCTGGTAACGTTTTAAAACACTCGATCCTTTTGTATCTTCGGAAATGTTATTCTCCTCTTCGTAGAGGAAATGGTAATTGGAGTAACCATTTACATAAAATAATTGTATATCAGGAATGGAGGGGGAAAAGATTTTGTAAACACCCGTAAATTATTTTTTTTAAGAATTCGTATATTTAGGGGATTAGACCTCTTTGTTTTCAAATTAAATAAAAAAAATTACTGGACAAAATATGGAGGAGTAAAGAAAATAATTCAAAATTATTTAAGATTTTAACCTAAAATAAAAAAAAAACGTTATGTGGCATAGGGAAAAAATTTCGTCACCTGTTATCATCTGATAAAGATGAAAGGGATTAAAAATGCTTACAGCCTTACTTAAATTTGGTGGATGCGGTGTGTGGAAGAAGTTTTCATTCGTAGAATAATGAAAACTATATCGACATAGCTTATTTGTCATTTTTTGAACTATAAAATGTGTATTATTATTTGTTAATTTATGCTTTGGAAGTTTAAAAAAGGCAACAATGATATGGTAAGAGCATAAAGTTTGTGCTCTTTTTAGGGTGAAGGAACAACTACTGTGAGTGAGTACCAAAAATGATTTCAGAATTTTAGCTTATCAAACTTTAGTCTCAAAGATGAGCTCTGTTCGGGGCAACCATTGGAATAAGTTAAAAAAATTCTAAATTATCAATGAAAGAAAATTAAATTGTAACTGTTGAACATTTGGCTAAAAATTCCGATTTTAAACTACATTCAAATCATTCTTCAGTTGGACCTTTTACATGCAACACTTAAAAGAAAAATATCAGCATTAATCACTAGAAGAAGAATGACTTGGGGGCAAAATAACGCGCAACTTCTTATCGCAGGAAATACCATGAAAAATTAAATATTTTGAATTGGAACTCCTGATTTATCCAACATACTCACCCGAATGATTCCCATCAGATTGATATCTTTTTAGGAGTTTAACGAATCCCCTGAAGAAAATGAAGATGTCAACAACAAAAGAGGTCAAAACAAACTTAAAAAACTATTAGAATCTAAAGCCAAATGATTTTTGAAAAACATAGTGTTGAAAAGTTAGTAAAAAGATAGATACCATTGGAAAAACTGGTGGAAATTTTATTACTTATTAAATTAGTAAATAAATATTTAAATATAAATAAATTTACAGAGTTGTTTGGCTTATATCCATAAAATACTAATAAGCAAGAAAAAAATCCTGTGTCACATATAGGAGATCAAATACATTATAAGGCCATTGCAATAGTCGGGAGATTCTCTGGCACCAATCTTAAGATGCCTTTTTTATTTACTTCCTATCCTTTACTCTACATGGGTTCATGAATGAGTGGAAAATCAAGATAGGAGGATAGATAATCACATTAACCTCGTTTAAATATCAAATTTTTCTTATTTTTATAGGTCTCTATAGAATCTCCCATGCCTTTTGATCAGAAAAACTTAAAATCTCAACTAAATTTGAGCTTGGATATTTGAAAGCATTCCACATGAGACTTTAAATTTTATGCCTTAAAACTAACAAAAAACACTAGTTTAGGGGTCCGTTAAATCAAGTTTGGAACTCTAGAATTTTATCTATACAGGAGAGAGCACCAAAGTAGGCACTATATTTAAGTATATTTAAACGTTTCTAACCCATACAATTATGATAGTCTTGAAACTAGAAATGACACATTGGTGCATACAAAGATTTTAGAAGTATCACAAAATTTGTTTTTACACTCAAGGCAAACAAGGAACCTTATTCATGGTATAAATTTGAGATTAACATTAGGTCGCACGTCTATTCGATCAAGAAGTGAAAGCAAGGCATAATGATTAATTTTATAATGACATTTGCACAGTCAGTTGTTGAAAGTTTTTTTCTTGAATCTGTCTATTGAACTCCACAGTTTGGAACAGACAGTTTCTTTATTGGCATCTGTTGCTATGACACACGCAAAATTCTTCATCATCTCGACAGCACCTTCAGTAATATCATTCACCGCTTTCAGATTCTTAACATTGTCCAATTCTATTCTGTAGTACCCATTTTGCAGCAAAACGTAACAAGATCTGCAAACATCTACAGTTTAATGCAGTATATGTTTATGGCTATAAATCTGCCCCTTCACAGCTTCTCCCAAACTGCTCCTACTAGAATTTTAAGGATGTAATTTCGACTGGCCAGATATAAGACCCTTTTGTTAGGCATTTTTATAGCAGTTTGGCACATCCTCAGTGCATTCCATGTTAGTAGATGTAGTGTAAAACACATATTCAGTAATTTCATTGATTCATCAGCCTGAGTTGTGGGAGAAGAACTGTCGATGACATATACTCCCAGTAACATTCCTTCAGTTTTTGAAGGTGGAGCAGGTACTTACAGGTTCACTGCCCAGGACATCTTTAAGCAACAGTCCATCCCACGGTATAGCAGCGTGCAGTGTCATTTTTTCACAAAATTTGGAAACGTGACGCTGTCTGCTATTATTCCTGGACAACATTCTGGTGCGATGCGTTGTTAGGGTTAAGATGACGAAGTATTTAACTTCATTCCCTCCACCTTTTAATGTGGCAGAAACCATGGCAGTAACTTGATTGTCTGATAAATCAAGACTATCAGCTCTATTTAACATGCCATCACATCCCATAACCTTTCGTGGAAAAGTCAGTCACACTAGTTAGCATCGTTGTCAGTTAAGTCACCCAAGATAATGGCATCCCAAAGAAAAAACTGTCTCCTGTTCTGCTGCGGTTGTAAAATAGTATTACATGTTGTAGGAGAATGGTCATTCTTCTCCCCCTCCGTTCACTCTTGGTGCAGTCACAAGGTGGTTACCGCGAAGATATCCGTCGAAAGCATCGGCGGGTTCAGTGCTTAACCGCAGTGTGGCACAACTCGGTGCCATGAAAGACCCTAAAGGTCAAAATGTAACATCTCCCCCAGGAGAGTGAGATCCAGTTTCACGTCGAATAAGAAATTGAAGACGGGTTTCTCCCAATCTCGAAGGCTAACGAGGAGCCGATGTTTGACTTCGTGGGAAAAACCGTTTGAGAAATGAACTCTCCTGGGGCCGTCCTCAAGCCCCTCCCCCCCTTACCACTTCCCCAGTGGGGTGACGAGGTATAAATGAGGAACTTCTGAGGAGAATCGGGGTAGTATACGTCAGTCTCTAGGTGACGAAGTCTTCGGATCAAACCGAACTACCGAGACTAGAGAGGTAGAGTACTTGGCTTGCCAGACCAAGAAGTACCCTGCAAGAGAGACAGGGCTACCTACCTTAAGGGGCTAAGAAGAAGCTTATCCTTGAGCTAAGTCCCTGGTTATCAAACCAAACGATAAGTGAACTTTGGTAAGTTCAACTTACTCTCGCCAGAAAGACTCCTCATATCCTGGTGCACCTTAAACACCAGTGGGATTCCTCGTCCTTGAGGAATTGAGAAAAGAAGAAGGAAAAGGCTCCCCCCTCGAGCCCGTTACTCGGTGGCCACACCGAACTCCTAAGTTAACTTGGTAAGGAACCAAGTTCAAATTATTCTCGTCAGAGAAACCCCGTCTCATCGATCCTCGCCCTTGAAAAAGACCCTCCCCGAGTTCAGTCCTCGTCCATAAAGAAATTAGTAACGAAGGAGAAAAGCTCCTCCTCGAGCTTGTTACTCGGTGGTCACACCGCACTCCAAGTTAGCTTAATTTAAGAACCAAGTTCGACTTACTCTCGCCAGAGAGACCACGACTGCCTAGGTGTTGCATAAAGCACCGTATTGGTTCTCGTCCTTGAAGAACACCTCCCCCCCGGAAAAACGTGTGGACCCTCCAGCTGCCACCCTCACCAAAACAACCATGTGATCTCGCTCATCTACATCTGGCCGGCGGCACGCGTCGAGAGTAAATAACATTTCTGACGCCTTTAAACTCCACATGAGTCCATAAGCCTAATTCTTATATTATTGTTGTGTGTAGAGAAAACGTTAACTAATTTTTGTGGGTAAACTAATTTAATTAATTCTTGTTTATAATAATATTTTGAGTATTGCTGTAGTTAATGTATAAATGTTATGTATTCAATTGATAGAGGTAAAATATAAGTTCATTTTGGGATTATTTTGCGTTTCTCTTATATATCCTTACGTGTTTCAGAACGGCTCTGTTCTTTAAGATATTCCGATATCAAAATATATTAGACACTCTTAGCACAGTTAGCATAGAACAAAAAGGGGGGGAATTCTACGACACATGTTAAGACAATCAATGTAAGGTAGAAGCTAAATACCACAATGGGTAAAACTTAAAGAAATTTTGACGATCAAAGAATTTAGTTTTACCTTCTTTTTTTATGCAACAGCCTTGCATTTTTCGATATTTGCTGCAGGGATCTTGTCTTAAAAATCTTATTATTACCAGGCATTATATATCTTCCTCATCTTTCGTCTTCTTAAACCTGATATGCTCATCTTACTTTACTCTGGATAACATTAGGTTATTTTGTAGTTCCTGGATTTCATTTAGAGCTCCTATATCGGATAGGCTGGCTAATTACAGCACAAATGATCCTCTATTCCTTACAGAGTTACTTGCTCTTATTTTTACTTTTCACCATGGAGTGGTTGGTTATTGAAACACGCTCTATTTATGTAAACCTAGATTTAAGATATCAGGTAAGTATTCTTCTTGGTTGGTCAAGTCAAGGGGATTGCAGCTAGCGTGGATGTAGAACTCCTTGGAGATTGAGTGAAAGCTGACAATTATGGTGGAGCGGGAGTGGCAGCGAAGGCGTTGTGTGTATGCCAATTGATATAGTTTTTTTGATTCTTCTCTCTCGTGCATCAAAATTATGTAGGCCTCTAACAGCGTTAGGTTTCCAGCTGTCACGATGTTTGGCTTTTCAGCCGTCGCTTTCTGCCACAAACAGAACACGATGTTTCTCATGTAGATTCATGAGGAGCTTAATTGCGTTGTACTTGTTCATTATCTTGATCCTAGCCATCTGCTAGAATGCAAAGATATATTTAGCTGTTTCATGTACAAGTTATTGAACCTTGGGCCTACCTGAATTTTCCCGTAAATTCTTAAGATTAATGAAATATTGGAACCTCTATCTGTTTGTGGGACGCCTAAAACCACTAATAAAAACTGAACGGTATCTAACCAGGAAAGTTTGGGTGAGAGATGGATTAGATGACCTAGTTGACATCTGTGTGTGGACAGTACGTGGAGGATCGAATATACTGAGTTTGGCAAAGTTTTTTTACATTCGTTTTTTTAATCTATTGATAGATATACGTGTGTGATTGAAAAAGTTAAGTCAAACAACCTTAATTTTCTAGTTTTACAGCACGCGTCATTGAAATGTCTTTGCCATTGTGTGTAGGTGTGTCGAGATGGAAGTCAAAAGATTCGAGATCTCTGCTCTCCTGCACCCGAGCTAAAACAAGTCTGATATCAAAAAGCGGCCTAACATCAGTCGAATACCCGTCCATAGAGTTGCGAGAAATTACAGAACGGAGAAGACCTCAAAAAGTTACCTCGTTCAAGTAGACCTCAATTTGTCAACAGTTTGGCTGTTATAAATGCCTTCGAGAGTGCATCACAGCTCAAAATGACTGGGCTCTTGAAGTAGAAGAAGAACATTGGGGTAGCCAGTGTCTTTAGGTCCGTCAAGAGGGAGGGTGGCAAGAGTTTGTGATGCGTGGAAAGGCCTCTACTCACTGACACTTTGCGATAACAATATAGAGAGCGATGTTGTCGCCTTCTCAACGGCTTGATAGGCCATAACAATCGAATACTCATTTTTCTCTGATGATAAAACGATTGGCGACCCATCATCAATAAACAGAACAAGAGTGTGGTAAGTTTTGGCCAGAACGTCATCGATGTCCACTAGGTATGCATGATCAAGCACCCTGTTTCCCTGATTATAATGTTCGGCGCCGTGGATTCGATGGCAAAAAGATGCCCATGTTGTGGATTGTGGCCGGTTACAGGCTCACCGTGGCAAATTACAGTGAATAAGTGGCCATGAAAGTCCTATCTACGGTGAGAAAGATCATGAAGTAGGCAGATTACGTGTTTAAGCAGGACGCTGCTCCGATCTACAAAGCCAAGACCATGAACTTCTTGTCCAACGATTTTTGGCCTCCATAGTCATCCCACGTCAATCCCTTCCACTAGAGTGTGTGGGCTCATGACGAAAGCAAGGCCTGCAAGGTCTGCCACAACAACATCGACGAGCTGAAGTCCTCCTTCAACCGCGTGTGGGCCAGTATGCGAAAGAACTTCTTCCAGAATGTAGGCGCTACCTTCAGGTTTTGCCTAGAGCACGTGATTAGCGCCGAGGGCAGCAACATTGATTAATATTACATTTTAAACACATATTTATATGTCAAAACAATAAACTGTGTCTAACTAGATTAAAACTATCATTGAGCCCTTCGTTGAAGAGTAGTAACGAGTGTAACAAAGCTTTTGAAATACACAGTATTAACTCTGCACTCACGGAGTTCCATCGGCTCCTTGCCAAAAGCCATCATGAAGTTTTAATTTGCCGATGGTTTTCTGGAGTCTAATCGAGTTTATCTTTACCTGACAAATTATAAATAATTATTATTATCAATTATTTATTTATCTATTTGCCAATATCATTATTTATTTATCTTTTCATAAACATTATTATTTATTAATTTTAATTTCTTTCATTTGAAATCTAAACCTTTGCTCCATCTAATTTTAATAAAAATTTATAGTGCAAATTATGATTCAAGAGAACCTGGAACTGCTCCTTTGGCCGATTTCACAGCAGATAATTTAAACCTTCGTGCATCCATGCTTCCTAACATCTTAGGTTAAAATTGTCGTGAGTTTCTGCTTTCAGGTCAAAATGCATGAGACGTTATATAGATACCCATTGTAATAAGAAAGCATTGTTTATTAAACAGGGATAAATATACATAGATGTAAGAGAATGAGAAGAATTAATAAATATTTGGAGTAAATTCACTCAAACCTAAATTATTTAGGTCACTGTGTTTCAATGTATGCCTTCGGTTAGCTTGTTTGTAAATGCAAAAGCTATGTACTACCTGAAGAAATGTCCTTACACCCGACTCTCACGTAAATTAAGAGAGACGAATGTTATTGGAGGGCAAGCTAATTTCTATTTTGCTCTACCTTCATGTTTAGCACTTTCTGTCTTTTTTACAAAGCTACCGTAGCAATAGTACATCAAGTTCAATCAGATAGAGATATCAGTTTTACACAGACAAGCACTAAAATACAAAAAAAAAGCAGTCAACTTGTTTTAGTGGGCATCCATTAGGCAAAGGGAATTTTCCAAACTCAGAGAAGTGGCAGACTTAGCACAACAAGAGATCGAAATCTTTCCCTGTTAGTTTTGGTGCCATGGTCAGAAAGGGTAGTTTATTCACCATTGATTTCAGAAGATGAATCTACTGATTAATATGGTGAGTATGGTGATTCAAACTGGGATATAAACTTGTATTTTTAGAACCCTAATTTGCTAACTAGCTGGAACCGAGCCTCCCCCCCATAAGTGTCTTGGAGGTGCTCGACAACACGACTGCATTAACCACTCCAATCACCACCGAGTAGACAAAATGATACATAAAATAGACACCATATCGATTTGCAGGCCCTTTCGGCTTCCCAACCACAATCATATAACACCTGCCAGAAGACATCTATCCAACAATATCACACCAATTTAACATCTCTCTAGCCTTTGGATACTTTCCGAAAATATTCAAGGGCTCGTATAACATCCTCCAACTCAAAAACAATATGACCCTAAACAACCAACTAATTACAGACCTATTGCTCTCTTAGAGCACTTAGGAAAAATACTCGAACGTATGTTCACCACGCGCCTCCCAAATTGCTTGGAGGTGGAGGACTGGTTCTCCCTCAGTCAATATCGCTTCAAGATGGTCCGCTCCACTGGCATGGTGGTCACCATTGTTTACGACATCATACAAAAAGCACGAAAAAAACACCATCGGTAATCACGTCGAGAAGGCCTTTGATAATGTGTGACATGAGGGGCTTCGTTGAAAACTCACCAACAACACGGGGTTGCCTCTCTGCACCAGGAGGCTCCTTTTGCAGTTCCTTAGAGAAAGAACGTGTTACATACGATACACCAATACGATTTCACGACCATTTACACCACACACTGACGTACCCCAGGGCAGCTCGTTGGTACCCATACTCTTCATGATATCACACCCAGACGTAAAATGCACACATACACTGGCATATGCGCATGACAAGACGATCCTTTTCTTCAGTCCGCCTCCCGGCATGAGCGGACACAAACGTCAGTGCACGTAGGGATCTGAGTACCGATTAGTGGACGCGCTGTGCTCACCTAGTTTTCGGGTGGGTAGATCTTACATCTCTCCCTTCACACATAGCCAATCACAACACTGCTTTCGTTCATCACCCGCCTTAACAGTAGAGCACAACACACACACACTCTCTGTTCCAAAGAATCCTGCCGATGGGTATCTATATCTACGCACCTCCAACGCGAAATAGGTCCCTCTTTCCCAAGGTAATGAAGGCTTCCACCCAAACGCTGTTTGGTATCAAAACATAATACTTCCTGGCACCTCTCCCCAAAAGGGGACCGGCTCCTGGGGCCCTCGGGCCGACCAGCGAATTGTCATACTGACCTTATATAAATTTCATTATCCGGTCGGGGATCCTCCCAGTATCATGGAAGGATTGGGGCTGACTAACTAACTAACTAAATACATGCACTACGAAGACACCCCTGATCTACAATAACCCGCCCCCACAAAACTCGCATACAAAGTAGCCACGAAAATATTTGTGGCAACATTTGACAAACACTGACGTTTTTACACACCCCAAAACAACGTTAAATCCAAAGCCAAACACAAATAACATGCCGTGGAGATTTCATCTCGACAACAAAAAATGCAGCTACAACTATAGAAGACACACGTAAGGCTACTAATTATATACGCAACAATAGCACTAACGGCCGCAAGCCTCAAATGGCCAAGGAGCGCATAACGTATTCAGAACTCTGCTCTGAAGCGCGCTTATCCCTCTACCCTGTACACGAAAATGTCAACACGCCATTAAACACTTATAACTACACACGTCGAACACAACAACTAAGAAATCTTGAGGAGGACCCAATATACACGCAAATACACATAACCCAATAAGCTGATATGGCACGCAAGTACTCAGCAGCCCTAAACTACCCTATGCCCACACTTACATACACGTAAGTAACAACATCTAGTGACGTTTCCATAAATTACGCCACACGCAACCTGCGCACCAGAAAGCTCGTTGATCAGCCAGACCCCTCCCTGCATTGCCGACCATTCAGAAACGACAGTCAATACCTCAAGACAGTCCATCAAAAACACGTCGCACCGGTGTATAGCCACTGGCCTATCTTCCCACCTCCTACCCACTCTTTAGTTACTTTTAAAACCTTGCTCTCTAAATATTGTTTGTCTTAACTTGACTACAGCAATCTCTCAACTTTTCTTTGTATCTTTTCTTGTCTTGTGATTTTTTAATTATTGCAAGCTCTTGTTACACTGAGTTTTCTTTTTTGTGTGAAAAATATATTTATAGTATTTTCCACCTATTCTCGCCAACATTAGCTCCTTAGTGGTTACTTTGTTAATAATCTCGTATAAGACCATATAAAGTGTCTTCCCTAGAAGATAGAACTCTTACTATCCTGCATATATTTACTAGATTTTCCTTTCAAAAAGGCAATATGATCACGAACATCTGCATCAGAGAGTATTTAAACACAGAATAATAAGAAAATTGGAGAAGAAAGAAGTGAAAAAGTGAGGACGCATCTCTCTTAAACCCTTTCTTTTTCCCTAATGAAAGGGTGCCTAGGACCAATCCCAGTAGCACAGTGCCATCGGAAGGAAGGCATCCGAGACAGAATAAATTTTAAATTGTTTGGACGATGGGTATGAAGAAGAGAAACTAAAGAAGTGGAAAAGGTTATAATAATGTCACTAACTACTTTTTTACAATAATAATCAGAGAGGGTGAAGGGAGATCTGAGTGAGCCGATTAGTGGGAATTAGGAAAACCTATAGGCGCATTTCTATAAGAAATATAAGAAAATGGTATTTAAAAAGTCTTGAAGTAATAGATGAAAATGAGTCAAAGGTATATAACCCAAATAACTTACAATGGACTATATGTGTAACGCAACTCTCCTGAGTTTGCATAACATCCATAGTGATGGAAGATTTCCCTGCTTAGGTGTGTGTCGTAGGTTTAGAATGAAATATGTAGTGATAATTGCCACTGATATTTAATAAAAAACAGCAATAGAGGTATTTAAGTGGTCATAAATCACACTGTAAAACAAAATTTCACTTTTTTCTTCTCTTTGGATTATAAGTGTTCCCAATTGTTTGTGCCTCTATTAAATAAAAAAAGTAAATTTTAATCCCCAAACTTTGATTTTGTGGCTAGGAGAATGAATTATTAAATTAGCCCATTCATGGCAAATAACATTATTTTGATGCAAATAGTAAAAAATCTAAAAAGTTTGAAGAGTTATGTTTTTTTCAGTTATGGTATAAGCATGATATACTGTATTAAAAAGTTATTTAGACAGTAATACAATAGTAATAGCTATTATTTCCCTTATATATTGTTTTTGTACGACCTAGACAGTATTGGCTGTTTTCTTACATTCCGAATACATAGATTCTGCACTAATTTGGTAGAAAAATCAAGTGTAGAGCTCTCTAGAACTTTTGAGAATATTTTATAGGTTTGGAGAATTTCTATAACATTCTGGAAACGTAGATGACTGTATAAATACAAAGAATGTCTACTTATCACATCAGTTTAGCTCTAGCCGTCACAGCGCAGACATCGTCACTCGTCATTGATAGAAACATTCGTCACACATGGCATCAAGAGGTTGTAAGCATCCAACAGACGCCTTTTTCTATGTAAGAGGCCTACAAGGCATATTTCAGCTTGCCAGTCTGAGATCAAAACAAACTTTGTGCACCTTATTTCACCTCCGAGTTCTGCAAAAAGAACTCTGGAAGGTAATATATATATATATATATATATATATATATATAAATATATATATATATATATATATATATACATATATATATATATATATATATATATATATATATATATATATATATATATATATATATATATATATATATATATATATATATATATATATATATATATATATATATATATATGAGGAATTAAACCACATTCTCCGAAGACAATTTAATTCAGACAGTTTCGATGTATCTCACACCCTTTTTCAACTGACACTGCGTAGAAAATATAAGAGAAGTGCATATAAGCATAACACAAGATCTCTTCTTTTTACCCCAATCCCCTACTTGTGGCTAATCGGGGGGGAGGGGGGGTTAGGCCTAAACATATTGAAGGGCTGACATTTAACTATTTTGTTTATATGCTTTCTTATTACAGGATTAAAAGAAAATTGACTCTCAGATAGATTTAAATTAGGAACTGACGATATCAAGCTCGATTCTTCTCTTAACATAGTTAGCCGATTTAAATACCATTTTACTTCCATTGAAATCGATCGTATGATTCTTGTCTCTAACATGGCAAAATATTCCACTGCTTTCGCTGCCCACTCTAATATCTCTTTTGTGTTCGTACAATCTCTTGCCTAGATTTCTCCCCGTTTCCCCTATATAAACTTTATGGCAATCGTTGCATGGTATTGCATATACTGCTATGTTGGAATGTTCTTTGGGTTTTCTGGCCATCATCAATTGGTTTAAGGAATTATTATATTTAAAGGCTAGATTAATACCCGCTTTTCCAAATATGTCCTTTAAGCTATTTAATTTATTATTAAATGGCAATGTTATACATTTGTTGAAGTCGTTAGTGCGGGAAGGCTTATTACCATAGAATGGTTTCCTAGCTGCAAAATGGGCAGATGATATGAACCAATCAGGGTAATACAAATTAGAAAAAATGGTCCTGATAATGACAATTTCTTCATCTAAATAGGAAGGATGACATATTTCCTTAGAGCATACAAAATATGTCATCCTTCCTATTTAGATGAAGAAATTGTCATTATCAGGACCATTTTTTTAATTTGTATTACCCCGATTGGTTCATATCGTCTTCCCATTTTGCAGCTAGGAAAACATTCTATGGTAATAAGCCTTCCCGCACTAACGACTTCAACAAATGTATAACATTGCCATTTAATAATAAATTAAATAGTTTAAAGGACATATTTGGAAAAGCGGGTATTAATCTAGCCTTTAAATATAATAATTCCTTAAACCAATTGATGATGGCCAGGAACCCTAAAGAACATCATAACATAGGAGTATATGCAATCCCATGCAACGATTGCCATAGAGTTTATATAGGGGAAATGGGGAGAAATCTAGACAAGAGATTGTACGAACACAAAAGAGATATTAGAGTGGGCAGCGAAAGCAGTGGAATATTTTGCCATGTTGGAGACAAGAATCATACGATCGATTTTAATGGAAGTAAAATGGTATTTAAATCGGCTAACTATGTTAAGAGAAGAATCGTAGAATCGAGATTGATATCGTCAGTTCCTAATTTAAATTTACCTGAGGGTCAATTTTCTTTTAATCCTGTAATAAGAAACCATATAAACAAAATAGTTAAATGTCAGCCCTTCAATATGTTTAGGCCTACACCCCCGACCCCCGATTAGCCACAAGTAGGGGATTGGGAAAAAAAGAGGGGATCTTGTGTTATGCTTATATGCACTTCTCTTATATTTTCTACGCAGTGCCAGTTGAAAAAGGGTGCGAGATACACCGAAACTGTTCTGAATTAAATTGTCTTCGGAGAATGTGGTTTAATTCCTCATCTTTTCTTGCGATATTGCATTAATTTTGATCATATATATATATATATATATATATATATATATATATATATATATATATATATATAAATATAATGTTTTGTTTACTTGGATACTGGATACTGGAAAAAAAATTAACATTTCTAATAACACTAAGTGAAAAGTATTTGTATATTTATACTTATGTTTTCATTTTTTTTTCAGGATGGTTCAGAGAATAAATTTAAGAACATGGGAGCGTACTCCGAAGAGCATGGCAAGCGCTATCACCAGGATCTACTGGACTTTGAACGCCGCTATCAAGGATTGTATAATAAAAATCTGATGGGAGACTATATTTGGGGGCTGATTCGTGAAAGTGATTTACAGTATATGCGGAAATCACGGAAAACTACTTATTTATAATATTTTAATTGTCTCACTTATGTAATATCTAGAATAAATAAATGCTATTTTTGTATCATGGCGTTTTGTTTCTACTTTATATGCAAATGAAAGTTCAAATTCGCCACTTCCTTCCAGCGAAAATAGGTAAATTTCATATAAATATATTTATCTTGGACACAAGAGCAAAGTTTGAAATAAATAACGGTGTTTTTTATGTATTCTAGACACAAGCAAATAGAAAATAACAATTGCTACCCAAAGATAAAAATCTCGTTACACAGTGTAATTATTATTTTATCTATCCTGTTTCCTTGCAATTATTCTTTCTCTTGATCTATATACTTTCTCTTTCTTTGGTGAAGGTTATCTTGGTTGGCGAGGGCCATTTTAGATATTCTTCTCTATAACTCAAGACAGAAGATAATATCGCACGTATTATCTAGATGGCATCGCAGCAAAATTATGCCCTTTCATTACCTAGAGCATATTGGCGAACTCAAAATATACTTCATAACCCTAATTGTCATCGGTTTTGGAGATCAAGTTGTCATGGTAACTTTGTTTCTTTTTGGGGGGGGGGGTTTGATAATTGCTCTAGATGGACGGTACTTATTTCTGATCAATGTTAAATTTAGTATCCAACGTGACGTATATAATAATTAAGGATAGAATGTGTTTTGTCTTAGCAACTTTCATGATGGAAACTGCACTAAGATAGTATAGAGATGCTTTAAAACCCACTTTTGAGTCAATATGAAAGTAGTGTCAAACTTATTTTCATTTAGGTAGATTTATTTAGTCGGTTTCGCCGCTCCTTGAAGTAGTAAATGGGAAGTTATCTGGAAGAATAATACGTCTTCATTCTTTATAATATTTTCGCAGTTAAGGGGGCATAGTGACTGCATTTCTTGATTCAAAGGGCAGATGGCATTAATTACTTTGTTCTAAGGGACATAGGCCCAATATTATTTTTATTAAAGGTCACTAAACGTGCATTGCTTTCTCCAAGTGAAACATATCTCGCATTACTTGATTAAAAATGTCATGAGCAAGCATTAATTGATTGAAAATGAAACATGTTCTGTATTACTTTATTCCAAGGATTACAGCTACTGCATTACTCGATTGCATAGGGTGCATGACTGCATTACCCTATTTCAAATGGTGCAGGGACTGAATTTTTTATTCAACGGGTTACAGTCTCTGCTTTACTCGATTCAAAATAATCTATAGCCTGCAATATTCGATTCCACTAGGTACACAACCTCTGAATCGATGAATTGTTCTACTATTTAGTGATAATAATATTAATATTAGTAATAAGGGTCATAATACAAAGAAGAATTAAAAATTATGGATGTCCTAATATTATGTACAGACATGGTTAAAAGTTTTGAGACTACTATATTTATTCATATACGAAAATTAATAACTAATAAAAAGTTGCATTTTATTTCTGTATGTTTGTATCATAATTTGATGCGCGCATAATTGACACTGATGTTCTTTATTACTCATGAGTGCATAAATTCGTTTTGACATGCTAGAGGCTAAATTCGTAAAGATACCTTTATTGTTATTGCTCCATATTTGTTCAATAAGTAGCCTGAACTGCTCACAATTGGATAGCTGTTCTGTATCAACGGATAGTTTGATTATCGCCCACAAATTCTCTATTGGGTCAAAATGTGACTAATTCCCGAGTCGTTTTGACATTTTAGAGACCAAATTTGTAATATATTCACTCTTATTGATCCATTTTGTTGAATAGATGTTATTTTTAGCAAGGCACTTTGTTATTGCTTTCCTTTTGTGTCAAGATGAGTCATGATGGTGAAACAATGGTAATATTTCCAAATTGGTCCTGAACTGCTAGGAAAAGGTGCTGATGAGGCAATTTCGGTGTCATTATGAGTTATGGTACTGTTCCTGGAAACACTTGGTAATGCTCCAGGATCCTTAGATGAGAAGCATGCCCAGTCATGGAGAGTATCAAGATGCTTCATCGTGAAAGTGTTCACCTTTTCTCTTTCAAAAGTTCATTCATTATAATTTGTACTTTAAGAGGAGCCTATCTGTAAGGTTTTTCTTGGTGAGATGAAGCTTATTCGCAGCTCCTCTCCAATTAAGACCTTTGTCAGAAAGTCTCAGATTCACTGTACGTGTTCAAAGTTTCATACCTGCTCCTTTCCAATTGTGAGCAAGCTTTACATTGGAGGCATTCCAATCGTTGAGCTGGTGGAACCTTACAAGGAGTCGATCTTGGCGTTCATTTGAATCTCTTGGGCGTAAGAAAAGACTTCATCTCAGCAGCGTAGCCAGTCTTTATAAAGTCATTAATACTTCTAAAGATGGTGTCCTTGATGCAATACCCTTAGAAAATATCTCCTTGAAGTTCAGGCCACTTTGGCGCAGAACAAAAAATAGTTGCACGCTTTTATTTGGAAAGAACAATTTCTGGAATCGAAAAAGATTAAAAAATTCATTTTTAAAAGAGTATATTAATAGATTATAATGACACATCATTAATTCAAACCATATTTGTCATCATGTTGCCCTTTTTATCAAATAGCAAAGCACAAGCGACTGAAAATCACTTCTTACACGAAAATGACCAGAGCGCAATTTTGGATTGAACGAAGGAATGCATTTGCATCTTTTTCTTATTATTTTCGAAATGCTGACCTTTAGTAAACCTGAAATGATGTGAGAATTATTAGAATAAGTATTTCTATCACGTAAATTAAAAACCAAAATATATATTAGTCTCCAAACGTTTTGCTTACCCATATATATATATATATATATATATATATATATATATATATATATATATATATATATATATATATATAAATATATATATAGGGTTTTTCAATAAGGTCGCTCAATTTTTAAATGTAAATAAAACAAGTTGTGTGTGATATACGGACTCAATTTATTTTAAGTTTGAAATTACATTTTATGGCATTAATTGTGGAATATGACGTCGTTCAAATGTCCGCCGTGGTTTTGCTTGGTAGAATGTATCGGTAGGCGCAATTTCCGATAACTTTGTCGCATAAATCTGGCTGAATTTGTTAGATGGTGTTCGTTATGTTGACTTTGAGGACATCAACTGTTTGCGGATTATTCGCATAGACCTTCGATTTAAGGTAGCCCCAAAGAAAGTAGTCTAATGGCATTAAATCGCATGATCTCGGTGGCGAGTTGACGTCGCCGCCGCGCGAGATGACCCTGCCCTTAAATCGCTGGTGCAAAATGTCTATCGTGGCGTGTGTAGTGTCAGTATCCATATCAGGCATATAATCCAGTTGAGGCCACAAGAATTTGCTTATCATCGATCTGTAGGTCTCGCCGTTGACGGTTATAGCAATCCCATCTTCGTTCTCAAAAATGTACGGACCGATGATTCTGTTAGACGAAAATCCGCACCAAACAGTGACTTTGTTGGGATGCAATTGGTGCTGGTGTATCTCATGTGGATTGTTTTCGTGCCAAATCTGACAATTTTGCTTGTTCACAAATGCATTCATCCAAAAATGGGCATCATCGCTGAAAATGATCTTGGCGGGAAATTTTGGGGAAATTTGCACACGCTGTTCAACGCTATAACCTTCCATCGTAATTGTCAATTATTACTAAACAGTTTTCACTGAGGTTGCTAGATGTCGCCTTAAAAACATGGCCACTATTGCCTGACAATGCTCTAGCGTCCTTGTTGAAAACCCTTTATATATATATTTATATATATATATATATATATATATATATATATATATATATATATATATATATATATATATATAGTGGGTGCAATAAATTACAGATACATGGTCAAAAGTTCATTTACCATAGTTACACAACAGCAAAGTATTCGAAAATTGAACATCTTATGTATTTTGTACGTTGAATACAAATTGGTATCATATTGCAAAAATAGTAACACATTACTATGATTACGGCAAAAATATCAAACGAACGTTTTAAAAAGTATCGGATACATCTATGAAAACCAGTTAGTATTTGGTGATAATGACGTCGGGTCGCTAGTACAGCTTCTAATCGTTTAGGATATTTACTTATGAGGTTCATACAAATATTTGTAGCTATCTTGGCCCATTCTTCTTGGCATATTATTTTTAAACCTGTTAGACTTCTTGAGTCCCTTTTCTGAATCTTTAGTTTTAATTTTCGCCACAGGTTCTCGATAGGATTTAGGTCTGGTGACTGACTTCCATCCCATAACTTTTATTTTCTTCTGCGGAAACCACGCTGCAGTGCCCTTGGCTGTATGTTTTAGATCGTTATCCTGCTAGAATGTCCATCCTCTTGGCAACTTCAAGTCGTCTGCATGCTGTAAGAGACTATCACTCAGAATCCTGCGATACATCTGAGCATTAATTTCCCCTTCAATAATATGGAGTCTTCCAGGACCTGCAGAAGAGAAGCAGCCCCATACTATTATGGTGCCTCCTCCAAACTTCACTGTTGGGATTGTATTTTTAGGATCATGTGTTTAGTTTATCTGCCTCAAAACGTGACTAACACTATTCCGCCCAAATAACTCAATCTTCGTCTCGTCAGACCATAGTACAGCATCCCCAAAACTTGCAGGTTTCTCTAAATATTCCTTGGCAAAATTCAGACGATTTCTGACATGAAGTGGTTTCGACAAAGGTGTCTTTCTTGGTGTGCGAGAATGGAATCTCTCGTTCCTAAGAACTGCTCTAATTGTATTTTTGCATACATTTGTCCCAGCTGCTTCCAAATCTTTCTGAAGTTTAAATCGAGTCCCTCAAGGATTCTTCTTTACTTTACGGACTATATGTTTAGCCACACGGCTTGAACTTTTAGATGAACGCCCTAAACGTGGTCAACTTACAGTGGACTAATATAACGTGAACCGGCGAATGTGTCACAAATGGTTGAGATTGATTTTTCTATAGTCCAATCCACTTTTATGTAACTCAACAATTAGTTCAATGCTCCTTATTGGCAATTATTTAGTCGTCGCCATATTAGAATTAGAGTGTTGAACGATGAACTCCATATCATGCAGCTCTCAGACACTGACTGAGGTCCTCTGATTCACATTGACGAAGTAGATTATTTTTCTAGAATGTTCTACAGCGTTCCTGTCACATAAACGACTCTGGAATGTTCGAGAACTATTTACTTTCGCTTAAAAACTAATTTTGTGGGTGTATTGGATACTTTTTGAGGCGATAATCTAACACTTTTGTTGATATAATATCAATGCTTTACTATTGGTGTATTCTAATACCGAATTTGTATTCAACTTACAAAATACATAAGATGTTCAATTTTCAATTACTTTGCTGTTGTGTAACTATGGTAAATAAACTTTCGGCCATGTATCGGATATCTATTGCACCCATTCTATATAAATATATATATATATATATATATATATATATATATATATATATATATATATATATATATATATATATATATATATATATTTATATATATATATATATATATATATATATATATATATTTATATATATATATATATATATATATACATATATATATATATATATATATATATATATATATATATATATATATATATATATATATATATATATATATATATAAGCACCCAACGAATTAATGGGCGCAAACTTCAGGCGAAGTATAAACAGGATAACCAGGACAGAGCCGAAGATGCCTCCTAACATTTATTGCAAACGTTTAAGGATTATAACAAATTCCATCATAAGTGCTAAAGGAATACGAAATACAGATTAAATCTATCTATACCTAAAAAGTTTTATAGCACATGTAAAAAAAATCATGATACATGAATACTAAATTTGAAACGAATTGAAATGTTTGTTAATGTGTGACTATATTTAACGGAACAGATAATGAGTTATTATTTAGACTTGGTTGATGTTTTTTTTAATATAAAGTGACCCTAGCAGTTAAAGGTCTGAGATGTTTCCTACTGCATTAAGTATCGGGATGTTCTCAAGTGTAGCCCTAAAGCCACATTGTGACAGATCGTTTCGAATTGGGGATGGATCAGGTTTCGAAAGGTGTAGTCCTGTTCTTTGGATCTACCCATATGTTACATGAAGCGGGAGTAAAGCGTACGCCTTGTTTCCCCCACATATGATACAGTGTTACTGCACGTAAAAAGAAAAACATATATTTGATCGCATACTGGTGGGTGGTTAATCTTTGAACTTGGATAATGATCCCAGTCTTAAGGCATTAATAAGAACGATAGATGGTAATAATTAATTTACTTGAGGATAGGATGAATTCAGCAGTTTTAGTAACTCTTTTTTTTAAGTTTTTCGGATTGGGAACCAAAGTATGGGAATGAAAAGAAGACATTTAATTTACTAGCAGTTTTTAGTGGTGGCAGAGTCTAATAATTTTTATTGAGAAACAGACTAATTTGTTTATGAAATAGCGATTAGGGTTTAGTCATTGGAGACAAAGAATTTTGTTAAGAATTCGAATTCTAAATGAAGGGCTGAAAAAGTTGACCATAAGTTATATGCTCTATGAAGGAAGGTATGGATGGCATTAATTTTGAATTTAATATAACAGAAGCTAGAAAAACTTAAACGAACGTTTAAAAAGGTGGATTTTCGGTAAACATTTGACGTGAAGTGATTTCCTACTCGAGTAATTTTCACGTCAAGAAACGATATGCTATTATTTTTCTCGAGCTCACAGGAAAATTTAATATTTGGGTGTTTCGAATTTAAATAGTTGAGGAAGGGTGTACAATATGACTTATTGATTTTTGTTTATCATCTAATTTACACAATGTTGTATTAAGCTTATGCATTGAATATATATATATATATATATATATATATATATATATATATATATATATATATATATATATTATTTTTATAACTTCTTGTATTTTCGTGTCAAGTGCATTTAATTTACCATGTTATTTAGGTCCAAATTGAAAGGTTACAAAAATCGAGTTGTTTAGGTTTCCTAAAGGCAAGATTAAAACATTTGTAAGCTAATCATGATATTTCACGGTAGGGAGAAACGGGCAGAATTAACATCCCTGCCAGACTGCGGAAAAAATCTACCCGCAGCCAAAGATTCCCTAGCAGTAAGATATGTTCCGAGGAACACATAATACCAACATACACATAACAAACACACAAAACAGTCAAAAAACAACATAAGGAAAGGACAAAAGAAGAAAATCCAAAGAAACATAAGCAAGCACAGCACAAATTCCTAAGCAGAAACGACGCTACTGCTAGGTAAACTAACGAACTCGATTGACTATAAAGTCTAAAAGGCTAAAAACATCAACAACAATAAGTCAACCAAAAAATAATAAATAAAGAAGACAGAAGAGCTTTGAGAAAAGCAAAACACAGCATGAAAATAACTATGACATGTAAAGTATAACACTACTCAACAGGAATAAGTAACAATCACTTAAAAGGAAAGCAATGCCCTCATTATCAGGGGAAAACACTCTCCCTCCCCTTTTCTCACCATCCAAGTCTTCCCTTATCAAAGTCTCTTCAATTACTGGTACATCAAAAGTAAGCTAATTACCGGCGCTGCTCAGTTTGCTGGATTTTTTCTACACTGAAATAAAAACTTTCCTCACCGGTAAGAGCCGCTAACGCCTTCTAAAATTTCGTTGAAAATCAGCTGAACTTCAAAATTCTTTTCCTTATGGTTATTTAAAAAATTATAATTCTTATTTGGTTATATAAGCTTAAATCTGCCTCAACCCTCTCTAGGTCGCGATGGCACACTAGTGAGCAGTAATTACCTTCTCATCGCCTCGTCGTAACTATGCAATTCGATGTGAAAGGCATAAATGGGGAAGCCTAAGAAAACAAATTCATGGACTAGCCCATTATTAAACCCGGTGTCAGACGTTCTGATATTCAAACCATCGAGGAACGGCGCGCCCGGTAAGCGATGGTTGATTCTGCGCTAAACAACAAAACGCTCGTCACAATCACAGCTCAAGAAGGCCCCTCTCAGGTTCATCTCTTATCATATTACACCCACCCCTCGTGGTAATTCGCGATCAGGAAGGCGGTTACTCCAGAAAGGTGGTCACCCACTAACATATCACTAATAAAAAACGGTCAAGCCACCCAAGTAAAGGCTTCAAACAACCCCATGGGTTACCTGTTAACTTCCATGGCACTCACCTCAACAACCAGGATCTCACTCAAGACAATCCTTGGCCAGGAAAACGGAAAAGGAAGAAGGTATTTGAGGTTTTCTATGGTGTATTGAACATAGAGAGAGTGAGACTCATTGACGTTGTCACGGGATACACGGCCATCTGGGAAAAGAAAAGTGATGTTGAGGATATAACCAAAGAGGACTAAGTCCCCGCACTAATGAAAAAAACATCCAGACTACAATCTCGCTGCAATCTTAACCAACCAGAGCGTCATTTGCCTAAGATTAGATCCCAGAGTAGGAAAACACACGAAAGAAAGAATGCATGAACAACCTACAAAAAACATAGATGTGCAAAGGTCTCCGAGATAAAAACTTTTTAAAAAAGAGGCAACACTGAGTACCCTCACGTGTTCAAATTTATCTTCTTGGAGACCTCAATGGCGCAAATGGCAAAGAAAGTAGACTCCAACTCATCACAGTGAGAGTAGGTAGTGAGCAGATCAAAAAGAAGAATTTATTTTCATTCATATATGCTTCACTGTTTCAAAATGGAGCACTACGCCAGCTTGCAGTGAACACAAGAGCAAGAGACATGTTCAAAATGGAGTGAGATAGGGCACATTGGAGGCCCTCCGAAAAAATAAATCAGCCCCCATGAAAAATGAATCAACTGCAAAATGGGGCAGGGGCAAGGTCTATAGTTGGTCACTAAAAAAAGGACTCCTCAAGAAAATGACAAAGGAGAAGCGACAGGCATAGTTGACTATGAGGAACATCTCCTGCGCCTAGGTTGCAAGACTGCGTTCACAGAATAAGAAGAGAAGAGCATATACCTCAAAGAGGACAACGAAATGCCTAGGAAGATACGTGCATCATGTATGCGCACGCGAGATATCTGATGAGGCCAGGCACGTTTGCAGATGAACTAAAGTTCAAGTTGTCATGATATGGGATCGGCGAAATGGTCATTCTCATAAACCCCTCTTCTGAAGTGGAACTTCAAATTACCTAATTCCCCAAAATGCCTCAGACATTTCAACCTAACTAAAGGAAAAAATACCATCCACAAAATTAATAGAAAGAGAGGAAACCAAGAAACGACCCACGAAAAAACCAGACCCCACATTGAGACCAGGAAACAAGGTGAACTTGACCAAAATATGTACAAGTAAGAGCGAAAAACACAGTCTGCTGACCAAAAAATCGCGTGCTCTCACTTATCTTGATTTATGACCTTATGACCTTCAAAAAATTTAATAATTCCTGGACGAACCGTTAGAGGACTTTGAAAATTATAATATTCGAAAAATAATGTGAAAACAATATAAGTGTTTCAAATTTCGTTAGAATCTGCCAAATAGTTATGATGTTATTGCCAAAACAAATTAATTCCCGGGCTAACTTGGGAGGACGACTTTGGCAATTATATAATTTGAAAATGAATGTAAAACATCATAAGAGATTCAAATTCCATTAGAATGGGCCGAATTGTTCTGATGTTATTGAAAAAAACACTAATTCCCTGCCTAAACTTGGGAGGACGTTTGCAATTATATTATTGGAAAGAGAATATAAAACAACATAAGTGTTTCAATTTTTTTCGAATCTGCCGAATAGTTATGGTGTTATTGCAAAAATAAATTACTGTGCTACCTTTGGGAGGACTTTGGCAATTATATCATTCGAAAGAGAAGGTAAAACAACATAAAGGTTTCAAATTTTGTTATAATCTACCGAATAGTTATGATCTTATTGCCAAAACAAAATAATTCCCGAGCTATCCTTGGGAAGACTTTGGCAGTTATATTATTTGAAAGAGAATGTAAAACAACATAAAGGCATTAAATTTCGTTATAATCGGCTGAATAGTTACAATTTTATTACCAAGACAAAAAAATAAAACGGGGATAGATCGACCGACATAGTGAGATGTAGAGTCTCTCGCAACTTGACTCGCACGTGACTAAAAATGCCTGATTACACGATGCTGATGAATAACTGGGCTCAGGAAAGGTACGATGGGGTGACGATTGCGATAAAGATAAGCCTTAAGTTCAAAATTCTCCCTGAACGTGAGGAATCATTTGTGGCGATCGAGGTCAAGACCGTTGTAGAGTGTCTTATGGTGGCGGCAGCTTACCTTCCATAAAGAAGACAGTACCTGCCCTTAATCAATTTCAACGTGATGTTTGGTCAGTAAAGGAAAGCTTTTCTCGAAGGAAACCAAAATGCTAACCTGAGAGAAGCAGGACACAACATAAAAAAAACGAATAGGGAAGAAAGGGGGAACTTTTGTTGTACTGAAACAAGCTCGAAAGTGTTGAATCCAACTTCTCGAATTACGTGACACAGCGCGTTGCTACGAGAACAGATATAATCCTGACTAGATCCAATTCCCTTTCGACCACTTTAACATACCGGGGTGACTAGTACCGAGTGTCACGACCTCCTACTTCGCGTCAATTAAGGTATAGATTCAACCGCGGCAGTCCTTTATCCTAGGCAAATTGGAAAGGTACAGATAACTGCTGAACGACTATCAGCCAGCAGACCTGAGTGAGGAAAATCTCGAAGAAACTGACGGTAACTTAGATATAATAACTGGTTGATCATCAGTACAGACAAGCAGAGCGTCCCAACGTCATATTACAAGACTATCCACAGCAAATGGTCTAAAGAGATGAGAAATAGCGAAGGAGCATTAGGGAATTTTACGACAGACTAAGGCGAAATGGAACTAGCAGAGAAATAGTCACCAGGATATGATGCCTCGAAGCTGAATTTACACAAACTTGGTTGAGACAGACAGAACAAAATTTGGAAGCAGATAGAGACAAAGTAGAAGAAAAAGACAACTCAGCTAAATTCAGGACACAAATAAAACATGTATCAAGAGGAACGAATCATATATCAAAGACCAGAGGGACGCGAGGCACGATATAGGGAACACTGAACAGATGGACAACGGTAGGCCAATAACTACGCATAAATTCCCCGATACCATGAAAACGTTCTAACAAAAAGCTCCAAGCTAGTTGTAATCATCAAACATAATAAAAGCCACGCGCTACCACAAGTGTTACGGGGAATAGCGAACATCATCGACGCTGTCTTAAACACTGGATACTTCCCTGCTCTATTGAAACTTGCAAAGGTTATATTCATTCCTAAGGGAAACAAACCTTTCGACTAGCCCCTAAATTACAGGCATAAACCGCCCCTAAATTTCGTTGGCAAGATCTTAGAAAATTCATAGCCAACAGTCTACAAAGTCAGCTAACAGAAAACGAAGGGCACAACTACTAATAGCACAGGTTCCAGAAGAGAAGAGGAACTGACATCGCGGTTTCTCTCCTTACATAAAATTAGCCAAATCCAGGGCAAAGGGAAGTACGTCGACGTGGTTCTCAAAGAGATAAAAAGGTCATTAGACAAAGTTTGGCTGAGGGGGATTACAATACTTTATTTTAAACCTTCAGCTGAATCCAGATATAGAAAGGATCCTCTTCGATTACTTGATGCATAATACGGCTCATATACAGATAGAGTGATAAAAGTGACTGGAATTCAGCCTTGTGGCTGCAGTGCTGCAAGACTGCTGTTTCATCCCTCTACTGTATAAAAATTTTAGCCATCACCCTACTAGCAGCAGTCACAGATGACCTGATCTATGTCCAAATTGCAGAAGCAATGACGCAAATTGTCTAGAATACATACAATAACGAGAGAGTGCAGGCTAGAGAGACAGCAAACGGAAATAGAAAACATAAACTCTTTCGAGTGGAAATGGAAGATAAAGACGAACGCTGAAAAGGTTACAATTATTTTCATTAATTGCACCCATTTGGCCGATATTTATCTTGAAGATCAACCATGCCGTTACTCTATGAAATGGCACAGTACGCGGGCTCAACATGTCTACAAATATGTATAAACAACACATCATTTACTGGATCAACGCAGCGTGTTAAGCTGTTCCGTTTCAGCAAGCTGAGCATCAGCAACCAACAAAAAGCTGTACTTTTGCTACATTAGATCCAAGTTGATATACGCTATGGTGGTCACCCAGCACGCAGGCCTCTTGGACTAAAGATAAATATAGAGGGTCTAAAACAAAGCCTTCTGATCATTAAACAAACAACAAGGCAGGATCGAATAACACAAAGCGTATTAAACCACAGAATACATTAATAGAATCGCGCCCCAAAAAGATTTAGGACAAATTGGAAGAGTAAATACTACCAGGATACGAATAAAATCTAGACATACACTTGACGAGACTTAAGCATCAGATACCGAGACGGATGAATTTTCAGAGCGGAAGGATAAGTGCCGCCGAAGATATTACAGAATTCTAGAAATAAAAAGACTATGCAGTAATAGTTCAGCATTGAACTATATATATATATATATATATATATATATATATATATATATATATATATATATATATAGGAGGGGCCGTCAATAAGTTTTGCGAATCGGTAGGGCAAATAGAGGATGGAAGATGAATATTTGTGGGGGTGTTAGGACAAGTTATGACAAGTCAAGACCTGCAGCCGCACGCTCCGGCCTCGTCTATTTAAGAAGCAGTAGCTGATCGCAGATCGTCAGTCACAAATTTTTCAACAATGGAGAAGGTTGAGCACCGCGCACTGATCAAATTTTGTCCAAGGAAGGCAAGAATGCAAAAGAGATCCATGAACGCATGGTTGCAGTGTACACCGACACCGCCCCTTCCTATGCAACCATTGCTCGCTGGAATAGGGAGTTTCGCCATGGGCGTGAGTCCCTTGAAGATGACGCCCGTCCAGGACACCCGTCAGACGTGACCAACGAGGGCAATGTGGCCCGTGTGGAGAGGATGATCCTTGAAAATCGACGGGTGAAGGTCGAAGAAATCGAGCGAGAGCTTGGAATATCACATGGAAGTGTTATCAACATCATCCACGACAATTTCCTAACTTACGTTTCAAATTTATTTAAAATTTTGAATACTCGATAAACTCACCTAGTTTTAGTAGATTTAATCTTTCGAATTCATTTATAAACAAAAAGCACTAATTGAAATTCTAAAAAAAATAATTAAATTGTTAAGAAACGAGGATACAAGAGATGTTCTCAATACCAAGACAAATTTGTTTTTCATATCTCTTTATACTTCCACAATCCTCTTTCAAAACTACCGTTTCCATCATCATCACTTATCAGCCTTTCCTTTACTCTCGCACTTTCTGGGAATAGCTTTGTGGATAAAGTAAAAAGGTTGCAGATAAAGTTAGATTTATGCACAGGCATCTCAAAGAGTAAATAGAGTCTAATTTTGGACAGATTTATTTCTAAAAATCAAAAATGGTCATTTGATGCAATTTAATACTTAAGCTAGCATTTACTAGACATGCCAAGTGCAGTTTTAATGCATTAACCATGTTAGGCATCGGGTTAGTGAGTTCAAAAATTGACTCCCGTACGGTTTCTGCCCGGCTTTATACAACATGTTGAATAATTTGCATTTGATATAAGGTGTTTTGGGGCACTATTTTGTACAGTATGACCATAAGGTATTCAATTATGTTCATATCAGGAGACGATTGGCCAGGGAAGTCTTCTGATCGTGTTTTTATGTGGTTATTAATTGGTCTTTTTTTGTTGTGTGGCATGGAGCACCATCCTCCACTGACCTCTAGATAAAATTTGGAGAAGTCTTTGCCGAAGGATGGAGATGTAATTTCCGATTTATGTTTTCAATACCCTCTACCAGTTATGATCGATCAGCACGCCAGATTACTCACGCTACTATCGACTATAAAACATCTTATTTTCTAGTGGATTTAAATTAAATCCTTGATTATGGACAAATTTCTAAAGCTAATGCACTCATTGGAGGACTTCACTTCCAAAAGATCATCGGCGATTATACACCAGGATATCTGTATAAAAAAGTAAAAATACATAAGCCGGACAACCCATTGAGGCCTATCATTTCTCAAGTCACGACACCAAAGTACCGTTTAACTAAAATCCCAAATGAAACAATAAAAACGTACATCCCTTCAAAGTAAAGCATAAAGTCTACGGAGGAATATACTCGACTCTACAAGACCGGCAGGACTAATAGCATCCCTTGATGTGAAAAGCCTGTTTACGAAGTGCCTACCGCTCAGGTCTGGACATCACTGACTAACGACATCATCCCGGTACTAAGAGCAGTAGGGGGAAATATCAGGATCCATGCAAGATTGCATGAGAAATTCGGCTGAAATCGATATTTCCCAAGTACAAAATTGCGCTGAGGAGAACAGAGTACCATTGTTTACATAAGACACTCATACACAAGGTACGATAATAACATAACAAAGTGAGAGAACATTTCTGATATATATTAACGTAAGCAATAGAAGCAACATGAACACGAGCTGAACTGCTGAACTTGACCGCCTATAAAGGCTTGAAAGCTCAGAAGTCTACACAGAATTATTAAACAAATCAAAAAGACAAACCCAAATATGAAGAACACACGAATACAAACAACATAAAGTAAAAATAAAAAACATAAATACGTAAATGCTTTCACTGCCTTCTGAACCGGGGCAAAACCCTCCCAACTTTAAATAACTATCTTCTACTACTATCCATCTTTCCCAATATTTAGTACATCTTTTCATTCAATCTGATGCAGACTCCACCATACTCCATCGGTAAAGGAGGAAAGAATACCTAAAGACGCTCCGACGATGCTCGAATAGATCGAAAACCCAGAAATTTAAGTTTGGTTTTTACCAAACGCATTTATTAAAAATAGATATAAACATAGGACAAGTTATCTACCTCTTACAAGATGGACTAAAAAGACAGTAAGAAAATTAGAAAGTAGCCAGAGGAAATTGATAAATGCGAAATATACTATGGTCTTCAAAAAGATTTGCATCCAAGAAAGACTGCTACCCATCTACACTAATATCTATCTCTCGCTCTCTCTCTCTCTCTCTCTCTCTCTCTCTCTCTCTCTCTCTCTCTCTCTCTCTCTCTCTATATATATATATATATATATATATATATATATATATATATATGATTTTCCAACCTTTCAAATAACTCATAACTCTTAATCACGTAAATAGCAATCCGTAGTAAATATTTAACTCCGCTCTCGGAGTGAAAATATAAAAAAAGTGTTTAGAGTCGTGTAATTAGTAAGGGAAGATCCAGATTTATAATAACTTATGGTGGTATCTCCAGCCTTAAACCCCCAGAGTGTAATGCAATTATTGGGTTTTGTTGGTTTGAGTTGAATATGTTTCATAGATTTTTATCAAAGGAGAAGTTTGCTGATATTTTTGTCTTAATTCTTTGTGAACTGCATGACCCCCAATAGCAATAGGCATTTAATTTCTTAATGTATATTTTTGATATATTGGTACTTATATATTTTTTTTTGGCTGAAGGGGGATTTTTGTATGCTTCCGATATCCCTAAATTGAAGTACTTAGGATTCTGATCCTTCCACTTAAGTTCGTTCTCCCTAACTTCTATAAATTTTCTAAAAATTCTTTGAATGGGATGCTTCAGCTAATTCTCAAATTCTACATTCAAATTTAGAATCCTAATTTGTTTCTCTGTTAACTTTTCCGCAATTGACCTTCATTTTAAGAATGAATTTCTTGAGTTCAATTAAACCATACGTTTTAGTAATACGAAGATAATAATGATTAAAAAGCCCCCAGAGATGGCGGACCTCCAGATGTCAAAACATCACGTATATCACAATTTTAAAGAAAAAAATATACCTATTGCAGAATATTCATCCGGTTTTGGATCCCTCAACAAATCAAAATTTTCCTTCTTTGGTCTAAACACCATTGATCTGCAAAAGTTCATCGACATCACTCAATAACCTTTTTGAGATATGTTCTAAACAGACAGACAAATAGACATATACGGGTGACCCGCAAAATCATTTGTAGGACAGAAATAATAATAATACAAATAATTTGTATATAAAAACTACCATAATTTTTGACGGCACGTATACACGGCTGTAAGTGAAATTCATTTTAACATAATGTGCTGAAATTTAAGGAATACATATTTTACTATCACCAAGTTAATAATAATAATACTAATTTTTACCCAGATTATATCGTTATTTTTGATGTCACGGGGAAACTAATAGATATATAATTGAATATAACGCAAGGGGTATAATACTTATGTATAATCCAATGGATAAGTACTACTATAAAACTGTCAGCGGTGTCGCGAACTGGCAGCTCATTTGGCAGACACACTGAAATTAACCACGCGTGAATAAAGAGTTTCCCAAGCAACATCACCCACAAAGCTTTCATAACACAATATTCTTATTTTATCCTCTGCTCCAGAATCTTGCCGATGGAATGCTCTGACGTGGCGTACTAGTATCCTGATTTGAGGTACTCATATTCAAATATCCTCGAACTAGTGTCCTCTATGAGGCTACTCATATCCACATACTCCTGACGTGGAACCATGGAGGGATCTACGATCGCTACTTGGTGTCAGAACAATCCTACCCGACACCACCCATCCAACAAAGACCGACTTCTGGTGCATACGGGCTTGTCTGCTATCGTCATTCTGATCTTTATGTGTATTTCATTATCTGATTAGGTGATCTCGTCTCCATTGCGAGAGACAGGCTAGGCAATTTATTTGCCTCAGCTTTCTTTCATTATACTTCTTTCGAGTTATCTAAAGGTTTAGTTCTTATATTTGCCTCCTTTCTCTGCCTTTGGTCCATGGATCCTTCCGTATAATGGCGCTTCGAGAGATAAGATAGAGAGTGGTCTAGAATCAGATGATTATAAGAGACCGTCAATAACCAATTGGTCGGATAGAGAACCCTCGAGTATGAATTAAAAGGGGAACGTCTGAGACAAAAACAGCTGGACTAGCGAAGGGAACACTTGATTACGACTGGGTAGAAAAGTGAAGGTTTAGCAGCGAAGTATAAAAATTGAAGGCGTGATTATGTTTCCCTGGGGGACTGCTCCTTCTCAATCTGAGCCCCTAAGTTGTGGAATGCTCCCCCTGCTGAAATCAAGTCTTCTCCCTCTCTTACCACATTTAAGCGTCTCCTGAAAACGCATCTTTTCAGTATTGCCTTCTCTCCCCTCTTGAATTTCCATTCTCATCTCAGCACAACGTGCGCTCTTGGAAGGCCTCAGGCCTTGAAGAGCGCATTACAAAAGGCTTATTGTTATTATTATTATTATTATGAATAACAGAACTAGAGAAATGGAATCCTTGATTATCACTGGCATATGTAAAGAGGACGATGAACAAAAGAAGTATATAACTGCAAGTCTCAATTAAGCCTCATCCGGGTACAGAACTGAGTCACAAATAAAAGAAAATAGAAATTACACGATTAATTACGTCAGAACTATAGATATGGAAACTTTAAATATAGATTCCAAGGGAAAGACGTGCGTGATAAGCATCAAAAATATAGAAAAGAAAAAATTGCCTACGGCTCCATTGGCTGAAAAATTGAGATAAACAACAGAAAAATAAAAATAAAACAGGTCATTACGGATGACCTTGATAAAAATCAAAAGATATATAGAATTGACCACTCATTATTGAATCGCTGGATAAAGACCTTAGTGATAAATAAAAGACTTACAGATATAGAACGTTCAATTACTGTTTGTCTGGGTGAAGTGTTGAACAAAATAGCCTAATTATAAAATAAAAGACTTCATTACGACTCTTCTGGGCAACCAACTGGGTAAAAAACAGCAAAAGTATAGAAAAGCAACAGTTGTTTACTCTTTCCCTCTCACTTTAATGGAAATCATTACACATGAATGCCTTCTCTCAAACACTTTAGCATTCCCATGAAAATTCCAAGTTGAAAATGAGAGATAATTAATACGGATATAATTGAATACAATAGTTTAAAATAGAATCATAGGGTATATAATAAAATGATAACGAATTTAACCGATCTTTTTAGACATAGTAAGAACTTCGTGACTATCTTTTCTCTTCGTGACCAAACCCTCTGACTCATTTGCTCGACAACCTAGTACCAAGTCATTATTTTTGCCAGTTAGTTTTTTAAGGAAGCTATATTTAAATAAGTCGATTTGGGCATTGTCTAAGCGAACACCTTTGCCCTTTTGCTTCGTCCTGTGCCTATTTTAAAGTAAACTGAGTATGTTAATTCAAAATTTAAGGTTATCAATTTAATGCAAAAAGTTTGGATCGAAAATAAAGAAGCATATTTTGGATATTAATGTAACGTTCTTAACCAGCTTAAATGACTAAAGTTAGGAAATTTACAGCATATAAACGATATTAGTTCCATTGCTCTCTCATTAATATTACTTATCGAATTTTAACGATGTAATTATCACGATCAGTTTTTAAAATAGTTTAATGTGCTAATATTTAGGGGCCTGTGAGGCAAAGTGGTAATGAAAGATCTACTCGCTTTTTAATTTAAATGAACTGGAAGCAAAATTAAAATTTGGAAAAATCTGGTTATAGTAAAAATATGAGCCATATGGAGAGGCTATGCTGATGATGAAAGAAAATAAAGGAGTAGTACTAAATGGAAATTAGTAATCTGAGGTAAAATAAATAGGTAAATTTTAAATTCCATAATAATATAAGAATAAGTACATTAGCAGAGCTTAATTTTATTTTCTGGAGAGCTTTATTTTTTTCTAATTCTGTAGAGTGGAAAAACAAAGTTGCAGATAGCTATTTACGATTAATTTTAAATATCTTTACATAGCATCAATTAATTATTTTCTTGCAGACTCTTTCATGATTTATTACTTTTTTAAAATTAAATGTAAATTTATAAAAACAAAACCCGTTTACAAATAGGCCTGGAAAATGTGAAGCAATCGTGTATCTGTATAGGAGCGGGAAGACAGCGGGCGATATTTTCAAAATATTGAGCGCCATTGTGAGAGGTTCTAAGAGTTTTAATGCTATCAAACGGCTTGAAGGGTCAGGCAGTTGTCTTAAACCCAAGGTCACGATAAACAAGATTATGCGGAATCCAAGGAGGAGTACCAGACAACTTGATTGGGAGGCTAAATTAAGCAATGTGACAATGAAAAATTGCTAAATGATGACCTGAAACTTTGCCAATTCACGATAGCTAAAGAACATCTTTTCAAGCCCCATCAAAAAGAAGAGAGTCAAAATAGCAAAGGTGCTTCTTCAATGGTTCCTCTATGACTTGCCTCCTGCATTCCGTGGACGGATGAGAAGTTAATTACTGTCAATGCCACCCAGAACACACAGAATGATTGTGGGTGGGCACAAAAGAAAAATGAGATTCCAGATGAATAGCGAACATCTTTCAGGAAACACAAGGCAGCTTCGGTGATGGTGTTGGCAGGTGTAATATCAACGAGCCAAAAAACAAATCTCATCTTCATTGTGTGGGGTTAGATCAATTAACATGTTTATTTGAAGATATTCAACGAGAAAATCATCTCATGGATCGATACCAACGCAGGTAACACCTGTGTAACCATTAAACAAGATCAAGCAGCCTCATGGAGCCCCCCAAAAAGTTTAAAACTGGTGCCAGGCAAATTTTAGAAGTTTTGTTCGAGGCGATTTTGGTATCCTAGTTTGCCGAATTTGGGCTCAATAGAATTTGGAGTGCCCTCGATCAGTAACTGGGTCTTTACCAAATTTTATCAGAGTTTTGAAGTTCTGAAGTGAAAACTGGACAATTGCTGGGCAACAAATCAACTGCAACCTACGCCGTCAATTGTGCTCAGTTTATACCTAGACTATGTCGAGTCATCAACGCAAAAGGCGATCCATTTAAATATTAGTTGCATCAACTTGTAGCATATATATATTTCGTGTTCGGAAAAAAACTAAATAAATATTTCCACACTTCGGTTTACACCTTGTAGTTGCTAGCTATCCTCGACCTATTTTTTCGGGCCCATCTGGTGACCCCCAGACTAAAAGAAAAAAACATACAAATTAAAACAAATATCTAAAGACAAAAAGAAATACAAAAGCAAAAGAAAATCAAACTAGAAGAAGAAAGCAGGCCCCGGCGTCTGGAGGAGGCCCGCATACTACCACCACAGGAATATGTGACTATGTGACTTACAACAAAGAGAGACAAATAAAATGAAGGATGCCTGCATCCTCCAAAAGATGTGGTTACCAGTCTGTGTACACAAACCAATTCCAAGCAAAAGGGACAAGTAGTAATGATCCCCATTTTTCTGATAACGAGAGAAGTAACGTGTGCGAAGATCACTAAGATTTGGATATTAAACAAGAACAGTCCGGGGGGAAATGCAGTCGCCGCATTTAAGTGAAGTGGAGCACTCATTCGAAAGGTGGTGCATCTCACGAGTGTGAGCAATTTGATGACGAGAGAAAACGCTCTTAATCCGTCGAGGCATTGGCGGCAGGGAGGGGTGGGGTGAAAACAGTGGCGTCGCAATGGCACGCGAATTTGAGTTTCCTTGGCCAAGCCCTTCTTCTTTACCAAACATCCTGGGCTGTCCTGATTCCCGCCATGTAGTCAGTGTGAGTAAGAGTAAAAAGCAAGTCTGCTCGCCCAGTTGTTAGATACACTTTTGTACCCTTATCGCGCGTTCATTCCCGACAGTTCTCACAAATCTAGGGACCCAGCAGAAGATAATCTCTACTTCTGCCCGCCTTGCGACAATTTTGGCTTCACGGATACCCCGAACCAAGTGGTTTGGAGAATCAAATGCTCCGATAGCACTCAGGGCGCTTAATAAATCGCTAAAGAACACAATTGAGTCTTTGAAGCAGGCAAAATACTTTATCTCCCGTACCGAGTGGTGTATCGCAACCAACTCGGACGTAAAAATAGACGCAGCAACTGTTAGTGCACCGCTGACTTCAATAGAAAAGATACCTCGTGGAATCTGACCCTTTCTTGTGACTTAAAGCGATCCATATACACTTGCAGGAATCAAGTTTGACACGAAGTGTCATTCAAAAAGGCATAACACAATATTCCTGGTGATGTGGAAGCTAGGAGGGCAGAGGCGTGGAACAAATAATCAAAGGTGGTACCCTCCAGGGTGGCGTACTGGGTAGAACCAGGGACACTAGCGGCCCGAAAGAGTTTAGGATATACCTGGCGCACCTCTTGGCGGCATTGTTACCATCTAGATCGGCCGCGGATGGAGTGAGAACTGTTGGAAATGAAGAAAAGAGCCTAGCTTGACCGTACAGGCGCATAATGCAATATGCCTGGCGCAGAGCGAGTGGAGTTTCCCCAACATCGACAGATAGTCTCTAAATGGAAGACGTGTGGTAGGCGATGGTTGCCAGGCGGGGAACGGAGAGGTGGATCGAGGCAACATTCTGCAATACATGCTCTGCTGCAGATGTATAAACTCGCATCCGTAGTCAAGCTTCGAACGAACAAAAGATTGTTAGAAAGGTAAGGCAGTAACTCTATCAGCATATCAGGTGCTGGAAGTCACGTAACGAAGAATATCCATGGCGCGGATACAAGAGACCCTAAGGCGTCGGTCGAAACAAGAGCAAGGAATCGGTAAGAATCCAACACTTCTAGGTTAACCCTGTTTAGAAACATGTCTGGGTCGGGTTCGAGTCGTGGATGGTCGCAGAAGTGCAACATCTAAATTTTAGCCAAAGAAAATTGAAACCTGTGCTCTTCCGCATACCAAACAATGCATTTCTATTTTTCCAAGCTCGCTGAAGTCGGCACTTCAGAGTTGCCAGCTGTGCCGCACCACACTAAAAGTGATCAAAAATTCGTCCACATAAAGCGTAGGGAGAACATCTTTCGGCAGCACCGATGTTATACCGTTACTACTCATGGCAAAACGTGTGAAAATGAGAAAACTTATCTGCAGAGCATCCTATTCCTGCTACATCGGGTCAAAGAGAGCTCCCCCGCACACCAGTACGCGCGGAATTGACAATCTCACAAAAACTCAAAAATAAAGAATGGAAGGTGGCCCATCGCTCCTATCGTGTTGAGAGTCTCCATGATACTGGATTACCATGCTATATCATAGGCTTTCTCTTGATTGAAAAAGATCGTGGCATAGTTTTGTCTAGGAAGAAGTCATCGCAGACAGCAATGTTTAGTCTCAGCAGAGCATCTGACGCGTAGTGGAACTTTCGGCACCTGCATTGTGCAGAAAACAGGTACCCTACACTGTCAAATAAAAAGGTTAATCTAACACTTACAAATTTCTCCATCAAATTGCACACGCAGGAGGCGACACTTCCCTTAGCAAGTTTTTCCTTGTTTTGGGTATGTTTCTATGATTTTAGTCACAGTTCCTCCCGATTCGTTAAACAAATCGGTAGGTTTTGTTATCGATGCAGCATTCATTCGAAGTCAAAGAATTTGTCCTCTTTAGAAGTTTAAAGGTCACACACACCTTTTGAAATATACTGAAGCACAGCCGATATAAAAGAACCAGCTTTGCAATATATCAAGTATAGGAAGACTCCACTCTATATACATATCTAATATTTAGGTACCATTTAGATTCATATTGATGTCTAAAGGTTGGCGAAAATAGAGAGTTTGAAATATCACCGGTTTCCATTATTTAGTCCAAGCCCTGGATATAGATACATATCATCCTACAAGCATTAGAGGCTGGAGAGAATTCATAATCTTCCGCTGGGGCCAGGAGGGAACACAATACTCCAGATGTCAGCTCAAGACCGAAATTACCCATAAAACTATATTAGAGTTTGCCAGTGCGAACTTTAGTATATGTGAGTACAACTATTGTATTAAATTATGCTAAAAGAAATGTTTGAGAAGGAGAGGCATGCTTTTCGTGAGAATGCTAGTGATATGAAAGTCGATAAATGCATTAATGGCGTGAATAGGTGTGTGAACGGCGTTGTGACTGAATGAATCTTCTAGAGATGAAGGTTAAAACCTCCACTAAAATTCCCCCCGGCATTCTTGTTATAATCTCATGCTTTTTCAGTCTCGTTACTCCTATTACCTGCCTTTCTCTCCTTTCAGCCCCATATAATGCATATTTTTAGTGTTTGATTTTCTTGCACCCATCAGGAATCAAGGATCTGACCTATGCAAACCTTACGTCCAGCGTGACCTCATCAGCGGGTAATTAATTCTTATAAGGCTACTTATGCTGAGCTGCAAATCCATTTTTGGGTCGCTGAATCTATAATGTATTTGTTTAACCTTACCTCCCTCATATTTTATAGCCGACTTATTAAATAGAAACAAAACACGAAGTCGCGTTAGTGGAAAACCGATACATAAAAATACATAAAAGGTAAAGAAAAAAAAAAGGATATATTTTTTGCTTAGTGGATTTTTTAAAAACAAAAGATGAGGCTTGGTGCGATGAACGAGGAATCTTGGCACTAGTTGAGATGGGTAGAAAGATGTGAGAAAGGATATTCGTTAACTTCTAAAGTTATATGAGGTAAAATTGTGTGGAAGGTACCTACGAGGGCTTTTCAAATAGTAACAGGATAATACGAATTAACAAAAAAGTGAGCATAAAATTTGAATTTCAATTATGGTGAGGAAAAAGAAGAAGCGATTGGATGGGCTACCAGAAATTAATGAGAAGTTTAAAAGCAGTTCCCATTTTGAGAAACATGACTTCGGTGAAAGTGTAAGAGAGATGAATTTAAATGGATGTTCAAATTGAGGTTTATTGTGGACAATGGACCAAGGTTTCAATAATTCTAGTCTTATTCCAACCAAACTTCGCGAACATTTCTATGTTATTCTTTCAATTTCAACAGAAGTGATCTTGATCGAGTGGTGGGATTCCTTTAAACCCCTTTCCAGATTATCTCGACATATATCCTTTATAGATTTAGAAAATATTTAGAACTGAACGAATTGCCTTTTATCTTACTAATTTATAAAAGTCAAGCCAGATATCCTTTGTTTTTATTCACGCCTGTTAACTAGCAACTATGTAGCTTTGATTACCTCCGCCAAAAGTTTGGTGGGTGTTATGTGATCACTGTTTTTTTTTTGTGCACACGAAATCTCACCAAGTTATTGATGGATTTCAACGACGCCTCGATTACATTTTCGTGTGGATCTAGACCCAGATGTGGGGAAATTACCTATACTTCAGTCCTTATAAGTAATCCTACAAAAAATTTGTGACCATAAATATTTGGTTGATGTCAAGAATAAGGAACCGAATTTTAAATGTTAAGAATAGCAATCACAAATGTTCACATGTTAAGAATTAAAACTCTGAAATAGTTATGTAGAGGTAAAAAAATATAAATAAGTGCTCTTCAAAATAATGAAAACGAACGGTATACTAATTTATTAAAAAGGAAATTGAGTGGCAATTGCTTTAGAGAAATTTTTTAAATTGTTTAATTTAATTGTTTTTCATCGACATGAACTGTTGTGAATAACAGGGACGAAATTGTTATTTACATCCTCGCATATTGTTAATTTTGTTATTATGTTTTCCCCAATATGATTCAATGTATTGTACATGAACGCTCTTTTGTGGACTTGCCTTTCATCACTCGAGATTATTGATCCATCTCTCACCATGTTTTGATTTTTTGCAAAAGAGTTTTAGTCATCTCTGTGTTGAACTACTTACAGATAACCAAATGCTGGTATCTACTAGGCCAAATATTTAAAAGGACTTCTAGGTTCCAGACCTCGATGATGTTTTTGTCAGGTTAAGTTAACGGAATCTAACCTAACCTAACCTAACCTGAATCTACCATCTGAGGTTATAAATATGTCCTTGAGGACATCCCATGTCAAGAGTATCGACCTCCAAAATTCCTTCGTCAAATTGGCAACACTTACAGTTCTTGTGTTCCCAATTTTTGGCACGATCCAAATATTTGGAAAAAAACAACAAACTGTAGGTAGCAAACTTGCTTTTAATTAAGAGATGAATAGTTGGCCACATAGAATGCTTTGGATATGACTAACGGACCTTTCACATGTTCCTAGAATGTGGGATGTTCTGCCTCCTATTTTAGTCTTTCTCCTCCGTTGGTGCCTTCAAGCTTGACTTAACGACTCGCTTCTTTCTCCAAGCTTTTTTTTAGTCAATAGAAAGTTGCTATGTAAATGCGGAAAGCCTTGAAGTACGCCATGCTAAAATTCCTCTCTATTATGATTCTCATGCACACCAACTATGTTATCATTGGAGGAGATCAAGTGAGATTGCTAGAAAGATTAAAAAAAGGAGAAATTAATGAAGTGGAATAGTTAGTAGAAAGAAGCAGGGGAAGAAACTACTCGGTGAAGAGTCTTCGGAGTGGTTTGCAAATCCCTAAATGGTCTTGAGGTTCTACAGGCTGGAGAAAACTCCCCATTTGACCCCTTCGATGCATACATTGCACTATAACCACTTTAAATTGTTTAAAATTAAAAATATTTGCCTTTTACTTTATAAATAAAAGGAAATTGATGTGATCAACGAATGCATTTTCCATCAATGAAGATAAACTATCTGCACGAAGATAAAGGGAAGGAGAGTGAAAGAGAGAGAGAGAAGGGTCCTTCGAAGACATCTTAGGTGAACTTCACTTTTTTGTTCACTCACGAAAGAGGAAGATAAAAAAGAGAAAAATATTAAAAAAAGAAAAGGAATTGAGAAACTTTGTTAAAAGAGCCAAAATTCGGCAATATTGGCCTAAGATACTTCTCTGACTTGACCTGTTGGAGAGAACTATTACAGAAATGTTAAGACCCATTAGTTGTGGTAAGCCACAGTATGAAGATTGGATTCGAGTCTAATTCTTGGCTTCTGCCATTAGCTGTCAATTATCCTAGAAATCTTAAAGTGTTTTTAGAGATTATATTATATTTAATACCTCCTTAGCTTCTAATTATTTCTTTTTAAAGTTTGAAACTTTTGTGTTGCAGATACGTTTTTGAGGGCAATTTAGTTGATCTCCAAAACACTATTTATTTCAGATAGTTATAGTCGATTTTCTGAAATTCAATTGCGACAAACAGTCAGACATCTTTTGCAAGAAATATTTTGAAAGAAAAAAGAACTTTTCCTGGAAGAAAATAATTATATCGTGAAGAACTAAGTAAAGGTAAGTCTGCAAATTAAACAAAAATTGAAGCATGATCATTGCACTTTGAAGAAAAGTCGAAAAGATTACTTTGAACCACTAGAAATTTGTCTCTAATCAAAACAGACGTGAATAGAATTTTAGGTGGTTGAGAGCTTCTTTCCCCTCAAAGGAAACGTTTTTGTGAGAAAAAACCTACATGGAAACTAAATTTAGCTAAGTTATCTTCACGTACAAATCAACAGTCACTGGATTGGCAGGATACTTGTGCATGATACTGGCTTGTCAATAGAGGTCTGGCGAAGGGATTCACTAAGAAACCTCAAGAAGGAGGAAGATTGATAATTCATGTTACAATTGTTGTAAATAAGATAGTCCTACCTTTTAAAGTAGATGATGGCGTCATAATGGATTCGAAGACGAACGGCGAGTTACTGGAGAAAACCTTTCTACCGTTTCTAGAGACAGCCAATGGGAATGAGGAAGTCACTTGTCTTCACGCAGAATGATGCCAAAAGTTATGCTTCGATTGGATTCGATAGAATAAAGAGAATTTGTAGGAGACTCATTCGTGTACTGACCTCTTAAATTTTAGCCCTAAATGCAAGGAAAAATTTCCTCGAAAAGGAGTGGATGATATAACAAAGATAATGCCCCCGTTACAACTGATGAGCGGCATAACCTCATAAAGACAGTGCCCCCAATAGAACCTGGTGCTCTCTCTTGAATAGTCTTTCGCATATTTTATATACCCCACTCTCTTTTCGCCACCTGTATAAACCCAACAAAGGGTGAAAAGGTATTATATTTAAGGACCATCCTTGAGACAAAAGGAAATTTAACAACAAAATTAGCCTTTGGGAAGCCATCCGAGACAACGCAAATAATGGTTCTGCCGCCTGCCTCAAAGCTTCATCCCTATAGAAAGAAAGACTCTTCCTATTTATTCAAATTTTCTTTGCTTGGCAGCCCTTGAAAAATTATTAAAAATTATGGTACATCTATTTTCCCTTCTCTTTATTTTTACAATTACTTTGTATAAGATGTTTAAATTTGTTATATAATATTTTGTTACTATATGATTTGTTTATATATTTATGTTGAAAACTTTATTATTACTGATTAAAAATTTGCAAATATTTCTTGATAGTAAAATAGTCAAACAAAAAATAATGTCTTATTTTTCCTTTCAAATGATATTTAGCTTCCAGATATTCACATCACATTTTGTGCTCATGATTGTATTAAGGCCATAAAGAGCCTTATACAAAATGAAACTGCTTCTAGAGAGCTTTGGATATTTCTAGTATTTGAATATACTCTCTAGACGCAATTTATTGTTACTTATTATTAAACGAGTGATGTTTTGGGTAAATAACTAATCCAGGTTTGAAAAGAATCCGTATTCTTTCCAATATAGGGGTGAATGTATTTGTGTACGTTAAAAATCCGTGTACAGTTTTAGGTCGGAGATGTTTGTTAATTAAAATGCACCCGTTTGCTCTTTACTTGATATAAACAACAAACAAGTGTACCCACGAAAAATATTATTTTTGTAGTAGAATTTAGGTAGATTCAAAGAAAACTAGCGTACTTGAAAATGCCACCCTATAAAATTGTAGCTGTAGATCGTGAAGAAGACAGATATATTTACGTTTCCTTTTCTTCCTCGTATCCATCCATGATTATTAATTTTTTAGTTGAAGTTGGGTAGATTAAGATAAAAATGGTAGCTTTCAACCATGAATAAGGCTGGTTTGTTTGATTTTCTTTTTTTCCCTTTTATCCATTAAGACTTGACCTGTTTTGTCTCTCAACTTCCTATACGACCGGTTTCTCTTATACATATCAACAGCTGAACCAACTATTCATCTGTCCTAAGCCCTCCCAATTTACTAAGGGCCTTACTTAAATAACCCACCTTGAGTCATATTCCCGCTACGCCTATAGGCTCTCTAGGCAATATCACTGCTTGGTCCAAACATTCATGATGTGTGACCTAGCACCACTGTACTTCCCAACGCTTCCTGCCCCCATAAAACAGTGTTATTATTAATTTTCTCCTTTTATAAATGGTGATTTTAAAACTGCAGAAGAGATCGAGATTTTAGTGTAAAGAATAAATAATACCTTGTTGCAGGAATACTCATTGTCATTCATACATTTTGATGGGTAAAGAGTGAGGGTATATAAGAATGTGTAGGTAGAATAAAATATTGTTTCTCATTTGTGAATACTCAAGCTCTTATGTTGAACATTCTAGGATGAGATATTGAGGCCCAAATCAGTGTGCAGAGCGAAAATAGTTTGCCTCACGCAGTACACGTAAGGGGCATCTTATAAGGCAGGCAATTTCTGCCAAAACCTTAAGAGAATCAAGGTATAGAATTGCAGCAAATTGTTCTGAAGTGAAAGTAATATAATGAAACACTGAGGTAATATAAACTAGTTTATTGTGCTGTAATGAATGCAATGAACCGAATTATACTAAAATTTTAATTCATTAAAATAAAATTTAATGCACTGAGTATTTTTTCCCGCTGTTTCGTGAATAATTATTTTATGAGTCACGAAGTCTTTGAGAGAACGCTTATTATGTTGGCTACTTATTGTTGGAGTTATTCATTTACTTTTTACTCCGGTGTTAGGACATTATTAAAATTGATCAACGCACTTTCTTTCTCGGGACACCATTGACATTTTTGCAGCCAAATATGGCTAGTTTATGCAGAAATGTAAATATATTTAGTAGTTTACCAATACTTAAAAATTTGATTATTGCCTCACTATTTGAGAGAGTATGTCCCTCGCTATACCATAATTAATAGTCTATTTTTAAATTACACCAGCATAGGTAAATATTTATAAGTACCTATTAGGTCAATGCTTGGGTAATTTTGAGAATGAATCTGATTTGTTCTTTCGAACAACAATTTCAGTTTTGGAAAAGGTAGAGGCGCCTGTGTTGTCCTTAATTTCATTTTAGAGGAAATGTAATAAAGCACATATAGTTGGATCTGAATTTACTCATGGCGTTGATTATGTCACTTAAACAACATTCCGATATAAACTACAGTTTGAGTCTTGGTGATCCTAGTCTTAGCATTTTAAGAATCTCTTAACAATTGATACGCTGTTTTTACACAGAATTTTTCTGGTGCTTTATCATCGTCTTTCCGCCAGCTTGATAACGCTGTCCCGCTTCCAGGTGGCAGCCGTATCCATCTTCCCCCTCTTGGGGTAGAAGGGAATCCCTCTTATTTTCCGTTTGCCTGGTCGAGGCCCACGATTATCAAGGTTTATGTTTGCTTAAGCCGTGTCTGATATCTCTTGGGAATCTCGCTTAATTCCCTTCCTCTCGTCGATATCCGAAAATATCAAGTTCCATGTTTGCTTAAGCCGTATCCAGTATCCCTTTGGGAGGCCATCGTGCGCAAAGCCCTATCTCAACCATGGCCGTGACACCTATTTATGGTGAGATCTGGAAATCTTTAGCAGATAGAAAGAACCTGAGCTTCTTGTCATTCAGTCCTTAGTATTTGTCTCCCGTGAAGTGATCTCCTCGCCCTTGTGATCTCATCAGCAGGTCGTCATCGTGTAATCCGCCCTGATCAGAGTAAGATTACGGAAACCCGTTTATACCCCAGAAGATTGTCCTGAGTTTATCTTATCTCAAGACATTGGTTGAGACTTCCTGCTGTCCGCATACGAATCTCGATTCGTGATTACATCTCCCTGGAGCCGAGGTAATCGCATCCCCCTTCGGAGTCTCTCTAGACGCCTTCGCATCGAGACCGCATCGACGACGACCTGGCCATTGGTCTTCCACATCCCGAGTTCATCCTCTAGAAGAAACCAGGAGTCCTTTCCTCGTAAGTTCCACCTCTTCATCCCCAGTCCTAAGAAGAATTCTCCATTTGGTGTAACGTCAATAGACTTGCGGAATCATTGATTCAATCCAACTTATTGGATCACTTATATATTTCCCCGTCCTAGTTTCCTTAATTTTTGCATGTCATACTATTCTTTTGTCGTACTAGTTATTATTTAGTTTGTGCCTTTGTTCTTATTAATTATATTGAAGTTTATTTTTGTAGAGGTGTTTATCTTTCGAATAACCCTTGAGACAAACCCTGCAGATGTATTCTCTTTTAAAGAGACAACCTATAATATCGCAATCTAAGTAGAAGGTCCTTACTTTTCCCCAATTCAATTGTACCCGAGCGCAGCTTCGATAGTGGCTGTCTTGCGTACAATAGTATGTACCTTTAGAGACTTTTTGGTCACACGCCTTCGTCCCTGGACAATAAGCCATTTCTTGACATAAAAATATAATTTAATATTGTTTTGGGAAGGCCTTTATTTATAATTATTACAAGTCATTTGCATCCTTATTTCTAGAATTAGCTTGTTTTTACGCTGTCAATACTATAGTGGTTTTTAGTCGCATCCGAGTCTAGTTACCCGCGACTATATATCTCACTATGTTGGTCGGTTGTCAGTCGGTTGTTTGGTCGGTTGTCGGTCGGTTGTTTGGTTAGTCGGTCGGTCGGTTCCCTTTTGCTGTTATTTGTTTTTGTAATAACATTGTTACTTTATGGTCGATTCTAACGATATTTGAAACTCCAATGTTGTCTTACATTTTCCTTTGAATGAAATAATTGTCAAAGTCCTCCCAATGTTTGCCCGGGAATTATTTTATTTTGGCAATAACATCATAACTATTTGGCCGCTTCGAACGAAATATGAAACCTTTATATTGCTTTACATTTTATTTTGAATGATAGAATTTCCAAAGTTCTCCTCAGCTTATTCCAGGTCATAAATCAAAATAAGTGAGCATGCGACTTTTTCTTCGGCAGACATAGTTTTATCCCATGTCCAAAAGACTACAGAGCTATGTTGGCTGTTTTTATTATATGTATATAAAGAGATGAGTATGAGATCTCTGCCCTTGACACTAGTTCGCCAGCTATTCTGGTTTGTCTGGAGTTTATCTTTTGTATGGCAAAAACTCTGCAGCAGTTCGACGAGCAAGCTGGAATTCTCCCTATTGAACCGCAGGTTAAATAGAAACGACTTACAACATAATATGAAAATAATAGTCAATATCTTAACAATGACTAGATGAGTGCACAGATAGGAGACCTGGTAAAATTAACAATTGAATAGGTTTAACTGGATCTTTGTCTGAATCTCGTTAGATAAAAGATAGTGAACTGATTAAGATTGCAAATGACAAAGGATTTCTATGAACGAGGTCAAAGAATCTTTCTGAGAAGAGAGGTGACGTTTGATGTGCAGCAAATGGGGTCTGTATAATTTTCCTATACCAGAATTATCAACTCTCTTTTGTGAGCCTGTACTTGGGACAATAGTCTGTATGTGTGTTCCTTAAACTATAAGAAAATATTAAATTCATTTGTGTAATACAAAGGAACTCACGAGAATGGTATTGAGTAAATCTGCTTGCAAGCCTCAGTTGGAATGGGGATACATCTCAGATACTGAAATTTATGAATTTGAATATGATAAACGCTTAAATGTAGACTTTACTTAACGAGAAACACCTTCGTGGAAGGTGTGGGAATAAGGAAACTGCTTCGAAGACATGAACTTGTGAAACGAGAAGAACTTGTCTAAGAGGAAAATGTGTGGTGATTAAAAGTTTTTTGAGTCTATGATTGTTTGTCGTGCGAGTCGTCAAACAGAACGGAATACTCCAATTCCCAATAAATCAACTTAAATTTGTGAAACGCCTTTTTAAATCAATGAGATTACTAATTGAAACAAATAATGACAATCGATATACCTTATTGTACGTTATGCTGATATAGCTAGAATGGGATTTCGATATTATTTATTTTTAAGATGTGTTTTATTTAGATTAATAAATTGACCAACGATCGTTTAAAAAATGTAAATATGTACTATCAAAAAATATAGAGGAAATAGAATAACCCTAGATGACATTAAAACGATTAAATATTGTGTAAATGATAAAATTAAACAACGATATTTCCGAAAAAATTAAATTAAATGAGATCATATGAAATTTTTTACCCTTCAATGTGTCTGTAATTAATTCGAAGACCAGCGAATCTACCAGGGCAAACGGAGTCATGGAAAGGAGGAGGGGGGGGGGTATTGCGCGGAATGATTATGAGACCAATTGATCTGTACAATTTAATGAGTTATTGATGGAATGTACCTGGTCGTGTTTGCTCTCAAATCCTATCGGTATACTCTTTCAGATGTTTAAGGAACATGTTTATTTGAATTAATGTGATGCATTTAAGTGGGCATACTTATATATATTTAGAATAGAAGGAGAGAGCAGTCAGAAGATATTTACAACGTTCTTTCATTGTGAAAACACTTAAATTGTCCAAATGATGAGATAAGTTTTCGTTTCGGGACCAGTAAATTGTGTTAAGTAGTGGCTTCGTATGTGTTGGACTTTAAATTTATAGCAGGATAAGCAATTCTTAACCCTGTCCTGTATATTGCCTTTGATGTGGTCCCATGCGAATTTTCCGAAATTGATTTTCTAGGAGGGCCAGTCCATAAATGGCTTAAATTGTGATAATACTCGAAGCTTAGCTTTCCAAAATTAGTGGTGATGAGATAAAGACGTACAAAACCTAGAGATATATCACAACTAACAGAATGATTTGAAGAATGCAAATCACTTATGAAATTTAAGTGAGATAATAAGATATTTTTCAAAAAGTCAATTGACAATCGGGCAATTGAAATTTGGCTAAATTTTCTTTAATTTATAATGGAAATGAAGAAATTTTCGATTCATTGGAATGACATAAATGGATTAGATTGCCATCTTGTGATCGTGGTAATCATGCATGATAGTTGCTATTTACGTGTTGAAATTGTTAATGAGCATCCAAGAAAGTCAATCACTAGGATTATCTCTTCACGCGTGCTGACTGATTAGCTAAATGGCATGAGCTTTCATGAGATAGTATCTTGGAATCGCTTAATATATGAGAATAGGTGCTTTCAATGATGGGCATGAAGTTTTTAATTTCAATGGCTTGATCAGTTAATTCCTTGCTAAATGAGTACTTGAGTGTTGTTGACTTTGCTACTTTTATGAAATGTGGTGAAATCACTGAAAACAGGGCATTAATTGAAATCCTCACTTGAATACCTACACAGAACTGTTTGTGGTTTCATTTTCCATCTGCTTTTAGGGCACGAATGAGCTGCAGCCTGTAGTTTTCCAGGCTTTCTCTGCTTATGCACTTTTTTGAGCTTTGCAAGAGTTTTGGCTTACTCGCTGGACCGTCTCTTCCGATGCTAGCGATGGTCACGATCCCTCTTCCCCGCACAGTCAGCTGTCCTCTGTCACTTTTTATTCCATATTAAAATCTACATTGCTCTTGGTGCCTTTGAGAGATTCTCTCACAAATGCGTGTTGCAATCTTCTTCGAAAAAATGATAGAAAATACTTAGTAACATCCTGTATAGAAGAAAATGAATATTCACGTTACATTAGAAACGATCACAGTACCATAAATTGTGGTGTCCTCGCCAAGAATGAAACAGATTGAGGAAAAGGAAACCGAAAATTATTTTTGTAGATTGTGGCGTTTTACAATGAGTTAAAGGGTGAAGGAATCAACCCCGTTTTGCAATAGCTCTATTTCTTAATATAGAGTAAGTCTAATGTATAAATCTTTCATGAGCGCGAAAGAATGATGAAAATGGCTCCAACAAACAGCAAGAAACAGAAAACGGGAACATTTCTCTTCGCAAATAATATTTCCTAATTCGCAAAATTTCCATACAGGGGTGGGATTCGAACCGTGCACGCTGAGGCAGCGCTCATCCGCTTTGATCTCAATTAAATTATCTCTTAGACCACTTGACATCGTAGCTAATTGGCCTTAGAGATGAATTAATTGCGATTAAACATCAGTGGGCACGGTTCAAATCCCACCCCTGTACGGAATCTTTGCGAAGTAAGTCTAATGTTTATAATAGTTTGTTGGAAGAATACTAAGAGAATAGAAAGGTGCGCCTCTAAAAAATTACCAGTATTTAGTGAATATTTCTATATACTTGAGAATTCTGGTAAACAGTACTTTCCCAAAAGAGGGAAACTCTATATATCTATCACATCTTTTATAACTTTTGCCAGAGCATATCCCAAGTTATCAGACGATGTAAAAATTACTAGAAAAATTAAAGTGTACAAAATTAAACGAAAGCTTATCAATCTTGCAGACAAAAGGCATTGTTTGCTTAATAATTAATTTTAGTGGTCGTCTACGTAGCATGCGTAATAAGTCTGTCACGCCTCTGTCTACAAGTTTTCGTAAAGCGGCGCCACAAATATCGTTTTTGAATTGAAGACATTGAAGAGTCAGCCAAGTGCTCAAAAAGTAAAATTATGATTTTCTGTCAATCTGTGACACAAAAGGTTTATTTAAAGCTGGTAAAATAGGCGTTAGGCCAAGGAAGACCTCAAAAATAAATCCAAGACATCACCGAAATTGTGAAGAAGGACCATTTTAAGACGGCTGCAACGGTTTCTGGAAACATTAGTCTAAATACGGCTGCAAGAAGACAACCTTTACCTTCGTACACTCGCGGTCAAGCCATTAGTAGGTCCAAGGAACAAAAAAGTTCGTCTTGATTCGCCACAGAGAACGTTAAATAGAAGGATAAAAAATGCAGACTAGTCTACTATAAGGACGAATCTATGTTAATTTTTTTGGATTCGATAGTAGTATATTCCTTGGTTCCAGAATAGTAAAAAGATTGTCTGGCAATTGTGTGATAATGAGTTCAAAGTTTGACAGAGGAAGTAACATGCATTCAGGTGAGATTTGGTAGAAAGCACTGCGCGACTATTGCGCGTATGGGATACAAGGAATGTATAATTATACAAGAAATTGCGACAGCATATTTTACTCCACCTCCGACCCTCTTAATGCCAACCTACAATTCCATACATGATAATTTCCCTGAGACACATCCAAGCCAGGGAATGATTGTTATGAACTGGCCAGTTTAGACATTGGACATATAAAGTGAGGAATATAGTAAAAGAGGGTTCTAGTAGGAGAAATAGTGGGGAAAATATGAAAAAATTATAGAAAAGCGAAAATTAAAAGAAGTATGAAAGACAGATCCCTGGTTAAAGGGCATCTCTGGCTTTCTTTGCGTTTTGTATATAGTTTATGATAAATATATTTATATATATATTATATATGTATGTAGAAGTCATTCAAGCCTTTGTAGTAGCAGGTTTTATTGCTCTCTACTTGATTATTTGAAGATTTGCATCTTCTTGCACGGGTAGTTTACGCCCAGACTTTGATGCTTATTTTGTATTTTTATTTTGTTTTTTGAATTTATTGGCGAGTTTTTCGCACAAAATTTGGGGGAAAGTTTAGAAAAATATTAGCAATTGCTAATATAGTGACTAATATTGTTTGGCTTTGTTTGCGATTTGTGTTGTGAAGTGGGGTTTAACTGAACCTTGGGTCAACGTCATTGCCAATCAGAAGTCTACTACTTTTAAAGGGTATTGCTCGCCCTATGTTATCAAAGTCTATGGGCTCGACTACAAACTCGGGAGGGAGGTGCTGGCGCACTTTGTCCCAGATTTTAGTTGCTTTCAAGTGAAGCTCCACGGTTATAGGGGTCATCCCCTGTTCACCATGGAGTTCACTCTGCCTTCTCATCTCTCTCCTTCGGGTTCCTGTTATGATGTAGACCGCCTTATTCTGGACCCTTTGCAGTTTAAGGACTTGGGTCTTGGAAACTGCGTTTATAGGGACCGGCGGATACAGGAGTTATGACCGAATGCATGCATTGTAGATCTTAAGTTTGTTGGAGGTGCTCAGGTTTAGGAACTTAAAAAGTTCCCCCGAGTCCCTTCGTGCATTCGCTGTAGTTTTTGCTACATGACTCCCATAACCACCAGTCGTAATACCAAGTCCCAGAACCATGCCCTCCGTGTGGTTGGGATGCGTGCACCCCCTACACGGATGTCTGCGAGTGTCTGTCTAAATAATGGAATTACACGGAACTTTTGGGAATTGGTGGATATCTTCCATCTTCTCTCGAAAGAGTTCATGTTTTCGATTTCTACCACCGTACTCTGTGCCATGAATTTCGCATTCCGATAAGGCGTCGTACATATCATTGTTATGTCGTCCGAAAATTGAACGTACAAGGGACCTTCTGTCAGAGGTCGGGGAAGGTCAATGCTGTATATATTGTAGAGCAGGGGACTTATGCACCCGCCTTGAGGCACCCCTGCCTCGAGCTCGAACTCGGGGTCATTATAACCCTTGATACTCAGAAATGCTCTCCTCTCCATTACGTAATTGCTTAGGATCCTTTCAAGTATGGGATTGAGGCCCAGTTGTATGATTTTATATTGCAGGCCTCTCCTACATACTTTGTCAAAGGCCTTTTTGACGTCGCGTATCACCAGATTTGCGTGGCATCTTTCAGATTTTACTTTTGCTAACTTCTCGGTAATCACCACTAGCGCCGTGTCCGTATCTTGCTTGATTCGGAAGCGATGCTGTTGATTGTTATGAGAATTATTATTCTCGAGGAACGTATTTACCCTGTTGGCCAATATCTTCTCCAAGACTTTCCCTGCAAATTCTAAGAGATATATAAGCCTGAAGTTAGCTGGACTGTCCAGTGGCTTACCGGCTTTGGGAATGAATATCATTTTCGCCACCTTCCAGTGGTCAGGAAAGTAATCCACATTCAGGCACGCGTTCATGATATTCATGAGTCTCAATAAGATGTTAGGCGGGGCTCGAATAAAATTATCCGTTGTCAGTCCCGAACGCCCTGGTGCTCGCTGACGAAAGGACTTTAAGGTTTTTGAGAGCTCATCAGCAGTAATTCTACCGCCGAGTCCTTCCATTTCCCTCTCCTGAGATACGCAATGGTCAGGATGGGTTCTGTGTATCTGATCATTCAGGTCGTTAATAATTCCGTCTTCGAAGTCTAAATCGAAGTCATCATTCTCTTCCGGGGATATCTTAAATATAGATGCCCCAAAGAGTCTGAATTACTCTTCGATTCTTTCCACGTCAGTAATTTCAGTATTTTAACGTCTAAGTTTAATGGTCTTTAGTGGCTGTCCACCTCTTATTCGCTTACCAGTCTGCCAGAATGTACGTGAGTCGGTTTCTATGTTTAGTCTGTCAATTAAATTGTTCTAAAGTACATTCTGTTGGTCCCTAATAAGAGTCATTAATTCGTCACGAATGTGTTGTGTTTGTCTGTGTGTAGTGATGTTGGGGCCAGTGAGGTTTACTTCATTTATCCGTTCCCTATATTCCCTCGCGAGGGATTTCATTCCTGGGGCCCATGAAGGGCAGGAAGAGTTTTATACTTAACTCGGAGAATGGCTTACTTGTCGGCTTTTAATAAATTCTCATTAATTTTATCCAACTCCTCGTCGATTTATTCTAGGGTGGCATTAGTTAAGGGTTCAGGGTTGTAATTTTCTAGGAGTTGTTCATACTCATCCCAGTTGGCTCGAGCGTAGCTCTTGCGTTCTGGGATAGGGATTTGAATGGGGGAGGTTTAAACTTCAATAAGGATAGCCTGGTAGTCGCTGGGAATAGGGGGACCCGGCTCAATGAAGTAGTTGTATGGGAAGGTCTTGCTAGTCAGCACTATATCTGGCTTGTTGGCTGATCTGTGTATGCATGTGGGGAAGTCTGGTCTAATTCTTGTCATGATTTGTCTTTCAATAAGTATCTCAAGATTCCTACTTGCTTGGTTGGTTGACGTATAGTCTGAGGCAGCACTTCTTGCATTGAGGTCACCGGCAAAGAGAACGGTTCTGCCATGACCACATAGCTGCAGGAAGTTGGGAAGGGGCAAGTACCTCCTCCTTGTGGGCTGGTACCCTGTTGCCAGGATCAGGGGTCCCACTGCGGTTTGGACCTCTTCAGCCAGGGAAGATTCGTCGAGTCCACTTATTGATTTAAGGTCAAGACCTCTTTTCAAAGCTATAGCACAACCGTCGAAACGTTCTCCGCTGTGATTTTTTGGTTAAGGCTTCGTAAAGGAAAACTTTTAGTCTGTTTTTGTCATTTATCCCATGTTCTGAAATAAATATAACTTCTGGGTCGCATTGTCTTAATACCTTACCGTATACTGTCTGTTTATTTGTCCAGCCGTCAGAGTTAAAATGTAGTATTTTTAAAGTGTCCATTGTCCAGTTCACTCAGGGTTTGTGTTCTGTGGAGTTTGCGGTTTGTTTTGTTTATCTGTGCGTGCTTTTGCAGCCTGGATCCTGGGGTCTCTGGAGGGAGCTGGGGTTGTGACACTGCTAGAGGTTGGGAGCTTCTGGCAGTTAGTCTCGCACTGGGGTTTGATACTAACCTTCAGGATCTCTTCCGACCGTGGGTTTAGGGGAAACCACATTTTCTCCATACCATTATGCGGCAGAATTCTATTGAGTTCATCTGCAAAGCACCCCGGAGAGGAGAGATTTGCAATATGAGCATAATATATGCAACACATAATTTTTGTCGAGTTCTCATTCTCGATGTGGAGAAATGTAGGGTTTCCCTTGGATTCCGCTACAGCAGCTTTAGCAATCTTGGCGTAGGTGGTATTTGCCTTTATTTCTTCTTCTTATTTCTTTTGGTTAGCATTTTTCTTCAGGATTTGCTTTTTAATCGGGCAAGCCATGGAGAGCGTCTTATGTTCTCCAGCGCAATTCAGACACTACATGGAGGCGCTCTTACAGCTCCTCCAAGAATGCGTGTCCGACGCTCAAATAGAACACAAAATCATATTTCCCCTCGGGCAGTTGGCCGTGGTGTGTTCCTCGTACTTGTAGCATTTGAAGCACATCTGGAGTTTGATAAACTCCTCACGTTCGATCTGCTCAGGGCAGGTACAAACGTTAAAGAGGAGCATACCTCCCTCCGTGGCCTTTACCGCCATTGCCGAATTACAAAAGACAATCTTCAAGACATGCGTATATTTTTTTTCTACCTCAGCATGAATTTCTTCGCTGCTGTGCCCCCCAACGCAAGGATCGAGGCGGCGAAGGACAATGCTGCAGTGAGTCTTTATCTGATAGCTGAATATCCGTTTTACGTGTCAATAAGTCGTACCAGAGTCACCCTTAGTTTCCCATGAGTCTTAGAGAAGACCTCCCCCCTGTCTGGCTTGGGGTGGGCCATCGGAGAGTGTGCTTAGTGGTATCCGCCTGGTCTCCCTCATTTAACTCTCCATATTCTCATATACAGGTCTGGAGAAATAAACTTAATCTGAAGACTCGGAGTGATTGTCTGTGTTTGGAAGTGTGAGTGTGTGTAGTTTTGTAAGAATTTTTTTCACCAGTTTAGTGAGAAAAACAGAATTGGTTTGAAAGAAGTGTCCCCGTCCAAAATAAATACCTTGCAATTAGCACTTTACCTTCTTTGTAGGCGCTTTTCAAAAGCCTTCAGGTTCTTTTGTCCACCCCAAAGAGATCTCGATGAAGATTTCGGAGGGGGAAGGAGGGAAGCACGTTCACACCTCGCTACTGGCGCACGAAGCGAGCGAAAAAAATTCAGTCTTGTTGACACAATTCGTAAAATGAAAGTTTACTACGTAAAACTGCGAGAAAAACTCGAACGCGAGATTCACCAACGCGCGGTATAACGCTCACTAAAAACTTTGTGCAAAAACAAATTTGGCTGTATATTATGTTGACGGAGCAGAGAGAAGTTAGACTAACTCAGGCAACCAAAGCAGTCGGCAAGCTTAGAGTCCGGATCTGAATCCTATTTAAGATGCTCGGAACACAATCAGAAGGATGTCTAAGTGAGAAATCCCCAAACAGTTGGATACTTCACATTTTCTTGTAAATTAAACATTTGCTGATAACCTTTGTTTTATTGATCCAAATTTGTATAACAGTTATCCACACATAGGTTATCGTACATTAATTTTTTAAAATTTGATTTACGATGGCTAAAGTTGCAGAAGATTTTGGGAGGTAAATACAGGCGTTCTGAGTTTTTTTATGGCACATTATTTAGTGGTCTTTTTATTCTATTAGTTATATTAGATCTTTCTTCTCCTCTCTGTTAGAAAAAAACCTGCACACGTAAATTGGTAGAATACAAAAGATCCCCAAATCGGAAGTATATGATCATTATAAGCAAAGATTTTATACAATGAATTATATTACAGAGCCGTCACTAAAGTTGTTCCGTATTTATTGCTTCTTTTTTATCAATTTCACATGTTGATTAAAGAAATAATGAATAAATTATCGTATCATACACAGTTCCTTCAGAAATTTGGTTGTTGTTTTTTTTGGCAAATTCGTCGTGAATTCTAATCACAAAAATGATATTTTACACCTCTTTTCTTTACATAACTGAACGTTATTAGAGGAGAACCAAACTTTTACGTTAGATTGATACCTTTGTACTTGTAATGTGCAAAGTTGCAGCTATAAGACAAAAAAAAAATCCTCTATCTAAGTCAATCTCTCCAACCTTGAATCATACCATTAATTTCGTACCTAGAAAGTATTAATCGCAATGATGCACACTTCTAATATGGTCACGAAACTGAAGAATTTCAAGTATTCCATAAGCATCAATTAAAATATTTATTCTAGTTCCTTATTTTGATCAGGAAAATGATTCGGTTTGTGATTCAGATCTAACCAGATACTCAGTTTTGATGAAGAGGAATTATGCAAATTATTTGGTGTTAGTTTTAAAATAAGGTCAATTTTATCATTTTTAATCGACTTGAAGATGGCATGTTTCATGTGTAAGTGGAATACTAGGGCCAGGAACCCCCAACAGTCTCAAAAAGGATAAGAAAGTAGGGATATATTTAAACCAGGGGCAAAGACAATTCTTGGGAAATGTTTGGTGGATCCAAAAAGTGTTCTTTTGACTGCACTACATATAAAACATGGGTTATTGTAACAATCTGTGAAAGCTTTGTCATCCGATGGAAAGGGTTTCAAGTATTTGTGTAGCCCTTTTCTTGGTCTTCCATATACCAAGCTTAAAGAGAATGTATTTTCCGACCAGATATAAGGAAGTCGGCCAGGATGAAATGTTGAAAACTCTTTACTGAATTAGCTTGAAAGATGCCATCAAAATACTTTTGGGTAATAACAAAGATCCAAACTACAAAGACACCGTAGGGCTACTGCTGGAAAGTTTCAAGGCTTTAGGATGAAACATGAGTGGGAGGGAACCCACGTGGAATCTCTTGAGCAGACAGAACTTTCACGCGCTGCAGAAGGCCCGGTTAGGCCTAAATTGTTAAGCCTATCACCTCCTCCCCTCTTCCACAAGCGGTAGCCTCAAACCGCGTCCCCCATGATTCAACTTTTTCGCGGACTAGAAAAGCCTCTGCAAGAAGATTCGAGGCCATTCGAGAGTAGAGCTGTTTCCTTCTCCCCCCCCCCCTCCTCGGCGAGAGCCCCAGACATATATATTGCTCGTTTGTCATGAAACTGACACAGAGTTGAGAACTCTCGCCCAGACCACAGAAGATTCCCCATGGTTCCAAGTCAAGTGCTAGCAACAAAGCAAAGTGATAGCTGGACTATTTTGTGTATTTGGAATTAGCCCTAGCCAGGAGGTAATTCCACTGAACAATCGCCCCCGAGTGATTTTCCTGACTTCTCTCATCAACTCCTGTCGAAGCCCTCCTCGTTTTGGGTAGCCAAAATACTCGCCCCTGGACCGGAAGTTATCCCCCTCTCCTTTGTTTTTGGAGAAATGTCATCACTCCAAACTCCTGCTCAGAAGTTTCGAACGGCCTCACTTCAAGTGCAGAAGACATCCATAAGTTAACCCCTCTTCTCCTTCAGTAACTCAATTGAGTTAATCCCCCCCCCCATTTAAATAGTCTCCTCCTGGAATACCTTAAGTTCTAACTTCATAGCCTGATTTATAACTACAATTCCCCCTTTCGTTTACTGATGTGATTTTGTCCGTTAATTCTCTGAGATAATTTTACCCATCAATTCTCTCCTTATTTTTGTGTAAATAAAATTGTATTTTTGTTTCTGCCTCTTTAAATAACCTCGAGCTTTGCCATTGTCCATAATTTACCTGACCTCGTTGCACTATCTCGCTCCTCAGCCCGTCTAAACTCGTGGATTTCCGTCCCATTTGTCGGTTCGCTTTCAAGTTATTGGTCCCTCCCTCATAGATATAATATGGTATTTATATAATGTAATGTCATACCACGACAATGAGTCTTAATGTTCATTTCTTACATATAGATATGGATTACTTTCCGTAAAAGTATAGATGTGAGTGAAGAACAAGGAGAAATATTGCATGAAGATATAAAGGAGATAGAGAAGAGATAACAGGGAAGATGAAAGGCCAATATGATGCAGGGATAATTTTGAATTAAAAAAGAGGTTTTAAGGAACTTAACCTAAAATGAATAAAATATCTATTTTTTTCTGGTATATTGTATTTTTACCTTTCCTCTTTGTTAGGTAAAGCAGTAGAGACAGTTTGAGTATTTTAATTTTGTCTTAGTATATATGTATTTATGTATACATTTTTGTAAATTCATTGTCATTTTGTAAGCAAATCTTATATAATGCGAAAAACATTAATTTTACTAACAAATTATGAAGATTGCCATAAAACTATCCGGGAGCAATGAAAAGCCCAGAGAAAAGGTATGTAGATTGTGGAGGCCCACTTTGCACACGTGCAATGACATACCCAAGAAGAAAGAAATGATTTAAACAAAAAAAATCCAGCCATGATTGAAGAAAAAGAACGCAGAAAGAACACCACATAGGCAGCTGCTACCGCAAACCAACCCAATTCAGTTAAATAACAAAAAACCGTAATAAACATTGATGGAAAGATGAGACCGGATCTCCTACTCTTCATCTTGCATGCACATTTCGTTAACATGACAAAACCCGGTTCGTATGCTGAGGAACTCGATAAGATGCTCACAAAAACCGGAATAAAACCCATGTGCTTCCCCGAGAACCCACCATCAACCGACCTATACCTGATCTCCATGATTCCGGAACAAGGAAATAGAAGAACTTAAAACCCCAGACAATGATCAATCCTGCAATGAAAAATGCCCCAAGAAAAAAAAGAAATGGATGTGTCCGAACACATCAAACTAATCAAGCAAAAAATTGGAAGATATCAAGGAAAATGAAATGACCAGAAACAATACAGAGAAATTTAAAATATAAATGTACGGATCGCATTCCAATCCTCTCTTTTCGATTTCAAAACAAGTGGTCGAAGGAATGGCTAAAGGAAAGTTCTAGTGGGAGTATGACTCAGACTATGACAAAACTTCGCTTAACAATGCCCTCGGACAGGATCTCATCGAAATTTCCGCCAAATCATGCGTCAACCTACTTTCAGAACAATTCCCAACAAAAATTGGTTAAGTCAGATAATGTTACCTGCAAAATCTGCAAAACGGTAACTCCAAGCAATAATGGACCAAATCGTAAGTTACCTGAACAACCTCATGATCCTACTCTGAACGTAGACGGATGGAAAACAAAGAAACTAGTATACCGTAATATCATTAGAAAAATAGACTTTAAAATATTCTTAATAACGGAACACGGAGTAAACCTACGAGAAGAAAGAATAAAAATACCCAACTACAATCTAATAGCAGTGAACCCAACGCAAATACGCTACGATGAGACAGTTATGGTGATCAGAATAGAATTAGCGTTTTCCGAGAAAAAAGACATAGAAGAATCTTATTTAGCCATTAGGCTAAAGATGACAACCGGAGACCTTGTCATATTAACACTTCAGGCGCTCGTATATTCCGACCCCCAACTTCATTCGCATTTTCCTCCTCCCATCACCAGCGATACTTCTAGGAGACTTGAATGCACGTTGCCGATCAACAGGATATACGACTAGCACTAACAGCAATGGCAAGATCCTGGAACTCCTATTTTAGAGAGGAATCGTGCAGAGGGAAGATCCCGACTTCACAACATTCCTAACGGAGAGATCTTCAACCACTCCGGACATTATCCTGACAAACCCGAACTTCGCATAAAAACTACACACCACCCCTAGCCCTGTAATATCATTAGATCAAATCGCGTTTGTCCTAAGAATCTCAACTTTCACTATTTAAATTTAAATACCAAAAAGAAAACCACTATCCAGGACCAATTAGGACGCAAATAAAGCCCACTTTGCCTGATACAACATCGTCTCCCTTGATGAAAGCACCATAGAAGAAATAGACTCACATTTAAAAAATATCACCAAACTAATAATAGAAGCTGATTCACTCCATACCCCTAGAACAAGCTACAAAACAATACTCGCATCAATTTAGACAGAAGAAATTAAACGAAAAGTGAAACAAATGAGCACCATGTTCGAGGAAATTCGCCAACACCGAAAAAAAACAGCGAAAGGTACGTAAGACTGAGAAACCTACGCAGAGAAGTAAACGGTCTATAATAAATAACGTGCATATGACTTGGAATGACCTCATCGAAAGCATGGACATAGACAGAGACCCCTAAAAGTTCTGAAATGAGTATAGAAAATTATAAGGTTCTGAACCAAAAGAAAAAGTGCATTTAAAAGAAAGAGAAGCTACAATAGACGATGGAGAGATCGAAGCCCACTTCAAAAATCACTGGTCAAAAATCTTCTCCATTACCTGGGAGTAGAACCAGAATTATGAGGTAGCTTTCGAACAAAGGATAAAACAACAACTAGATGTAAAGGAACCCGAACTTCCTCCTCATTCACGGGTAGACGAAAACCGGGAACAAGAGAATAAGGGAATGTCCTTTAATCTAAGAGAACTAATAACAGCCCTTTAATCGTTCAAGCAGAAAAGTGCTATCACCAAGCACCACTTAAGGAACGCCACACACAACACTTTAACATCATTACTTAAAATCTTCAACACATGCCTAAACACAGGGCACTTTTTAGCCATGTTGAAGACAGCGAGAATGATATTTCTACTAAAAATTGGCAAACCTAAAGGGTACATCGAAAGCTACCAACCGATCTCGCTGTAAGGGTTTATTAGTAAGCTGATCGAGAAACTTCTCAATGAAAGGTTAAGAAATTTCTTGGAAGATAACGAATTGCAGAATAACATCCAACATGGATTCCGAGAACATTTAGGTAGAGAGAGGGGACTACCACTCATCACCGAAAAACTCGCCGTAGAAAGTACAAAAGGTAACAGAGTGGATTTAACACTCAGCAATGTTGCCAAAGGATTTGGCAACGTATGGGTGCCAGGACCTAAACTAAAATTAACTGACTTCAGACTAAATGCAAACCTCACGCGAATTTTAAGGCAGTTATCTAACAAAAAGGATAGCAAGAATTTATATTAATTGCATCACAGACAATGCCTTCATCTTAAATGCAGGGGTCCCACAGAAAGGGGGTGTCTCAGCCCCACGCTCTATACCGTGTATACAAAAGACCTCCCCCAACCCACGGATGACAGCGCAATGTGTCCACTTGTCAGATAATGTCTCTCAAATTATTGCTAGCGAAAGAAAGAACCCGAGAAACATCGTGCAGCGAACTGGTCGCTAAATCCAAAGCATTAATGATTTTGAAAGAGCCAATCAAGTCAAAACAAATACGGACGAATTCCGCATGATTCTGTATATCCTTACACTGCCCTATATCCTTAGAATGCCGAGAAAAAGGTCCTCGGACTGAAGATTACAAGAAAAGAATAAGCTTGCACGTGAATGAAAAAAATAGCTATGAAAGAACCGACCTTTCAACCTTGTACACGTTCTACAACCTGCCAGCGAAAAATAAAAGAAAACTATACTTATAATTAGTACGCTTGATTATAACCTACCAGATCATTTCTCTACATACTTTAGTAAAAACAAAGATCTTGCAAATGCAGAGGGTCAAAAACAAAGTGACCCGGTTCACTACGAGATAAAGAAGAATAGAAGGCACACCGTCAAGTGTTCTGCATCAAATATCAGATCTAAAACCAATAAACATCTTTATGCAAGAATGCACCCAAAAAGATATGGCAAAATATACGAGAAAACTTCCTGAAAGAAGTGCTCGGAAAAAATAAAAATAAATACAACAGCTACCGAAGAAAAAAAAGACAAACATAAAAGCACAAGAGTGCTCCAATAACCAGAACTATAAATATATATAAAAATTGCAAAGCTCGAAAGAGAAACATTACGAAAACGAAGTCTCGAATGCTAAAACCCAAAGAAACAAAAGATTAACAAAAGAAAAACATCAAGAAAAAACAAAAACCCTGACAACAGTGGCTCCTATGCTGTCAGTAAAAATAATATAGCTAAGAAGCAAAACATACTGCAAAACGAAATCGTTAGCCAGGCAACCTGACACATATCACTATCATCATCATTCTAATCATTTATAATAGTCAACTCCTCTGCTCATCCATACCATAAACACGATTCATTCCTTAGTTACACAAAATTTTCTACCTTTTCTATCACCTCCTAAACATTCTCCCCTTCTATCCCTATCCCGATCAGGTCACCGCGAATAATATGGAGAAACCATTTCGTACCGAATGCAAAGTCCTCGGCCAGAAGATCTCGAAAAAAAGAAAGCAAAGACCGTCCTCTCTCCCTTGTATAGGTCTTACAAGATCAGAGAAACGAATTAAAGAAAACTCTACTTAGCAATAGTACACCCAATTATGACAGGTCCGATCATTCCTAAACACACTTTACCAAAGACAAAGATCCTGCAAATGCAAAAGGTCCAAAACCTAGCGACTCGCTTCATAACGAAAACGTCAAAAAGAGATAGAACGATATTAAGCGTTCTACATTAAAAGGCAAGACTCACTCCAATCAAAGAATTCATCCATGAACGAACCTCCCCTCCCCCCAAAAAAAGGCCCAAAATAAAATAAAATTTCACAAACTAAGTTCTCAACAAAAACAAACTGACAGATAGAGAAAATAGAAACAATTAAGTTCCAATAGAACTTAAAAATCAGTAGAAAAAGGTTAAAAATGTAATTGAACTACTATACAGCTAAAAAGATCAAAAAATGATGAGAAAGAAACGAAAAAAACATTAACGTAAGAGAGTGTACCCACAATTTATTACAAAAAACAAAGGTTATCAGAAACATGAAGTTCGAAAGAGGTCAGAATTGGAGAATAAAGGGACAAAAGCTAAAACAAACAAACAGAACAAGTTAAAAGAAAACATAACAAAAAACAAAACTCCAAGAGAACAAAGGCTTCTATGCTCAAATGAAAACATAATATAACTTTCAGGAAAACAAATTGCAAAACAAAAGTGTTAACCAGGCAACCTGGCACAAATCACTATCACCCTCATTCTAATCATCTCCTCTCCTTATCCATATCATTAACAAAAATGATTTCTACCTATTCTATTTCCCTCTTTCACATTCACCACATTTACTACTCTGATCCTGATCACTAAACTGTTCCGCTGTTTGACTCTGCAGTCGTCACTTCTTAAAAGAAGGATCCTAACTAGGGTATGAAAGCTCAGAAATTAACTCTCGAAAGCTCAGTCGTGCATAATTTTTCCTTCAACATGTTTTCTGAGCTGTAAGTATTATGCGACACACACACATACACATACACACACACACGAATGGACCCTTTTTGAGGAGCAAAATCTCAATAACCATTGCAGCTAGGGATATAAAATAAAACAAATGAAAGATAAATCCTTTATCTATAAATACTTAACTATTTGTAAAAATTGTCTTAAAGTCATTTCCTGAGTCATAGCTTTTAAAATAATAATGTAAAAAACATGTTTTTTGTTTTTCGATTGATCTGCTTAGAAGAGGAAAGAAACAACAAAGTTTTAAAATGAAAGTCAAGATTACAGGCTGTGGATGGCCATTCACCAAATTTAAATTTAGTTTAAATTTTTGAACTTTTTTTAAAAGTTAAAATATAGAAAATAAAAAACTTGTTATTTACATTATTATTTTAAAGGCTAATTGACTCATTAAATGACTTTAACAAGATTTTTACAAGGAAAAAGTATTTATAGATAAAAGATTCATCTTTCATTTGTTTTTATTTCATGTCCATAGCTGCAATGTTTATGGGATCATTTTTGGGTGGGTGGGCCATCCTGTATATATATATATATATATATATATATATATATATATATATATATATATATATATATATATATATGTATATATATATATATATATATATATATATATATATATATATATATATATATATATATATATATATATATATATATATATCACAAAACGCACGTGATCTTTAAATACGTGAAATTCTTAAGGAAAGAAAACAACTGGCAGCCCAAGTGCTTTCGTTGTTAAACCATCTTCAGGGGTAAGTATAAAAGTAAATGATAAGGAAAAATAGAGCAAACATATAAAAACAAAAACATGTGACGTCGTAAATAAAAGACTAACTACACGTCATCCCCCTAAAAGAAATGCATGACGAGTAATACAGTCTAACTGAATAACACAATTATAATACAAACTTATATAAAACCTGAGAGATACCATTTTTATAGCGTTTACGTATTTTTTCAATTATAAAATTATCAAGTTTGAAAAGCCCTTCATTAAGATTAAAATTAGGGCCACAACATGTCCAACATCGTCAAGCAGCTCAACGTCAACCAGATGCCCGAGAGAGGCTGAACAATGGGGAAGGCAACAAAGATCGACCTCATGCAAGCACACATCACATTCTCAGCCGCTTGGCTGTGAGAAAGGCCTTCCAAACTTCTCCGAGGATCAAAATGCCTGTGGTCGCGAAAAAAAAGAAAATCTCGGAAGCCACGGTGTAAAAAGCCGTCAAGAAAGAGCGCCGCAAGAGCTTGAGGTGCATAGAAATGACTTTGCTCACCGACTATATACGAAAACAACATCGGAAACGATATCGTTGCCTTCTTAACGAATTGAACAGTCATGATAATGGAATTCTTATTTATTCTAATGAAAAGTCCTTCGCGGTCAATCTGTTTATTAACAAGTAGAACGACCGCGTACTAAGCTTTGGCCAGGATGTCTCCGAGGTCCGCTAAATGTTCTGAACCAAACACTTACCCTCCCTGATGATGCTCGGCGTCGTGCTTCGAATGGCGAGAATATGCCTTCAGTGTGGTTAGCGGCCGGTTAAATACTCAACACGACTGATTACATCAACATTTAGGCCAAAAAATTCCCGCCTGGATGAGAAAACTCACGAAGGAGGAGGATAGGTTTTTCAACAAGACTTTGCCCTTGCCTACACGGCCAAAACCGTTCAAGAGTAGCTGGGGTCGAATATACACTTTTGGTCCAAGGACATTTGGCCCCTGAAGTTGTCCGACCTCAATATTCTCGACTACAGCGTGTGGGCGCATGTCGAAGGCAAGGACTCAGGGTCTTCCACAGCAACGTCAACGAGCTGAAGTCCTCCGTCAACTGCGTGTGGGCCAGCATGAGAAAGGACTTCGTCCGCAACGAGGGCGCGGCGTTTAGGTCTATCCTGGAACGCGTGCTGGACGTCGAGGACGGGCAAATGAATTAATATCACAATTTAAACACCTATTTATATATTAACAACAATAAAAACATGTATAACTGTATCAAAACTACCATTGTATCCTTTTTTAGCGAGCGTCGTAAGGAGTGTAACAGGAGTTTTGCAATACCCGGTATTTCAGTTTGATACAATTTGAATTTTCTAGAACGTTACGGATAATTCAACCCTCTAGTCTCTTTCTCTCTTCATATATATATATATATAAAAATGTGTGTGTATGTGTATATATGTATGTTTATGTGTGTTCCTCTAAATGTGCGTGCGTGTGATTGCTTGCGCATACCTATATTCGTTTGAAAGTTCTCTTGTTAATAAGGGGGTATAAAAATTGTCTGAGTAGGGTAATGTTAGAAGCTAATTGGGCACCCCTGGTGCCGCTCAAGCTGGCTACACCTTAAGCCGTCTAACTTAACACATAATTTCTCTAAATTATTTTAGTAATAGGGAGATCATGGGGCACTAAAGTCAGGAAGGTCAGCCTTAACTGTTTTGAGCTCCTCGCCAAGATGGCGAAACAAAAGCTGGCTATTTTCACATAATCGTGTTCACTCTAAGGGAAAGGAGAAATTCGCATTATTTTGATCTCCACAAAAAGGAATGAGGTAAATTCCTTTGCCATCAATTCAATGTTTTGCTCACGAAACCACTGTTTAAAAAGCTAATATGAGATATTTTCATCTGAGCTGTGAAAAAGAATGTATTAGATACAGGTTTTCTGGCCCATAAATTGCATTAGATCTTGAAACTTACGGCAGGATTCTGGTTGAATTTTTAAGAAATACATGCGACCTTGTTATACTCCTGGAGGCTGGCGATTTTGTTTGAGAGAGTAAATAATTTATGGAATGGTGGCAGAAGATTTTTACAACTTTTGAATCGAGTGGAAGAACTAAATATATACACTATTGTAAGTGTTGTAGATTCCACAAGAAATATGTAGGTCTTTTAAAAAGTGTTTGAAAAATCTCTCCTACTAAAGTCAGAAATGATGTAATATATTGTGTTTAAAGCTAAATATGCAGTTTAGAACCTTAAACATCCTGTAAAGTCAAGCAGTAATAAGAAAAATTGTATGATTTACGTCATTTCAAAACATACACCCGCAAATCAAACCTGGATTCTTACAAAGTAAAAGTTAAATCTAACATAAAATCTGGAGTTAAACTTAATACGGACAAAAGTATTATTCAGAGTGTAACAAAGGTTGAGGGAGACACTGTTCTGAAGAAGAAGAGAGTTTATGGAAGGATAAATCGCTTCACGAATCAAAAGGTGATTCTAAAATATATCTAACAGACCTTCAAGCACCTTCATCACTGAAGGAAACAACAATCATGTTTGAACACCTTTAACAGAAGGTTGTTGATTCACTATGAAGATTTAAGGATGGAGGAAAAACTTATAGGCGGGTTCAATTTATACAATCTTGAAGGATCCCTTTAAGTTAAGCAAAGTTCAAATTTTTGCTATAAAAATTGTTGTTAATCCTGCTGAATTTTGACAAGAAATAAATAATGGTGACGAAACATGGATATTTGTAACAAGATCCTGAAAATACCAAAATATTCAAATAAATGGACTTTGGGTTCAAGTGGTTGTTTCAAAGAAACTTTACAAAAGTCGAGACAAAAGTGATGGCAGGAGTTTTTTCAGGATGCATCAAGCGTCTTGTTTATCGACTTCTTTAGAGGTCAGAGAACAATTAATATGACACCCTTTTACTATTATAATGGGGTCTATTACATACTTTTGTATCTGAAAGTCTTTTTCCACTATGAGCTTGACGATTGGACTCATAAGTGGAATGGTTGATATCTTTGGATCCAATGGACTATTAATTCAGCAATAAAAGTGACTTGAATATTCATCTACCAAAACAGGTTTTGCTTAGAGGTAATGAATTTATGGTCATTTACCAGGCACCAGGCTTGCAATGGGGAGTCAGGTATCAAATAGGCAACCGTGCTGCAGCCTAAATCTGCAGTATTACGGTCCCTTCCGGCCCAAATATCCGCAGAAGGACAGCAGCTATAAGTTTTACACCCATTTTCATTTCTTCTCTTTTCACTAATTTCTTTACAGATCTCTCCTTTCAAAAAAAACTCGACAAATTCCCTCAATGTTTTTCACTTTAAATTAAAAAAAAAATCAGTTTTTTCTCTCTTTTAGAGAACTCGGATGGAATATCCAACGCCCAGATTCTCGACTAAGGTGTAGAGGGGTCGAATCCTATCAGAAAGATTGACCTTATGTTTCCTTTGAATGATGTTAATACCAATCACATGTTAGTAAATTACATATGAAAAAGATGCTTTACATATATAGATAAGGAGAGTTCATTAATGAACGCGTAGTTTCATACTAGAAGCTGGCATTAGCATAAACCATAAACATCTTAAAGGTTTTAAAAGTAAAAGAAGCTCAAGTATTTCATGTATAAGAAATTGTTTACGTGGAAGAAGCGCAAGGTCTAGGCGTCGCTTATTTTAAGAGGAGTAAAGTTTAATTTTCCAAAGGATTCAAGTTCAATTGTGCCAAATTAGATCCATGAGCTGATCCAGATGACCATTGGACATATGGTTATTCTCCCTGGAGATTTCAAACTTGCCATCGGACTTGGCGCTGGGTGGCACCATCTAGTGGCAGAAGCCTCATTTAACCATTCAAAGGCACCTGTAAGTGATTTGAACCATGGAAAACCATCAATGCAATAACTATTTATCATCTTATCACAAAATGTGTTATTTTCATATGTTACGCGGAATGAGGTAGAAAGAAAACAGTCATAAGGAGAAGCGGATGATATTAAATGGCAGCGCTAATACAAACAATCAGGAATACTAGGTACTCTTTCACCCTAGAGCACCAAACGCCCTCCACCGCCGGCCTCTAAAGTTTAAGATTTATCAGGGCCACGTATCATCCGCACATTATGGTAATTTTTTCTAAGTTCACCATTTTCTTTAAGAATTTTGCTTTGAAAACTTTAGTTCTTTATCAAAATTTCTCTTGTTGTTTCTCTATAACATGGTTGTTGTAAAGTATCTGTATTGTGCCGGGAAAAGAAAATCACATTATATTTGGCTTAACACATCCTAAACAACTTTCGATCCCCATAAATTAACGCCAAGATTAATATTTGTCATAACAGAAGATTTGTTTTAAAAAAACAAGTTTTACGCTTACTACATCCATTAACAATAAGAGTGAAACATATACCTCACAATTAGGTGGATTCGAATGGCGACCCATTGCATGGAATGGATCATTAAGGCCTTCTACAACGTCCGAGGGAAAAAAGTAACCCTAAAATTACCTGAAGTTCACCGAAATGTTTACACCATTTGATGACCCTTCTGTCTAGGAAGATTAACCAAGCTTTCTTTCGACCGGAGACAAAGCTCATCTTTCGGATCTATTGACCTTTGGCACGTGCGGGCCATCGAATTATCAGATACAAACTTAACAGTGAAAAGCATCTATAGATAGAGAAGTGCCACGGGAAATTATGTTGACCACATTGTTTCATTTTGGTGTCGAAACAAAGCAAAAAGACTGAACAAAAATTCTGAACTTGACAACAAAAGGTGTTAATCTTGATATCGGCGATGAACCGTCAAATTGCGGTTGGTCTAGCCGATTTTCGGTGTGAAAGGACCTGGGAGAGAATGTTTGACCAGGAAAAATATTTGAATAAGATCGGAAGGAGTATAACTCACCCGGACGAATCTCTAAGACAACTTTATCTGGTGCCCCCATTGTATTTTAACTGGCTTAAGTTTCGTAAGAAAAGTAGATATTATTATGTTTCAAACGTTAATAATAATTGGAGCCGTGTTTGTACCAAACTCGATGCCATTACCATTGTAGTATTATTCATTCAACTTGTTTCTATCTTCGGCACAACTACATTTCTCACATTTTATCTATGATACACTGCAAAATCTTACTACCCATCGAAGCATTAAAGTGAAAATTCTCATAAAAACACTTCGCTAAGAGACACGCACACACACTCAAGCTCCTCCACAGGACATTTTAATCAGTCCATCTTGTCATTCCGAACACGGGGGCAATCAAGCAGTAAAGACAAGGTCTCAAGTGTTTAATGCTAATCTTCCAGTACGCGTCATTCTGGGAAGACTGGAGGTTATCTATTGTAAAGGGACGCTTTCACATCAACTGAATTTGCGGAATCGAGTCCCTAACGGTCGGTGACGTATGGCTGGCTGAGTGGTGTGGTTTCCTTTGCGCCAAAGAGAGATGGTAAAGGGCTACCCTTAAAGATGATCTGGTTCGTAATCATGAACTCAGGGCTCACATCTACGGTGGTGATAGGAATTTAGATATTTACTAAGTGGTGGGAGGTGGTCACAATAATAATTATAGCCCATATTGACAATAAAAAAGAAGTTATAAGAATGACGATGGCATTTATCTCAATAAATAAACTTATTCCTATAATAAGAAAATATACTCAAAAGTACGAACAGACCCACTTTGAGGAAGACAAAGAGGTAAAATGCAATGAAGGACCAATACAAATGTTCGATAGATTAATGGAAAAGTATAAAATCAAAGGAGAATAAGATAACTCACTAAAGTGGGAAGATAAACAAATTAAGGCTAAAAGGGCAAACAAACAGGTGTGATATTACTTAAAATTAAAAGGAGAACAACGAGGGAATCACTGACAGGATGGTTTGGAGAGATCCTTAAAGAAAGTTGTGAAAATGAGTGGAAGATATATAGCTACAGATCCACCTACGATTGTTGGGGGCAGAAGGGAAAACGAGAGGAAAGTATCAATAATGGTGATAATTTCCATAATGAGCCAACTCAATATAAATTTTATCCTGTTAATGCATCGAAATCAGTTCATTGAAAACAAGGTACGGGGCTTGGCAGGGGTAAAGGGCCTGCTACTCTCCAAACCTGCATGAATGCCACGCCTTCTTAGCCTAATAGTTTAAGTTTGGTTATGTTAGGTTAGGTTTAGTTTGGTTAAATAAGGTAAGGCTAGGTTAGTTAGGTTAAATTAGGTTAGGTTAGGTAAGGTAAGGTTATGTTAGGTGTACCCCTTAATGGAGTGTAAGGTGTAGGATGAGCTTGAATGCTGTCGCTTAACTCTTGATTATTTCGTGCCTTTCCACTTATTTAATTTAAAATCTCCTCATCCTAACCATTTTCTCTACAGATCTCTCGTTACCAACATTCTGGGCGAGATGCACCTGTTGGTTATCGCTTTAAATTTTAAACAATGTGATTTTTAATGATTTATTTCCGTCCTATAATGAATCGTTTTTATCTTTACTTCTTCTGTCTCCTTTTCCCACTCTGTGCCTTTCGATGAACCTAGGCTCATCTTTCGATGGAGCCTACTTTGATGAGTCTCCCAAAATAAGAGGGAAATCGGCACGCAATATCAGCTTTATGTAATAAGAGGTTGAGTGGTAAGATTGCACACGGGTTTTGTGTTAACATGGTAAGTGCTGGGACACTAACCTGAAAAATAATCAACTGTAGTACGTGATAATAGGTTGAGTGGTAAGGGGTCAAAATAGTCTGATCGTAATGTCAGAAGGGAGGTAGTGGAAACCCGATTATTGGTTTACTACTAACGTGACAAGTAAGCAAACACAGATGCTACAAATTTCAACAAACATCTCAATATGTAATTTAGTAGGAGTGGTAATATGAGTATAGTTATAATGTTAGAGGCGGTTTACTAGTATTATGATAAGTGTTAAGGTGGCGACACGATTAATAGTGGCAAAGAGAGTAATTGCCGGGATGTAATGTTACAAGTGGTTTGTGGGCAACAATATAGCTGACCTAGTGGCTTGTAAAATGTAATAGATGAGCAATGTGAAAAAGAGTAAAATGGTAACACAACTAATCCAGTAGTAAAATGAGTAGTTTTACTCCTGCAATTTTATAAGTAGTCTAGTGGCAACAGGATGCGTTCTTTTTTAGTTTGAAAGTAACTTGGCGAGTGGCAAAATGGTAGCATGCGAGTAATTACCTAGTATGATAAAGGTTGCCTAGCTATAATGAAACAAGTGGTAGAAAGGTGAAGTGACGACTGTCCTAGTGGTAAACGATAAGCTTTCTATGTTGCCGTGACAAGCGATAATGTAGAAACCTACGAAAAGGGGAACTGGAAAAATAAGTAAATCATTCAGTAATATTTAATGTGACAAAGTGACTAATGGCAATGTTAAATTAGATGAGCAACAAATGAGGTGTGTTCTAGTTTCCTGAGAACAGTGATCTAGTAGAAATCTGGTAATAGTAAAATGGTAACGCTATAAATGCTTTACTAATATGAAAAGTGGTATAATGCCCTGCGAAATTGGTATGGTGGTATGGTCTCTGTAAGTGATCTAGTAGCAACCTGAGAGAGTGAAGAAATGGTAACTAAATAATGACTTGTAGTTAGGATACAAGTGGCCACTTTACCTTCCATGTGCCAAGTGGATAAATGAAAATGCGACCGATGTTAAAGTGGTAACAAGATATATATTCTAGTGGTCTCTGATAAGTGGTAGGGTAATAGTGACTTGGCAAGAGGAAACGGGGACCAGAGTAGTGATCTCATAGTTTAGAATGGTCTAGCTGTAGTGTATGTAACACATGGACTAATTAATGGTAATGTGACAAGTGGTCTAATGTCAACATGGTAGGTAATCTAGTGACATCACACAAATGATCTAGTAGTAACTTGCGAAGAGGGGGAATGATAATGTTACGAATTATTTCTTATCAAATTTAATACTTACCTAACTTTTATGTAAAAAATGGTCTAAAGGAAATGTAAAAAGTGGTAATGGATTTTTAGTGGCATCTGACAAGTGATACACTCATGAAATGGCAAGAGGTGAAAAAAAACCTACCATGTGATTTCCTAGTAAAGTGAATAATTTCCTAGCTGTAATATCACAAGTGTTCTAATGACAAGGTGACAAGTGGCGTAAGGGGTAAACATATAGGTTAAGAGTGACCAGTGACAAATTCTTAACTTGGCAAAAGTAAAAATGTTAGGGAGAGAAGTCCTTTTCTATTTATGTAAAGAATTGCCTTGTTGGTAATGTGACAATTGTTTTAATGGAAATTTTACAAGCGGTCTAGAGGCAAACTAATTGATATTTAGTAGCCAGTGACATGTGATCTATTAGTAACCCAATCAAGTGGTAAAATGTTCTAAGTGAAATATTAAAATGCTATAGTGGTAAAAGTAGCAATCATTCCATGTGACGATATGATAACGTGACATGTGATTTCCGATTAAACTGAAGAGTTGTTTAGGCCTCAAATGGCATTGTGACAAATATTTTAGCAGAAACACAAGAGGATTTCTAGTGACCTGTGAAACTTAATCTTGTAGTAACTTAGCAAGTGTTGAAATGTTAACGTGAAAAGTAATTTTCTAGTAAAATGGGTGGTTGCTTCGCTCTAATATACAAGTTGTCTAATGGAAATGTGACAGGTAAGACTACTGGTAAAATATATGCGATATTTGCTGGAATGTGTGTGTATATATGTTTTCCACTTACCTTTTGCAAGTGATCTATTAGGAACCCTTAGCAGAAGTAAATGGTAACATAACAAGTGCAAAGTAAAATATATAGTTGCCTATTATAAAATTATTTGTGGAATGGTCATGGAACACGTCATCTAGAAGCCAAAATATAGAGTTGATGTTTGAAGTGGTTTAATGATAAAGTGAAAAATGATTTCCTCGTAAAATAATGATCTAGTATCAATGTAACATGCATTTTATTGTAAGAGAATAATATTTTCCTATTCTAATCGCCTGTATGAATTGACTTAGTAGTAATTTAGTAAGTGGTGAAATGTTAACGTAAGAAGTGATTTCGGAGTTAAATGAATAAATATGTTCTAATGACAATGTGACAAAATATCTTATAGTTGATTCTGATATGTGATATAGTAAAGTGGTAAAGTGAAAAGTGATTTACTTGTAAAGTAGAGAATGCCTAGGTGTAATATGATATTTGGTCTAGAAGAAACGTATAATGGTAACATGATAGGAGATCTAGTAGTCTCTGAAAGTGACCTAGTAGCAGTTTGACCAGCGATTTTCTACTAAAACTAATAGTTGCCTAGTTTTTATGTGAGAAGTGGTCTAAGTGAAATAGAAATGTTGTGTTGTGGTAATAAAATATCTGTTTTACTGGATACTGAAATGTGACCTAGTATTAATTAGGAAAGAGGTGAAAGAAAACGTGACATGTGATTTCCTATTAAAGTGAATTGTTTCCTCATTTTAATATGGCAATTGGTCTAGTGGCAATGATACACGTGGGGTCATTGGAAAATTATATGTGTTACAGTGGCCTGAGATATGTAAACTGGTAGTAATCAGCCAATTGTTGAAATGCCAACAATATTAGTGAACTTTTAGGAAATGGAATGATCGTGAGTTTACCTCATGTTTTTATGTGAAAGGTGGTTTAATATAATAACACCTGTAAATTTAAAATCATCTGCAACTGCAACTTAATTTAAAGACTCGTTGAACATAACCGATAATTGAGGTTCTTTATGTGTCGAGATGTATGTCATCAGAAGTAGGCGGTTTTGAATCCTCCATCTTGCTAATCTATAGCAGTAATTCGGTCTGAGTTATCGGAATATCAGCATCTAGCCTATTTGTACCTACAAACACTTTGAAATATGTGGCAGCGAGACCGTTCGTTACATATCCAATTGTAAACCGCTCTAAGGAAATGATAAAAATCTACGCCAAACCTATTGGGTGACTAACTAATTGACCAGTCTCTTTTTTAAATGGACCTATTGTAACTCAAATCGGTTTTCTTTTGTTAACATATTAAAAAACATCTTTGAGGTTTCTTTATAAGACTGAGCTACATCAATTTCTTATCGTCTTTTTGTGCACTGCAACTCTCCTCTGACAAGGCGCTTATAATGAATATGATTAGTTCTTTTTCAGCATTCGAGGGTGGTTTGAAAATTGGTGAAAGTGTAACGTGACTAGAGATTTTTAGCATAGTGGCAAGTTTTATACAATATTTGTTCTAGCGACATCCGGCAGACTATCTAGTAGTAACGTGAAAATGTTGATATGGTAAAGTGACCTCGTATTAAAGACATTAGTTGCCTAGTTGTAGGGAGATAAGTGGTCTGATGGCAAAATGAAATGTAGCCTTGTAGGAAGAAGATAAGTATTCTATTGAAAACTCTCAAGTGATCTAGTAGTAACTTCACAAGTGTTGAAATAGTATCGTAACAAGTAATTTACTAGTAAAGTGAATACTTTCCTTTTTGTAGTTTAACAAGTGGGCTGATTGCAATGTGAAAAGTGCTCTAGTGGCACCAATAAAGGTTTTGCAGTAGTCCGTGAGAAATGTTATAGTTTTCTTTTGAAATAAAGATGAATGGTAACGTCACAAGTGATTTCGTAATAAAGTCAAAGATTGCCTGGATGGAATGTGACAAATGATCTAATAGGAATATGAGAAGTGTTCTAGTGGTAACAATACAAGTCTTCTAGTGGCATCTGAAAAGTTATATAGTATTAAATTAGCTATGGGTTTAATGATAAAATGACAAAAGATTTCCTAGTAAAGTGAGTAGTTGCATATATATATATATATATATATATATATATATATATATATATATATATATATATATATATATATATATATATATATATATATATATATATATATATATATTGATAAGAGCTTCTCCTATTGAGCTGTAATTTAGTTTGTAGGATGAAGGATATGACGAAAAACTGGAAGTTCATTTAGTTTACTGGATTGTACAACGTTTCGGGTAAATTTTAACCCATATTCTGGTACTGGAAAAATTTACATAAATTCATCAAAGACTAATATTTAATATTATACGTTAATAATTTAAATTTAAGAAAAATGGAGGTTGTAGTAAATGGGTCTGAATTTTAATATGGGCGGGGGTGGGGGAATGTAGAGCTGTACAGGTTACTGAATTGTTACTTCAAAGTTAGATAATTCAATTGATAATGAAATTTAACAGTAATAAATGTAGATAACACTGAACAAAATTTTAGGGGAAAATTTGTGTGGGTTGGTTTATTTTAGAGAAGAAGTAGCGGATGGGAAGAGGAGTCAGAATTTAAAAGGGGAGAAAAAAAATAATAAACATTGATTCTCGAATACGTAAGGATAATGGGTCAGAGATGGTCTTTAGGATTTTGAAATCTTCAATGGATCCATCAGTTTTACATTGGATAGAATGTAGCAGAACAAGTGAAAACTCTTTCTTTGATATAACATTTCCGGTTGTGGCCAATTCCCATATGAGAACAGAATCTCGCCTTCAGCAAGCGCAGCGTACTGCCTAAGTAATTCCCCAAATTGCATCTGTGGCAAGTAAATTTGTAAATGACGGAGCGCTTGGCTTCTGGCGGGATTCTGTCTTTACATTTAAAATAATGTCCAAGAAGATGATTTTTTTTAAAAATTATCTTAAATTCGGTATGATAAATAAATTTCTTTAATAGTGTTATTTCTTTAGAGAATTTATAGTTAAAGAAACCCATATCCTGAAAAACTATATAACGGGTGCCTTTGCATGCAGTAGGAAGTTTTAATTTAAGATGGTAGAGGTTGTTTAAGAAAATTGACGGAATTTTCTCTACAAGCGACGCGTGAAAGCGGTTTCCTTTGAAATAATTACACAAAAATTTAACTTCATTGTGGAAATCAGCGTAGGTTGAGCAAAAGTTGTTGGCACGGAATATTAGTGTTTTTTTATTGCACTGATTTTGAACGAAAAGTTGCAGAAGCTGAAGAAATTCAGTCCTTGACCACTGAAGGTTGGTTTTCGGAAAACTTTGATTTGGAATTCGGTGGGAGAATGGTAATTTTTTTTTGTATCTAGAAAGGGTAGGGAACCATTGAGCTCTTTTTCACAGGTAAAAGGGATATTAGGATGTATACAGTTCGCAAGTTGTATGAATTTGTCACATGAGTCTTCAAAGTTGAACAGGTTTGTATCTTCAACAAAGCAGCTGTAGAGAATTTGTCTGATATTTCCCAAATCTCGATTGAATAATTGATCTTCGATCCAGGTCATAAAGAACGTTGTACAATCATTTAAACTAAATGAACTTCCTGTTTTTCGTTATATCCTTTATCCCGTAAACTATATATATATATATATATATATATATATATATACGAGGGGCGATCAGTAAGTTTTGCAATTCGGATATAAGGAAACGAGATATGAGGAAAAGTGTTTTATTATTTTTCAATATAACTACCCTCGACTTCAATGCCCTTGCGCCACTTGTCCCTGAGGCTTCGAATTCCCGACAACCAGAAATCTCCCGACTGCTGTTTAATCCACTCCTGGAGGGCGAGATGGACATCGTTATCGTCCCTAAACCGGCGTCCACGCAGTGCAGCCTTGATCTAGCGGAATAAAAAGTAGTCGCTAGGTGCCAGATCTGGACTGTAGGGAGGATGGTTGAGCTCCTCAAATCCGCACTTGCGCAGGGCAGCTTGTGAAAATCTGGCCTCCGAACTTTGACGACGTTGAAGGTTGATCATGGGGGATGAGGTTTCTAGGGACCCGACGGGCAGAGACCTTGGTCATGGCCAACTTGTTGTGGATGATGTTAACACTTCCATGTGATATTCCAAGTTGTCGCTCGATTTCTTCAAACTTCACCCGTCGATTTTCGAGGATTATCTTCTCCACACGGGCCACATTGTCTTCGTTGGTAACGTCTGACGGGCGTCCTGGACGGGGGTCATCTTCAAGGGACTCACGACTATGGCTGAACTCCCTATTCTAGCGAGCAATGGTTGCATAGGAAGGGGCAGTGTCGGTGTACACTGCAACCATGCGTTCATGGATCTCTTTTGCATTCTTGCCTTCATTGGTCAAAGATTTGATTACTGCGTGGTGTTCAACCTTCTCCATTGTTGAAAAATTTGTGACTGACGATCTGCGATCAGCTACTGTTTCTTAAATAGACGAGGCAGGAGCGTGTGGCTGCAGGTCCTGACTTGTCATAACTTGTCCTAACACCCCCACAAACAGCCATCCCCGTTCCTCTGTTTTGCCCTACCGATTCGCCAAACTTATTGACCGCCCCTCGTATATATAATTCTCCAAACACTTCATCTTTCTTCATATAATAATATCATAAAATGTCGCTCTTTGAACGAAATTCAGCGTAAAGTGTGACAACACAAATTCAACAAGTGTTCTACTGGTAACACGATACACGTTCTAGTGGCCTCTGACAACAATATAATTATAAAGTTTCCTGACCTTTCTCCAATCTTGAAATTCCTTCCAACAAACGGAGTGCGAAGTTTCATCGCCACCATCACCTATGAGAACTCCACGGTACAAATTTCAATTGGGAAACGCAGACACTCTTAAGAGAATTGCATGTCTTTCCTATATTTATCCTCTCAAGCTATCTATTCGCGCTTTCTTCCGTCACACATCCACCTTCACTTTACTTCATTAATTTGCATGCTTATGGCCCTTATGGCCCAGATTCGCTCGTTGGTTTTCGTTTTTTTTAACGCAGGGATTTAAAGTTCGTATTCTCAAGTACGCTTCAAGTCATGAGGGCAGAAGAGATGCGTTCTCGCCTGCTTTATAACTTCCCCTCCTCCACCTCTTAGGCCATTGTGTAATCATTTTAACTTTTTATATACTTCACGTTTTCACCATACATCGACCCTTTGCCTTTCCATATCCTTTTCCTTCAACATCTCATTTTAGTGGAAATTCCCTCATCAGTTACATTTTTGTTTACTTTTCCCAAGGAGTCTCAGGTGTAGTATAGGCTTGAATACTGTAACTGACACCTGGATGATTACGTGCCCTCTAAACCCATGCGGCTGCAGGTGAATCTCTGGATATCTTCTACACATTTTCACCTCCTCCATATTCATACTTTTTTTAGCAGATCTCTTCTTGCATACTTTCTTCGGGAGGTGTCCAGCGTTAACCATCATTTTTATTCGATTATAATCTCTATTCCGTCTTATTCATGCGGTTTTCTTTATTCTCTCCTTCTAATTTATAGCGAGAACGAACGAGGGCATCTAAGCAAAGAGTTTGTAAGGAGAGATCTTTAAGTAAAGCGGTGGAAATGGGGGAGGTGAAACCGTGTGTGAGCTTCGAGGTCGGGAGGGCAGGCAAAGATCTGCCTTCGTTAAGGAACAGTTGCAGTGGCCGGAGAGTTGTAGGACAACGACGCCACCACAGGTCCAAATACTCTTCTCCGGCTATGTCCGTCCCACAGATTATGAATTCCTCCAATCAATTTCTTTATGTCTCGTTCTTTAAATACAAATTTAGCAACATCGGTTTCGCCTATTTACTTAAACAATGTTATCATCACTAACTCTATAATTTAAGAGGATTTTTGAGAGTATTTGAATAATAATTTCATCTTAGTTTGGTTGTGACTTATGTTTTTTATCAAAGTTATTTTTAATAATTCTTTTATAATATCAAAGAACAAAATCGTGTAGTTCAGAAATATTATAAGTATCGAAATTTTGTGAACTTTTTAAACCCAAAGAAAATTTATTTTTATATATCTTCTTGTATAACTGTATTTTAGCAGCGTGATATTTTGAAAGGGGGGAAAAGTTGGTTTAGAGTTCCTTTTGGAAATTATTATAATTGGCGAAGTTCAGAAAATTTATAAAAATTTAACCATGGCTGCTTTTTTTTAGATATTAAACTTTAATCTTAGTAGCGAAACGTAAGCTTTCCCCGTAAGGGGGAGTGGCGAAGCCATTGCCTGTTTTGTTTTTTTAAATTATAAAAAGGCATTATTGGATCATCTTTCTTACTCTTGCAACCACAGTCCTCCGACATCGTACTGGGAATCATCTTTTCTTCACCTCCACCACACTTCCATACCCGGTGTACCTTAAATTCGAGCCTTAAGACGAACATTCCTCTTCTCTGATCTATCAACCGAACCTTGATCTTCCCTTGTAGTGAAAGAGATACATTCATCAATAAATTTACTCTAAAACTTAACCCAACTACAAATTCAGAAACCTCTTTCCCCAGTTGGGCGTCTCTATCAGACAATCATCTCCATGGGCCTCTAACTTCTGTGAATCCAGACAGGTTAGGGTGGATGCGAGGCCCATATAAAAATGAGAATAAACGCCCAGCTATTGAAGTGTAAAAAATTAGCAATATCTAGGCATCTTCACTCTTCAGTTAATTCATAGCAAAATATCTACCATAATATTTTAGATACATGTAACAAACGAATGATATAAAGCTTACATCAATATCGTGCGAACATGGATCTAAATTACCCCCGTAAAGAGAAAATAGGATTTAGATCGCCTGTTTAATAAAGATAAAAGCGCTTGAATTCATTTTTATTTTTATTTTGGGTAGTTTACAAGTAACACGTCACAGCTTTTACCTGTTTACTAAAGTTATTTTAAGATGAATTATTTCTTCGACATCTCTCCATACGCTGAGCCAGATTGTAGTATCATTAAAGTTAAAAAGAGTTGGGTCGAAGGTTTTGGTAAAGTTGATGGTAAAACTTCTTTCAGGGTTTTATTTTCTACCTTAATTCTAATAATGGGTAGATAGATAATTTGAAATCTTTTGGTGATGGGAGAAGTAACTTGTATGGGGGAAAATGAGAAAAAAACTGACAACTGCGGTAAATAATTCCAAGAGATTATTAATAAAAAAAAATATATATTTCCTTTATTTATTTGTATTAATTAATTTATATTTTGTTTGCATTATTTATTTATTACTTTTGTTTATTATTTTTTAGCCTATTACTTATTATTTTATTTATTTAAAAATAAAAAACTAGAAATTTTTAGAAAAGTTGTTAGAAAAAGCAGCGATGATTGTTAAGATATCGTCATGGCAACAAATACCGAGGGGACCGTTGAAGGAGATGCTTTTTTGTCATTTATTTTACTATCTATTACCCCCGTTGGGTCCTAGAGGTTCTTCTATGGACCAAGCCATGTGTTACCATAGTATGATGCATGTAGCTTAACTAAGATCATAGCGCGAGGCGGTGCTTCTTCTAGATCAGGTCATAATAATTCGAGCAGCCGAAAGAGGAAACTAATTAGAGTGCTAGTGACTGCGACGACGCGCAACTATCATCAATCTCCGCACCTTATCCGCAAGGAATGAAGTGACCCTTAGCTGCTGCTAAATGCCAGGTAGGGGTAAGTAAGTAAAATAATAATAATAGAAACTCATAAATGTAAATGACTACTTCACTCAGAGGCAGAGTAGATCCAGAATTTCTCCGTCTGGGTGACGGGGCTCGATTCCCGAAAAGGGAGGAAACCCAAACCCCTCTATCGGCACTTATAGGGAGCTGCCGTCACTCATACGACTCGAAGATTCTGATTCCTTAACGCAGGCAGTTCCAGCCTCGTATGTCCCCACACATCAAATAAATCGCAACCCCGCTGTCGCTTACCTTCTAACCTGCTTCGCACAAGACCACACGTCACTCTTTGTCTGGGAATTTACTGATGAGATTTCATTCCATATTCCACTGACGCGGGGCGGGGGGCTCTCCCTTGGGCCAGGAAAGGCCTTTTGCTCGCTGGATGAAGATAAAACATTGTAATACCGGCCTTTATGTCCTATTTCTCTTTAAACAAGTATTGGGACCTGATCTCTTTCGGCATGCCAGCGATTGTCTTACTAATTTATACGAATTTCATCAGTCAGTCTGAGGAGCTAGTCCACAATTGAAAACTGAAGTGTAATGTTATTAAATAGACAACTTACGATGGACGTATGTACATGTGTGTCTTAGTGATCATCACTCTCTATAAAATGCCAATAATTTCTTGACTCAACTATGTGGAATACGCTACCAGTTACGTAAATCTCCCCAGTCCCTTCGATTGGTGACTTTAAGATTGCTATGAAGGCCCTCCTCTTTTATTAAGCCTTTAATTAGTTCATGGACAGGCGCTATGTGAAGTTTCATAGCCTTGAAAACACTATACAAGAAGCCTGTTATAATTACGAGCTGTGCTGTCGATTTTTTACCTCAAGCATAACAGGGTCCAAATATGAGTTCCTGGTTTTTTTTTGCAAACCTGTTCCAAGAAGGCTAGGATATGATAAATCCAGTCCTTAACGGTTGAAGCTCAAAATATTATGTTTACTGTAAACAGCACTTGAATTATTAATGTCTATTTTCGTTTTCTTATTTATTTGTTGCTTTACCCCATTTCTTAGTATTATGCTTTCTATTTGTAATTAATAAGTATAAAATAATTTTAGAACTGTAAACAGCTCTACAGAAATACGGACCAGGGACTATCTTAAGTTCTCCTTGAGGCTAATCTTATCTAAGTGGAAAGAAGACGAAGAGACAGGATGCAGAATAATGCCTTAAGAAGAGCGTTCCTCCTTTCATTTTGGGTACGCTTGTGACAAGAGGTGGCTTATATGATTAATAAGGGAGTTAAAACTACGCACATGAAGTAGACATAGTCAAACATACGAACACGAAGAGGTTATGAGGCAGATGGAACGGAGGAACATTTGAAGTCCGGAGCTGATTTCATTTTCGAGGGGGTTTGGAATCAATTTCATGATGGAGATATCTCCGGGTCACTCCAACGCCTTCATCCACCAATCTTGAATCCAGATTATCACACTCATCGTACCTGCAATACCATACACACATAGTAACCTAAATTCACACACAAGAAGTGAAATATATACGCGTACAAGAATACAACTCACCTATCACTTCCTTCGTCATACTGACAGACTTTTACGCGGACATGCAGCTACCTATTTCTTCAACATTCACACCTATGCACATAAATATGCTTGAACACACATCGGTGTACCTTTTCTCTCCAAAAACATACATGAGGTCTTAGTTTTGCGGACTCTTTTGGAAAGCCATGTGTTCAAAAATGCATCCAGCTTCTTGTTGATTGAAATCATTCGGTTTGATTTGATTAATTGTAGTAGGAAAATATTTTGTGCTCTAGAATATTAAAACAGACTACCTTTGCTTTCTCACTACCTTTACCCATTTTTTTTTACGAGAGAGTGTACCAAATCTCTTCAAAACACCTTAGCATGCACCAAGCCAAAGCATGGGGATTTTATCCTGTACCTGCTGAACTACGTCTGCCGTAATGACGATATCCGAACACAACCGATGAGAAATAACTACCAGAAGCTTGTAGCTCGTCTCTGTCATCGAAAAAAAGACCTGGTTAAGTTCTAAATGGTGGATTTCTCCGAGGTGCCCTGGTTGATGGCTATGACGCCGACTTAAGCCGTTACTTTTCTTTTAATATATCAAATTGTATGCTGCCATGTCGGGTTGAAATAAAAGGATTATAGAGTTTGAAGCTTTCGAGGCTGGCTTAATCAATGTGTTTTACTAAGCTTAATTTCAGATCTTTTATTATTTTGACTATATCTACTACCCATGTTTGCATGCTTTTCTTTGTGATTTTTCCAGGATTGGGCGGATTTATTCCTTGCATGTATCATTCTAACTTCCCCTGTTTTTGCCAGAGTTTCTGGGTACATTTAGATTTTATTGTCGGAGTTTCATTTAAGTAAGTTGAGACTAAATACTGTGCCTTTTAAGCAGGCCAGGGCTGGAGCGGGTAATGTTAAGATGGAAGAGTTATTATAACAATGAGTTGAGAAGCTTTAAAACAAGTTTCTTGAAACTAGTTTTCTTGCATTCACTTCACATTTTCCAACTTCTCTGTTATATTGGGAACCACTGCATCTTAGAATGCCCTCAGGATGTGTGAGTTTTGCTGCATTTAGTCAGTTGAGGTATGCGGTTTCGACGGCAATCAGTCGCTACTTTTGCGAACGATGACGGCAACAGGGCATTTAGAGGATACAATTAAAACAATGCTTTCTTAGGAATGTAGGTTTGCCCCTAAGATGCAATAATTAGTTTTTCTGTTGATGAAGTGGCTCCTACAAGCATGATGCAAATGCGGTTAATACTGGAGGTTATACAAATTTGTTTCAAATTTACAGGGCTGTGTAATTATAACAAAATAATGATTTTTTAAACTTTTATTCATTTGGGAACGTTCATGGTCAGTACGCTCCAATTTGTAGCCCTTGGCATGTAGAATGGGGCAAAGGTTTCCATATATAAGTTAAATTAACGAAGACTTTCGTACAGTTATGTACTAAAAGTATAGCAACTCAAGTCTTGTCTCAAGAACACTCGTTTTAAACCTATATAATGTTAACAAAATGTCCCGTAAAGGCAAGTTTTACTTGATCCCAAAACATTCTGGTGTTGATTGATACATTATCAAGCATGACACAGAACCAGATTTCATCGGGCCAAATTGATGAAAAAACTCACCCACTGCACCAAAATATACGGCAGGTGCAAGGCATGTAAACATCGAAAACGTGTGGTGATCCTCGAAAAAAAAGGATGAGAGGTAAAATTTTTTTTTTGATAACCATCGACCTATGTTAACGCAAAAATAGAGAGGCAGCGCTCAAGATTTTCTTATGAATAGAGAGAGATTTTGCACATGAAGAGAGAGCAACCGTTTAGGACTTGCTAATGAATAGAAAGCAGGCGCTGAGGATTTACTTGTGAATAGAAAGCCATCGCTTAAGGTTTTCTCCTGAATCGAAAGACATGGCTCAAGTTTTGATCTTTATTACATAATAAACTTTCATAGTTCGCTCCTGAATAAAGAGACAGCTCAAAATACGCTGCTAATTATAATACACCCAATTAAACAGGATTTGTACGTGAATAGAGAGCCATTTCTTAGGATTCATTCCTGAATAGAGAGCTATCGCTCATGATTAGCTTCTGAATAGAGATCCATCCTGAGTTGAAAGCCATCGTTCAATGTTTGCCCTTGAAAAGAGAGCCAACCTTCATAATTTGCTCAAAGATAAGGCATCTTAGTTCAGCAATTGTTCCTGAAAAGAAACCCTTTTGTTAGGATTTACCACAAAATAAATCCACTACTTATGACTCGCTCCTGAATATGGATCTTTTTCTAAGGATTTGAACTTAAATTGAGTTCCATCCCTTAAGGTTTGGCCATAAGTATAGAGCCATTGATAAAGATTTGGTCCTAACTAAGCAGCTATCGTTTAGGATTTACTCCAGAATATATGGAGAGCCATTTATCATTATTTTCTCCTGAATAGAGAACCATTACTTAGGATTTGTTCGCGAATAGAGTCTATCGATCAGGACTTCCTCCTGAAAAAGGAGCCATCGCTTAGAATTTGCACTTTAATTGAGATCTATCGCATAGTTTTGCTCGGAAGCAGAGAGCCATCGCTAAAGATTTAGTCCTGAATAGTCATTGCTCATATATACTCCTTTAGAGCCATCACTCAGGATATGCTTCTGAATAGAGAGCGATTGCGCAGATTTTAACCTGAAGATAAAGTCATTGCTCAGGATGTGTTACTGATTAGAGAGCCGATGCTCAGTATTTGCCCCATTATAGAACGAGGTTGCTTATGGCTTTTTCCTGTATAGAGAAAGGACGCTCAGGATTTGCTCCTAAATATAAGAAGGCTCAGAATTTGATCTAGAACTTAATATTCAGCGAGAACGAAATACGGGTCATTCAGTTTTTACTATTTTGTCCTCAAGAGTTGGAAAAACACGGACAAAACCTTTAGTTATTCGTGCTTTTGAGTGTCTTGCAAGATGTTACAGGATCACATGTGTGCTTTCCTTAAATGCCTTGAAGAATTAAGGCTTAGCAACCATAAAATTTTCTCTAGGGAAATTTAGCTTCCTGATTTGCTAGCTTAGTTGTCAAGGTATTGAATTTTCATGATTAGGTTTTGGTTCATTCCTCGCTAGAGGACGCAAAATAAAATCGGCATTGGTAGATGGCTAGTCGCATATTGGCAAAGCGCCGTTTCGCATGGGTACAGTCAACTCTATCCACAAACGCCATCACATGCATAGCCCTTCACACCGATATCTCTTCCATCTTCTACAACTTATTAACGCATCATAAAACACCTTTCTCAAAATATTCAGGACTAAAACTTAAAGTCAATTCCAGAGTAAGAATAACCCATTATTTGAAGAAAGCGCTAAACCTAATGAATAATGGTTAGAGATCAAAAGTCTAAATAACACCTACAAACTTGAATAAACCCATTAAAAGGACACAGAGAGCTCTCAGCAGAAAATATCATCGGAGAATTGTTGATTTCTCAATCAAATAAGAAAAATAATACAGAGCTCATATGAGACAAGTAATAAAATAATCGTTCAGTTGTACATACAAAGCTAATATGTACAAAATAAAACAAAAAATTATGAAAAAGTACACGAGTAATATCATAATACCACTCTTCAAGACAACGACACTATCTGCAACATTCCCTAACGGTACACTTTTTCCAAACTATGTATTTAGTGTAACTGCAATAAAAAATAATAAGAATTAACCACGGTATGATTATATTACTCCAGCATTTCTCACAAATGCTGGAAGAATGATCGTAGATTAAGTAATTTTCTCATATATTTTAATGAAGAAAAACTTTCAGAAGATGGATATGGTTACCTAATAATTCTGGTCAAGAAAATCACCCAGATCAAATGAATATTACAAAAATACTGACCAATCTTCCTTCACCTATAGGTATATAACCTTTTTTTAATGTGTATTACAAGTAGACTACAAAATGAGTTGGTGGAACGACCTCAAAGAGAACAAGACTACAGAGAGACCGGTTCTGAACAATCTTCGATCAACAAAGCATTGAAAAATCTCCGACTAAAAGAACAGATTATACCTGGTCTTTAAAGATAATTATAAACCCCAACTCAATAAAAAAAACAGCAATCAGCACATATCTAATGAATCAACGTGTTTATTCAATCTACGAGTATATAAACATTCTCTAAAATGTGTATTAAGTTAGGTTGGGTGCCTTTCTCTAGAAGTTGTTTCTTCTCTTTTCATTACGGATGAATGTTAATGTCATTATTTGGGGTTACACCTAAAACAATTGTAACGTTTTAAAAGTAACTCTAGAATTAAGAAGAAATATAACCATTTCAGCTTGTATGAAATTTACGTAAGGAGAACTTTTAGGGGTGGAATTGCCTGGGTGAAATCCGTGTGGTAAAAATGTTCATAGAATCGCCATAGAGTCAGAAACATCAGAAAAAACATCTACCTATGTACATTGTAAAGCCTACCCGGGATTGGTCAGTGATTCAGGAACAGATAAGAATAAAGCAAGTTGTGCAGATTGATAGAGAATAACTCAACCACTTGAGATTCACAAAATATATAGGACTCATAAGTGACAGCCAAGGAAAAATCCAAACACTCTTTAAATAGCTAAGCATTGAGGAGGAAACTATTGTTTACAAATATGATTCTCGGTGAACTGTACCAACCAGATTTTGAACCAGATTTCGAAACTCTCAACAAAGGAATTAAGGGGAACAAATTGAAAATTTTGACAAGTACTCCTTTCTGGATCAAGATTAAATAATGTTAGTTTTAAAATATAAAATAATCTAAGAAAGACTTATTCTCAGTTGTAAAGCAATGAAAGGCCAAGTATTTTATTAAACCTGAAAATTTCTGTGGGAAAAAGTCTCTATGACGAATTCATAATCCAAATAAGGACTCATGATGGTGAAAGTCTGAACTTGACCAAAAGTGGCAATAAAATTCAACTGATTCCTGATAACAAAAGAACGCATTATAATGAGAAAAAAGGGGGTTCCGGACATCAAACATATTAGATAGATAAATGAACCAAACTTTGAGGCGCACTTATGTAGAAACAATCAAAAAAATAAGTATAACAGATTTATTCATGTAGCATAATAGGAAGAGGGGAGGGAGTCAATAAATACAATAAGATGAAGTCCTTTCAACTGGTAATTTTTTCAAAGTCATGTTATATTTGTAATTTTAGCGCATCTTATTGCTTTTCAATGGACTCCCCCCGCGTATTCTTTTGGATCTATGTGTATAATTTCTACAATCCAATGCTAAGTGTGGTTGAATGCATGCCATGTGGTATTGTCCTGCTAAAATATAACTTCATCTTTACTTGTTGTTGGTTGCAATTTCTGGATAGAAGGATCTTAAACCTGTGGCAATATGGTGGTAGGAGTTATCTTAAGTTTATTCTTCCCTGGCATACAAAAACATCTTCGATGCTCCTGATTAAGAGGTGCAGCCGAAACGATGATAGAACTTCAACGTTCTTCATAATTGGTAGTACATAAGTGAAATGCCTCAGATACATGTAGCACCAGAAGAGTTAAAAATCTACAAAATTCTTCAAAAATCTTAACTTTTTAATTAAATTTCTTAAAAGATATATTGGAATTAAATAAATGAATGACACATAAACATCAATAAAATAGTCTTTATTACATACTTAATTATTACTTTCATCTGACCACATAAGTTTCAAAACATTGTTTACATGTCCACCTTTTATGATCTTTGACCCACGGAGCACGTATTTTATGTTCACCTGAAAAATCCATGGCTTCCTTCCCACCTGGCATCCACTTAACTCATGAGTTTTGAATCTACTTCTAGCTGTTCTGGTGATATTTTTTAACTTGAAGCTTCATCGAAGCTTCATTGAATTTCTGAATGATCAGTGACTTCGTAACTGAATAATAAATTTGTATTCTCTAGGTTTAGAGAAATTGATATATATATATATATATATATATATATATATATATATATATATATATATATATATATATATATATATATTGTTGGACCTCACGACGTAGAGTTGAGAATGGATGGAGTAAATAAAAATCTAGAAACACTCTGGAGTTCTTTATTAACGTTTCGCCTTTTAATTTCTTTAGATAGTAATTTAAATAATTCTCTTTTGCCTATTATTATTCTTATTTTGATCTTTGTAAATAAAATTATATTTTGTTGTTTCATCTTTAACTAACCTTGAACGATACTCTCAGCCTATTCAAGTAAATCTGGCTAACTATTTATGCACTATGTCTGATTATTAATGATTTGAAACCCAACCACTCAAGCGGGAAATCCTAGTCTGTCGTTATTCCCTGCGAACAGTCCTTCAACGGTTCGCGTTGCAGTAGGTAATTAGGTCACCCCTCCCACATAATATAGGATTAGTGTATGGTATAGAGTGGTTGTACCACGACATTAGAAAAATAAAAAACTTTACTATGTAAAAGACCTCACACACTTGACACCAATTTTTATAATATATAAGTAATATATATATATATATATATATATATATATATATATATATATATATATATATTACTTCTATATTATAAAAACTGGTGTCAAGTGTGTGAGGTCTTTTACATAGTAAAGTTTTTTATTTTTCTATTTTGGCCGATTACGTTCAAGTTACTTTTGGATCAGTGAAACTTTAGTCTATTAACTATTTAAAATTTAGATTATTAGTTGGAACTCGTTCTTTGCGTTTGTGAATTCCATTTACCGTAATATTTGAGTTAATCCCCAGCCGGATTAGAGAGATCAACCCGTCCTAACCGTGTAGGAAGAGTTTTAGTGTTTCTTTAGTGGAATAATTTTTAAATATTTGATTTTTGGGAAAATTTAGGCTTCACCTATATTGCCGAGTAATTTTGTTACGTCAATAGCCACGTTCACGTGTTACGTTTCTCATAGTAAACCAACAAGATGTCTTCTTCGTTTGACCGTTTCAAGAGTCAAGGAGAGTCGTTGGGTCTGTCATGCCGAGAATTATTAACTTATATTTAGGAAGAAGAAAGAAATGAAAGAAAACAGCGAAGAGCAAAAGAACAAGAAATAAGAGTACAACGAGGAATGGAAGAGCATGAGAGAATAAGGCAGCATGAACTGGAATTAAACCGTAATCAATTAGAGTCAATGTCAGTTAACTCCCGGACCGAAACTATACAATCCTCGTGAATAATATTACCCGTCTTTAAAGAAGGAGAAGATTTTAGATCATATCTTACGCCAAGTTGCTTCCCCTTCTAAATTCACAATTGCGAGACATATTAATTGCTTCTCCCTCAGAGTCCACTGTGGAATACTCCACCCTCGATTCTAAACTCTGAACTGCCGTGAATATGACCCCAGTCTTCTATCGTGACCGTGTCCGTCACGCAAAGATCCGCCCCTGTCAGACCTTTTCCCATTTTGGGTACACCCTCCAATAACACCTACAATTTTGGTTAGATGAGTGTAAAGTCACCCAAGAGTATGAGTCCCTTCTGGACTTCGTCCTAATAGATCAAATATTACCTTTCCTGACCCACGAAATCCATGCCTTCGTTAAGGAAAAGCGCTGTTCTACGTTCAAGGAATGCCTAGAAGAGGCTGATGTTTAGGCAAGTAGTAGCCATAACTTCTATACCAAGGTTAATAAGAAGCCTCCCTCGTCTCCTCCCAAGTTTAACATTAATAACTCCAGACCCCCGCCAAGAAATACCCCTAAATTCCTAAAAGTTCAAGGCCACTCCAAACCCAGAAACCTCCCTCCTTCGGGACCAAGAGACATTCAGCCCTTAATTCCTGCTCCCCACGTGGCGTTATTCCCCAGAAGGCAGATAATCTGTTTTACGTGCGGAATAGAAGGTCATGCACGCACGCAAAATTCCAAATTTAGAAGCGTGTCCTCCCATCAGGTAGACCGAGTTAGTGTCACTCTTGCTCCTCCCTCGTCTCTCCAAGATACCACTACGTCTCTCTCGTCTACCAACAACTCCGGTTACCAAGTAAATTTTCTCATTAATAAGAGCTCCCCCAGTGGTTTGAAATTTTAAAATGGAGCCGTGAACGGATGCCGTGTGTACACGCTTGTACGTAACACTGGGTGCACATGCATCGTGAATCCGCGAATTTACTTCCCCCAGTCGGTCCTGGTCATCAAAAGTTCCCTGTTACCCATGATTGCCTCGGCCGAGCGAATCGTTTCCCTATTGTAAAATGTCACATCGAATGTAAGTAGTTGACTGGTTTGGTCGAAGCGGTAGCAGCCCCAATCAAGTTTTGCTGTGTACTGATTGGTCAGAGCCCCCAGGTTACACGCAGCCCGGTAGCACAACCCGTGGTAACTCGCGCCCAGGCCACCAAGGCTTCCCTGGAACCCATTCCTTTAGAAAACCCCGTCGATCCGGTGACGCAGACCTCCCGTAACGAGTATTTTGCCCGCGCTTGGAATGGGTGCGCAACTCTCCTCCCCCTTTTGGAGAAAGCCATGACTCCGGAGCAAGAGTCTTCCCGTGGTGGAAAAAGCATCGTATACCTTGGTAAGCATGAGCTCTTACATCGTGAATGTTCCGACGGAACCGAACCTGAAACACACACCTTGTGTGTTTCCCACCCTTATGTCCCCCAAGTCGTCCAGATTTCTCACGATAGTTTATTCTCCAGTCATTTTAGTCATAATAAAACTTCTTAGAGGGTTTTTAAGTATTTTTTTGGCCAGGTGCGGCAAGAGAAATTACAGAGTACTACAAATCATGCGATGCCTGCCAAAGGACATCTGCTAAAGGGCACGTCAAGCCAGCCCCCCTTCAGAAAAGCCTGATCATCTCGGAAACTTTTTCTTTTCTGTCCATTGATCTTGTTGGCCTCATTCACCCCCCGTCTAGTGATGGACACAGTTACGTCATCACTTTGTAGTCTTCGCTACCCGTTTTCCTGAGGCAGTTTCCCTTAAGCTCATTGATAGCATTTCGTGAGCCGAAGCCCTCATTTCCATTTTTTCTCCGGTAGGAATTCCAAAAGGGGTATTGTCGGATCGAGGAAGACAATATATATCTGAGCTTATGGGGTATGTCGGAAAGTTTATCATGGTAAAACATCTGTTTACCACCCCATGCCACCCAGCCGCAACCGGAGTTTGCGAAAAGCTAACTAGTACATTGAAAGCAATTCTCAGAAACTTGTGTATCGATCAGCCCCGAGAATGGCACCGCTTTTTACCCGTGGCACTGTCTACGTGTCGTGAAATCTCCCATAGGACCCTAGGATTCGCCCCCCTCGAATTACTGCATGGCCGGAATATTCGAGGCATCCTTGCTATTTTAAAGGAACTTTCCATCAATGCCCTTCTGGATAAGGAAATTTAATCCTCCTATTCGTACCTCCTGACCTCCAAAATTGCCTCGAGATATGTGCTCACATTGCGTACCAAAATGCTGATGTAAATTTGGATAAGTATCAAACTTATTTTGATTTATAGGCGAAGGAAAGAAGATTTAAGCTTGGCGAGGAGGTGCTGTTGTTACTTCCCACGGAGAGTAACAAACTCCTGAAACAGTGGAAGGGCCCCTTTTTCGTTCTAGAGGTAAAGGGACCACTGGATTACTTGATTCAAACCCCCACATGAGATAAGGTTTTCCGCATCAATACGAGTATGTTGAATAAATATTACCGCCGTGCTGCGTGTATCAACAATATTGTGGTCCTAAATGAAGAGACGCTTTAAAAGTGGTGTATCTCGCTGACACCCTCAATGTCGTGCAAGTAGTATGCAATGAACAAGATGGTGATTACCCTATCCCATCTTTACCTGGAGCCCGGAATCATCATCTCCCATGCTGGATGTCTTCCCTAGGCTCGCGCCTCTTTAAAAGAGTCAGCTGCAGCAATTGCTAAATGGATTTGAAGATGTCATCTCCGAGACTCCCGGTTGCTGCAATCAATTTGAACCTGACATCGTTCTCACTACTCAAGAACCTGTTCGATCGAAGCCCTATCCTCTTGCCATCCACCTTCAGAAAGCGTTTAACGAAGAAGTGGACAATCCTTTAGCCTTAAATATCATCGAGCCTTCGAAATCAAATTATTGCTCCCCGATAGTCATGGTTTGCAAGTCCGACCAAACTTTCTGCATATGCGTTGATTTTATAAAATTCAATTCGATCACGGTATTTGATTTGATGTTGTATTATAAAATGTTTTTATTTATTTCCAGAAGCCACTATAATTTTATAAAATTCAATAGGATAATCCTTCAATCTGTAAAGAATGGCGGAGATTGTAGGATTTTAAGTAACTTAAATAAAGTTATTGTACATTCTGATATGACAGAAGAGCTTTAGATAGCCTTGAAAGTGCAACCGGATCGCATTATTATAGCGAGATCGGAGGCGGCAGCCTTTTTTTTTTGGTAAGACCTAGGCAACTATTGTGATCACTTGAGTAGCAGACGGCAGGACTTCCCCCCGGTGGTACCATGTGAGGCCTTTTCTTTTTGTTTGGATCCAGTGTGCTTATTAGGCCTCTTTAGTATCGTTCGTTTAGTTGTGTGTATATAGTATTTTGTTTGGTGATAGGATTTTTTTTTTTACATATATATAAACTACGAGATCTCAAATATACTTACCTCATATTTTTCTAAATAAAAGACTGTATATACAATCCGTTTCATTTCTCCTTCGATTTCTCACGTCCGAATTAGTGTAGGAAGCGGGTTGGATCGATTGGGCTTAGAGTATAGATTTCGAGCCCACTACACCACTACTCTTTTAGACAAAGTTCTAATTTTGTTCCTTAATTTAATTGTAATTTTTGTTGTCAACCGATTTATATTAATATTTGCTCAGATCAATATCATAGCCTTTCGGTAAGCCTACCGAATACAAGTCAGGCCACCCCTTTTTTATCAGGCTGATGCCTTAATAATAATTCTTACTATCCAAGTTTGCGATGTCCCTTTTTCTTCCCTCTCTCTCAGAAAAGTTCCATCGTATGGAAGGGAGGGGTGTAAAAGAACAACCTCTGACCCCCCCCCCCTCAATTTATTGGAGACCACATGCGATGGTATCACACCGCAGAGGACCTCATTTCCTGCTGTTGGAACAGTCACGAATTTTTGACTCCCAAGCACGTTGGGAAAATATTTCTCAATCCTGCGAACTCGTCCCATGCTTCCCTCCACCTTCCCGGTGAGGGGGCGGAGAAAGAGCCACTCTGTCTCCTACCTCGCTGCAAAATGATAAATCGACTACGCCTTCGGATTAAGATGTCTGGATCTTGTGACTCCTTTCTCCAAATTCCCTCCTCCCCTCAGAATCGGACATACAAATACTCAAGTTATTCTGTAGCTCGAGGATTCCAGCTCGCACCTCAAGGCCGTCCTTATCGTCTCGTACCTTGAGCGTCCATCAGACAGCAGACTTTCTCAGCCGTGATTCTACCTTAGTTAATTAATAGCTTCTCTGAACCTGTGAACGGCACACCTTTGAATTTGCACAAGAGTCTCCCTTCGTTTAATTGAACCGAAGAAAATCTCCATCGATTACCTTTGAGGAAAAGAAGATTCCTCTTCCAGTAGAATTAAGAGAATCCCCACATTCCCCATCAAACGTCATCTTCGAAGTGTGACTATCTTCATCGGAAGGTTGGTTCGGATCGTATCCCACCTGCCTCATTCGGATCGTGCCTCACTTGCCTCATCGGATTGTTCCTCATGCGCCTCATCGCAAGAAGGACCTTCCTCTAAGTCATCGACCCGTAAGACTGAAACCCCTTCCATTATTAGTATTGTGAAGTTCCCTCCTTTGATTTGAGCCTAGTAACATTAAGTAATTAATTCCATTTGAGAATCCCTCCTTATAATAATTATCAAGAGTATATTTTAATTTAAATAATTCCCTTTTGCCTATTATTATTCTTATTTTGATCTTTGTAAATAAAATTATATTTTGTTGTTTCTTTCATCTTAACTAACATTGAACGATACTCTCGGCCTATTCAAGTAAATCTCGATAACCATTTATGGAATTTGTCTGATTATTAAGGAGTTAAATTCCACCGCCTCAAGTGTGACCACCTAGTCGGTCGTTAATCCCTGCGAACAGTCCTTCAACGGTTCGCGTTGCAGTAGGATATTCAGTCACCGCCCCCACATAATATAGGAGTAGTGTATGGTATAGAGTG